>JAVJGJ010000030.1:7034768-7047209 GCA_035590215.1 Microhierax caerulescens
GAGGAGGGGGCTCAGGGGGGACCTTATCACTCCCTACAGCTGCCTGACAGGAGGGTTTAGCCAGGTGGGGGTCGGTCTCTTCTCCCACGTAACAAGTGACAAGAAAAGAGGAGACAGCCTCAAGTTGCACCAGGAGATGTTTAAATGGGATATTAGGAAAAATGTCTTCACTGAAATGGTGGTCAGGCACTGGAACAGGCTCCCTGGGGACATGGTGGAATCACCATCCCTGGAGGCGTTTAGAAAATGTCGTGCTCGGGGACATGATTTTGTGGTTGACTTATCAGCCCTTGATAAGTTGGATTTGATGAACTTCAAGGTCTTTTCCAACTGAAAGGACTCTATGACTGCGATTCTAAATAAGCTGGCTTTTATTCTCTTACTTCCTTCACAGCCTCACTGGGTGCGAGAGGTTTTACTTACGAGTAAAAAAGCCCCAAAACAGCCAGGACAGCAAGCTAGAGTGACACTGAAGCACCTGGACACAGCCCTGCAGGGCCAACGCCACTCCTACTGGGCCATCAAGCCATGGCAATGTCACCATCCCTGGGCTGTGCATACAAGAAGGGGGTCAGGGTCCAACCGCGAGAGCGTAGCTACGCCATAGCCCTGCACGGAGCAGGAGGGGACCCCTGCATCCCAGCCTCCATGAGAGGGGCGGTGGGGTCCCAGACTCTGCTCAGTACCAGAGCAGAGATGGGCTCAGGTGTGTCTGAGCCAGGAGCGTGCCTGCAAGTGCCCACTCTGCCCAGGGCTGCCTGCTGAGGGGACAAAGTGTGCCCTGTGAGCGGGTCTGTGGCCCCCACAGCCTCCTTGCCTGTGCAGGGGGGATGAAGCCTCCAGTTTGAACTGGGAAATGGAGGAAAGGCGGAAACAGCTTGGCTCTGCCACTTGCAAATAAAAAATAATAGCTTCTCTTCAGTATGTGATTAACACCCAGCCTCATAAACAGACCGCAATATTTACAGCGAACTCATCCTCCCGGCCACTCTCCACCAAAGCTGTTTGGCTCCATCCAGCTGGCTGTGTCACCCTGATCAGCCCCACTTGCCCCGGGGATGCACCACCTGGTCCGAGCCTGCTGGTGTTCAGCAAGGGACAGCCAGCCAGGCGGGCTGGCAGGATGAAACCCTCTTTGAATAGCTTGGAAAAAGTACTTGCAGCAAATTAACTGAAGCGCATAGCCTCCACACGCTCTCCAGCTTGTCTCCATGGTGAGAGAGGCCTCGCTACCTTGCTGGGTTTCTTTGCTAGAGCACTTACAGCTCCTACTAGATCGCTCTCACTTTTTCCTTGCCTTTTCTTTTAAGGAACAACTGCACCGAGGGCCTGATCCTTCCTTCCACCCCTTTGCTTTGGCAGGCGTGGGAGCAGGCTTGATGCAAGGCACCTATGGAGGTTCTAGGAGCCTGGCGTGGAAACACTGAGGATGGGGGTGCTAGGCCCAGACACGCTGTGCCTGCTCTGCGGGGTGATGCTTATTCAGTTGCTGGTCCCCAGCAGCCTGGGAAAGGGCAGGACCGGGGCTCAGGGGATGCCACTGCTGATGCCTTTGTGCCAGATGCACCAATCACCCCCTGCAAACTTGAAGTGGCACAGGGCTGTGAATGCCCCAGTCATCCCAGTATGAGCCAGGGCAAATTCAGCCCATTCTCCCAGCCCCTGGCTGCAGAGCGCACAAACCCAGAAGCATTACGGGCACCAAGGGGTAAAGAAAACCATGCAGGACCCTTGCAGGAGCTGCATGTGTAGGTCAGCCCCAGGTCCCGTGCTGGGATTGGAGAGATACAATAACAGGCTGTGACCAGCAGTGCCAAGCAGGGAAAAAAATATCTTTGTATAATTATCATATTCATCTTGCCCATCAGCCTGGAGACCTGTCATTGTCCCTCTGCAGAGGGCAGAGGCCACGACACACGCCAAACACTGACCAGCCCAAAAGGAACATTCAAAGGGATCCCTGCGAGCTAAGCTATGATTACAGATTTTTTTTCCACAACAAAAAGAGAAAGAGGCAATTAAGGGCTGGCTTGGTTGTAGCTGTGCATTTTACTGTGGGAAACACCTGTCTACGTAGGAGCAGCAGGCTGGGGATGCCTGTACCCTCCCAAGGGTGAGGGTCATGGGGAGCAGGGGGAGCCCCCGGCATGTCTCGACCCAGCACATCACCTCCACTGCAGGCAGACCTGTGCCTCTGCATTGTAAATGTCCCCCCATCTCCTGAGCTCCTCCAGGCTACCTGTTTGTGTATCCTCGTCCCACCAGTCTCATGTCCTTTGTCTCCCTCATCAAACCTTCTTGGGGGTTTGCCTTGCACCCGGGGGGGAGAAGCCTTCTCTGCATCATGCCTCCCACCATCCCCATGTGGGAGCTCCCATGCTCAGGGCACAGGAGGGACCAAGGGGGGGACTTGCTCCTGACCAAACTTTTGCCAGACATCCCTGTGGGGCACTGCCAAGCGCCCCCAAAGCCAGGGACCACCCAGGCTGGGCCAGGCTTTGCCTGCTGGCAGAGCTTAGAGCTGCATGGGTGGCCACTGCCTGCCAAAGCCTCCTCTTGGCAGGACACCATTGATGGCCAAGAGCTTTTCCCCTGGCCCCCAAGGTTACAATGCCCTTAACTGTGAAAAAAAAACCACCAAGTAGTGCTGCAAGCTTCTGGCAGGCGGCACGCCAGTGCAGTGCTTCGGGCTCCATGCTTTATCCCACCTTCTCTTCTATGGTGCCACCACCTCTTGTATCTATTCTTTCACTGCTCTGGTGGCTTCCCAAATAACATGTTCCCCATGCAGAAAGCAGACCCTGGAGCACCGCTGCCTCCCTGCACTGGGCAGAGCCATCAATCCTCCCTGGCCGGACCCACAGGAGGGGGGCTGGCATGGGGCTAGGGCTGGAGCAGTGCCCGGCTCGTCAGGCAGAGATGTGGTAGCACATGCCTGTCTCAAGCTGTGATTTCCATCCCAAATATGGGTGGTTTTTTACATGTATTACTGCACACCATACATGTCATGATACCCAGCTTGCTTTCACCCCTGCAGTGGGAGAGGGAGGAGGGGAGACAACCACCAGCTGCTGCCCCTCTACTCTGCATGTTCACTGCTTTAACAGAGATAAGACAAAACCCGCTCATTTTTCATCCTGTGCATGTATCCCCCATTAGCAAGACAGAGCAAATGCACACCCTGCTCAATATTTTTGGGAGCTGAGAGATGCCATAGCAGCCAGGAGCCCGCAGTGTGGCTGTGACAGCCATGCCCCCAGTTCTGACGAGGGAGGTGTTTCCCATGAAATGGAAACAGAGTCAAAGGCAACGGGAAACCAAAATTCAATACTGGGCAGGGAAGAAGCTAAACAAAGGGCCAAGGTCTCTGCCCTGGCATAAGCAAGGTCCCCCTTGCACACCTGACCTCCACGGGTTTGGGCTCTATTGCACATTTAACCTGCATTCATTATAGCACCAGGGCCATTTGTTTGTGTACAATGAAGGGGGTCTGGGAGAAAAGCATGTAATTAGCACATCCATCATATAGGTTTTTTAGATATCGATATAAACCATCGATTCCCGCCTTCCATAAATTCCTGTGCTGTGGTGAATACAAATCAGTAGCAGCAATGGAAAAGGAATGCGTAACCCCCCTCAGAAGTGCATAAATCTCCCCTTCCCCCAGCATATCATTAAACCTCTTCAACACTGATGGAAAAACTCCTCTGCCAGGTGCCAAGCACTACTCCCCAAGCATGCCTGAAGCCTTGCTGGCCTGATATCAGCAACAGTGTGGTTGCAACACAACAACTGGCCAGTGGTTCAAAGGTTGCAGCTGGAGCTATGCAAATAGCAGATCTTCCCGTGGAGAGAGATATCTCACCACTAAGTCTTTTTGGTTTGGGGCAGTCGGATGAAGTTTTATATGGCATTTTGTTTTCTAAATTCAAACGTAAAACAGAAGGGGAATTTTCAGTTTGGTTGACCAAATATGTTTTGCTTTGTGTGAAACACACTGAAAACTTTGATTTTGTTTCACTTAACCCAGATTCCTGCTCCATCCATTCTCTTTCCTATCTTTTTTGTGCATGTACAAAAACCGCAGCAGAGCCCTTAGTTTTGAAACAAAACCCTAGGTGTTCTTCATTGAAAACAGCAAAATAAAAAATTACTTATGGATGTTTTTTTCCCCCCCACCTAAGGTAATTATGAAATTTAGCTCACTTTCAGATGTTTCAGTTCCCCTGAAACCATGTTGAGAAGACAGAGCTGAGGCATTCAGCAGGAAAGCCCAGCTGAGGTCTGGCTGCTGCAGAGCCACCACCTCTATGCTCCCCTGCCAGCTCCCCTGCAGCAGCAGACAGTGAGTAGTGGTCCGTTTGTCACTGCAATGCCACAGATGTCCCTCATTTTACTCTCCATCTCCCCAGGCAAATTTTCCAGCATCCCTCTTGGTACCCAGATCCCAAATCCCCCAGCAGCTCCCCAGCCACTGCAGCTGATGGCACCCCAGTGCTTACTTGGCTAGCATGTACTGCACATCACACAAGTAGGGTATTAAGACCAGGGCACTAGGAAGAAGTGCCCAGCAGTGACCCACATGGGATGCTACCCTCACCTGTAGCCTGCCCTGGGGTTATCTGGGGCCACCAGCAGCATCACTCCCCAGCAAGCCCAAGTGCTTGCTGCCTATCCCTGCACAGCCCCAGGACAATCCGCCACCCTGTCCACAGAGGTGGGTACCAGCTGATGTCACACCCACAGAGGTGAGCATCTGTTGCAGCACTATCAAAACCATCAAGCTGCAACAAGGCTTCTACCACCACATACCAGGTTAACTTCAATAAATAATTAGCACACCTTGCCCCAGTACAGCTGCTGATCTCCCACAAGGTTTCAACAGTTCCTTTACTGTTCACGCTGTTCCTCTACTGTTCACGCTATTTATCTACCCTCTTCAGGCCAGTCCACCCTGCTTCTTGCCTCTGCTGCATCCTTCTCCTTATCTCCCCTACATCTTGGGCACACTCTCTCTCTCCTCCCTCTGCTTCTTCCAGATCTCTCTTCATTAGCCACTCCCCTTCCATACCCCTTAGAGCTATTTAACTACTTATCAGGAACCAGCCACAGGTGCACCTTATCCACATCAGCCAACCCACTGCCCCTGAAGCCAGCCCACAGCTGTATATTATCAATGCTAATTAACCTGCCTTCATTCCTCTATAATTCCTCTACAAGCATCAATTGATGTCATGCCCATGGAGGTGAGCACCAGCTGCTGTCATGCCCATGGAGGTGGACACCAGCCTGATATCATGCCCACGGAGAGAGGCACCAGTTGATGTTATGCCCATGGAGGTGAGCACCAGCTGATGAGTTCAATGAGCTCTCCTTACTGGGGAGCATCCTGCATCCCTCCCCAAACTCTCCTTACTGGGGGTTACTCTCCATCCTACATTCCTCCCTGAAACTGAGCACTGCCCATGAGTGACTAGGTCCACAAGAGAGGGGACACAGCTCTGGAAAAGCTGCTCCCATCCCCACCCTGGAGCTGGCTTCACTTTCCCCCAGCAAGGAGCAATAGAAGGGAGTGCCTGTAATTGCAGCTGTCAGCAGCAACAATCATGGTGCTGCCGTTATAAAATGGCTCCAGCCTGACTTTTACTTACAGATTTCCCTCACGTGATGCTACAATTCATGTAAGGAAAAACCTGCACCACAGAAAAGCAATTGCACCTTCCAGCTTTACAGAAGGAGATTTATGGTTTGTTTTGGCCATTAAATAGAGCGGGCAGGTTGGTGTGTCCTGACCACGTGGGCTGGGGTGGTTTGGAGGAAGGGGACACCCAGCTGGGGACGAGCCCCTACCCCTGTCCCTTCTGTGGGTAGGGGAGGGGGGTTAGCCTAATTCCTGCCAGAGACATAAAACTGTGATGACATCTGGAGCCAGAGAGGAACTGTGGGGGATGGGGGTCTCAGGCTGTAGGGGTGACCCTAGCCAGATTTGCTGGCATCGATCAGAGGCACTGAGAAATGCTGAGGGGGGTTCTGCATACGTGCGGTTTGCAGCACCGGGACTGATTCCTACAGTGAGGACAAAGCCAAGCTGTGTCCAGTGTTGGAGACCAGAGCCACTGTTTTCCCAGCAGCTGGCTGGGAGCAGATGTGGAGTCCCCAGCACAGACACAGCCCAGCCGCTCCCCAGTCCACAGCCAGGCTGGGAACCCAGCTGCTGTGCTGCCTCTCACTCTCTGCCCCGGTGGCACAAGGACCTTTGGGACATGTCCCCACTTGTTTTAAATGATTCTGTCCAATCTGACATCTGTCCTGAGGCTGCAGGACCTGTAGCCGTGTGTTATGGCACCGATGGATGGTTCATGTTCAGCCCTGATGTATAAGGGAATGAACGGGAGACACAATCCCTTCCTGGCCAAGCGAGAGCTTCCACGAAGAAACAGCCTAACCTAGTGCTGGAGGACTTGGTCAGCAAGTCCTCACCAAATGGACTTGCTGAGGACAGGGTCTGTCCCCTACAATGCTCTGGGGACACCCGCAGGAGCTGACTGCCCTGAGGATGCTCACGATGCAAGGCTCGAGCCAGGCAGGGTCAAGCCAGGTTTGGCAGGAGCTGCTGTTGTTTTCTCAGCGCGGCTCTTGCAAATAGGAAACCTGTGACCTTTTGTGCACTTTGATAAGGTTCAGAGGTTGTTGAAAAAACCCACAAAGCTATGGCAGGATTTCCAAAAATTCCCAGCAAGTCTGGCCAGCTTTGGAGATTTCTGCTGTAGCTATTACCACACACCTCAACCTCACTTGCACTCAGCTTGTTTTCGTCATTATAGGAGTGTGGGTTTAAGGGACGCAGGTCTAGTGCAGAGAATCACAGTGGCACATCCAACAGTGTGCGGTGACACCGCTGCACGGTGTCACATACGCCTGTGGTCTGCTTTTCTCAGCGGGGGACCACTTGCCAGACATAAAGCATCTTTCTACCAGCACCGAGGCACAACCTCAGCAACTGTCCATCAGCAGCCCATCGTCCGTGGGGGTGGCACCGAAAAGAGTGGTCCCCCCAGCCCTACCCTGCACCCCCAGGTTTGGCCAGCTCTGGAGCGGAGGGAGGGAGAGAGCAGCTCGGTGTGGGCTCCTGCCCAGGCGGTGGGAGGGAGGGAGCCATCACTCGGCACGGTGCCTGTTGGTGCCACCCCACCGCTTTCTCGTGCTCGTGGCAGCTTGGTGCCAGCAGTATGGATACACCGAGATGCACCCATAGCTCATGTTTCCTCCATGACCCGCCACGACTCCGGTGTGATGATGGCGTTGGCTGCCTGAGCCAGCAGCAGCAGCTCTGGGGACGCTGTTTCTTATCCTGGATCACCTCCCTTCCCGCTGTTTGGCAGGGTGCCCGCTGCCCCCCTTCCCTCACACCCCCACCCCCACCCCCCATATGTTATATCCCCCTGGGAAAGGCCCAGCAGCCAAGATGGCAAGAGGGAGGTGAGAGTGTGTTTAAGGGGGCAAGTGAGGTTTGGGTAAAGGGGATAGGGATGGTCCCAAGGCCACCTGGCACTTTACCAGCCCCTGTCTGGTGGAAAACATCCCAAAAGGATAAAGGTCTGTCCTGCCCCAGGGCACAGCAGGACAATGCCACAGGTGTGGAGAGGTGCTGGGGGGGCGGTGCTGCGCTCCCCCCATGCTGCGGCTGGTGAGGAGGGGGATTTAGCTCCAGGGCTGGAGCAGGGTGGTCAGAGGCTCTTCCTGGGGCTCTCCTGGAAGCAGCCCAGGCAGCTCTGGGTCTCGGAGGAAGCAGCTCTTGTTTCTTCTCTAATTTTAGATCTTTTCGGGGTGTCCAGTTTTCTTAACCACTGGTCAGCTGCTGTCTTCTTGCACAAGGCAGGTGTGCATAAATTAAACCAGACACGTATATATGTATTGGAAATGATCCAGGAGCAATCACTTACACACCAGCGAAGGGCGTGAAACCCCCCATCTGCTCCTGGTTGTAAGACAGCGCAGTGAGTCCCCAGCCCAGCCGCCACCAGCACAGCTCCCCAGGGCTTGTCCCTCAACACTGCTGGGGGACACTGCACCCCTGACAGCACAGGACCGGGGTTGGAAGCAACCTGGAAGGGGCACCTTGACCTAAACTGTCTGGGCAGATGGTTTTTTCTTACTCCCCAGCTGGGTTTCCAGGCAGGATACGTACCCCCGCGATCTCCAGCAAAGCGGAGGGGACGTGTGATGCATACGTCAGTTGTGAGTCAGCCCGGGAAAGGTCAGCCTGCTTGGGGCAGCTGGCAGCAAGCAGAGGCAGCCCCGCTCCCTCCATGGGGCAGGCTCCCGGCAAAGGGGAGCTGCTGCCGCTTCAGATTTTGCTCCGTGTCTCCGCACCCCTATGTGTTTCAGTAGCAATTGTGCCTCTATGCTTGGGCTTGCAGCCAGGGGTATGTTGTTGCCCGACCTTGGGATTTTTAACATCAGGTGTGTTGACACTGGCTGAGCAATGTATGGGCCAAATCCTGCCCTGCAGAGTGCGGGGGAGGCAATACATAAGCCCAGCGGGGCATGGTTACTGCCCACAGACCCACATGGCCATGAGCTGGCAGCCGGGGACAGGGCTGCCCCATCCCCGGGGCTGGCTGTTGGGGATCCTGAGTTCTGAATCCACCTCCGTGATGGGCTCAAGTCCCAACAGATCAAATGCAGACAGTGGGTAAAGTGACCCACCTGCAGCCAAGGCGGTGGGAGGCACATCCCCTCCTGGCTGGTCTCATCCTGGCTCCAGCTGAAACAGGGATGAAATCATCATCTTCCCGGGCTTGACAGAGCTGTGGGAAGTTATGGCTGCTGGGACAGTGCTTGGAAGAGGCTGGATCAGTACCGACATCCCTGCTGCCAGAATTAGGCCCGTCCAGTTCATTATTATTGCCTGGAAACCACTGCTGCTCCTGGCTTAAAAAACCTGCTGCAGGCGGCTTGCCTGGGTGTATAAATACCCTGACAATTCCCAGTGGATTGGGCTGTGCTGCTCCTGCTCTGACCCTGTATGCTGCCTCTGCCCTGGGGACCGAGACCCCCCTGGCTTCTGATGCTCATCATCACACCCTCGTCCTCCGCCAGTGCTGGGTGGGGAGGGAGAATATGTGAAAAATCAATAGTTCCAGCTCAGGCTGCTGGAGGATTTCTGCATTTTGCACAGCTGTCTCTGGGAAATACCAATATATCAATTGCATTTCTCAAGACTGGTATTGATGAAGCAGATAATGGGAGGTTTGGGGGCTGGCTCGCGGATGCCGAGGGTGTCTGAAGCCCAGGGCTGCTGTTCAATCGATCGTGGCAGGCAGGGCAGCAACCCTTGGTGTGATGTACCATATCCCCTCGTCCTTCCACATCAAGCCCACCCCTGACCTGCTTTTACTTCTGTACTTATTCATTCCCCACCTTTCTTTCCAAGCAGCGGTTCTGAAGCCCCTGGTCCTCGCTGGGGAGCAGAACTCACTGCCCGGGCAGGGCAGGGCAGAGCAGGGGAGGATGCAGGGTGGGATGCTGGGGAGGATGCAGGGGCAGATGGAGGGGAGGATGCAGGGTGGGATGCAGGGGCGGATGCAGGTTGGGATGCAGGGGCGGATGGAGGGGAGGATGCAGGGAGCAGCCATTTCCCTGCATGATGCCCCTGCGGAGCAGCTCTGGCCGGTGGCAGAGAGCAACTCTGCCATGCCGATGTCAGGGGCATGCTGCTGCTCTCAGCCCTCTGGGCTCAGGCGTTACTTCTTCTGGTCTTGATGGAGCTGAATTTATCTCCCCAGCTCTCCCTGAGGCTGACCCACCTGGTAGTCCAGGCTCAGCACATCCTGCTTTGCTTGTGGGGCTGGGGAGGGTCATGCTGTGACAGCATCCCCTCCTGTGCCAAACCCAGCCCCTAAATCCCCAGGCACCTTAAACGGCAGCTGCCTGGGGAGGAGGTGGGAAGCGAGGTGTGGGAATGGTTGTCTGTGGGTGTCCTGCATTGTCTCCTGCTACGGAAAACTCTCATCTTCGTGATTTTATGAATGCCATTAAAGAAAATTTTCCCTCTGCAAGACTCTTTTTCTAAAGCCTCTTTTGAAAAGTCCTTCTCCCCAGCAATGAAGGATCTTTAAATGTATAATTATATTAAAAAAAAAAATACCACCCAGCATGCTATTTATAAATTATTCTATATGCTTTCAACAAAGCAAGTGCCAGACTGCACTGGCGGAAAGCCCACTCCCGACTTCTCCTTGCTCGGTTTAAAAACACAAATAATGTTGCTTCTTTTATTTTTTCCTAGCTACAACAGCATAGGGGAAAAGCACAATGCCAACTCTTTCCTGGAAAAGAGTGAGAGATGAGGAGAATGTAGCAGCCTGATGCAAGGGAGGTATGGGGACCGGGATCCAGACCTGAGGCACAGGGACCAGGATCCGGACCTCAGATGGGGATCGGTTGGGATAAGCATCCCTTCTTGGCTGGGATGCGTTGCCTGCATTCCCCCTGCCTGCCCGCCAGCCCGGCCGTGGGCAGAGGGTGGTGGAAGCAGGTGGTGGTGGCCCTTTCTCCTTCATTAAAGTCTTCTCCTGCCCTCTCCTCCTTCCTCCCTCCCTCCCCCAGCCCCTGGATGTGCAGAGCTGAGTTTTGAAACGTTTCAAGGAGTTGGAAAGCCCTGAGTCCCAGCAAAGCAGCGAAACATGATGCTAAGCGTGGTCCCAGAGCACGTCTGATAACGGGAGGCAGGGGTTTGCCAATCAGATATTTAAATGGAGCTGTTGCCAGAGAACAATGCAACGGTGAGTAGAGTCCAGCCTTTGCCCTGCCTCCCCTGTTGTCCTCTGTCTTTAATACCAATAAACAGCATTAATTGGTAATTATTGCTATGAATTAAATAGGTAGTATTTATTGGTATTAATTAAATAGGTAGTATTTATTGGTATTAAATAAATAAATAGCAATTACTGGTATTAATTAAATAAATGGCATCTATGGGTGGGGAAAAAACCTCTCCAAGGTACAAGGGGGAGGGGGCTTCACTACTTACTTTCATCGCTGATTTTTCGAGCTGTCGTATCAGAAGATACTCACTTATTGCGCATCACAGTACCTATTTCATACAATGCACCCAGCAAATAATAAAAAGAATATTTATTCCTTAATCTGTTCTCCTGCTCCATGCTGCACGTTATCTCTGGAAGCCTGACAGCATTCAAAGGGTCGAAGGGTCCTGCCTGCTCCTGCTGAAGGCAGTGCCACTGATGGTGGTGGGAGCAGGCTGAGAGCCGGAGCGACTTTATCTGGTACAAGCCTGCAAAGATAACGCATAAAAAAGCTGGTGACCCACTAAACGTAAGTCAAGCTGTGACATAGTGGTTGGCTCGGCTGAGGTCAGCGCCGGGCAGGTTGCTGAGTGTGAAGTTTCAGATGAAGGGCACTAAAGCTCTATTCATTTACCCATTTTCTGCAAACACAATTAAGAGATAGCATCGGTGAGCATCGCTGCTGCGTGTGCTGCTGTCACTGCCGGGTAAATCTCAGCACGGGTAAGAGCCCTCACAAATCAGAGGTCCTCGGGCCTGTGACAGGACCCCCATAAATCAGTGAAGGGAAGGAGCCCTGCTTCTGCCCACAGCAGCGGGAGCGATGCTTCAGGCAGTGGGGAGGAACATCGCTGTGCCCAGGGGCTGGCATCTGGGATGGGGTCGGCCCTGGTGCGGCTACGGGAAAATGGGGAAAACTATCCTCTGAAGTCATGCCGGAGGTTGAGAGGCTTCAGGGAAACACCAAATGAATCGCAACTGCAGCAAATTCCCAGAATATGGGAATTGGGGAGGGGCAAGATTAGGGCCACTGGGATGCCTGGGGGAAACGGAGGGCTGCAAAGCCCCAGGTCCCAGCGGCTCCACTTTGGTCTTTCCCGCAGGAGCGCAGTGGGTATGGGGCCCTACAGCCCCCAGGGGTGCCTGCACCTCGGGGCACATGCCCCCGCGTGGGTGGGCAGCTCTGGGTCCTGCCCGGGGCTTCCCTGCTCCCCCTTGTCCAGCCGTGGGGCACACGGCAGCCAGCCGGTGAGCATGGCATGCGGTGCAAGGGCAAAGGCTTTTCTGATCATGCATTTTTTTGAGAATTTACCATTTTTTTTCCTTTTCTCTTCCCCTCCTCATATTCCTTTGCACTGTCTTCTCTTTCATTCCCTTTCCCCCAGGTTTCTGTGGCCTGGCAGCCAGTTTCCCTCCTCCCCAAGTTCTTACTCATCTTTCTTGTGATTTCTCCTACTCTTCCCCTCCATCGACACCCTTGACCACTCTCCTTCCCCCGGGCTGATACCTCCCCATCCCTTCACCTCTTAATCCCACGCGCACTGCTCTCCCTGCTGTGCTTCTCCCCATCCCATCCCATCCCATCCCATCCCATCCCATCCCATCCCATCAATCTCCTTCCCATCCCAGC
>JAVJGJ010000030.1:7048993-7083410 GCA_035590215.1 Microhierax caerulescens
GGGCTGCGCAGTGCCCGGCTCCCGGCGTTCCCGGCCGAGCCCGGCTGAACGGCGGCCGTTCAGCACCACCGCCAGTTCTCCGGGCGAGCGGGGGGCGGCCGGGGCGGGCGGCTCAGCTCCGGGGAGGGGGGGGGAGCCGGGCAGCACCCCCCGCCCGCCGGCTTCGCCCTGGGGGGGCCGCGGACCGCGCTGGCTCCCGGGGCGGCTCCAAACGCGGCGGCAAACCTGGCACCGGCGCCTTTTTTTGGGTTTTGTTGTTTTTTTTTTTAATTAAAAAAAAATAAATGATTATAATAAGGCTGGCGAGGCTCTGCGTCTCTCGGCTCCGCACTCGGTTTCAGGCGAACCGCTGGCATGGGGACATCTGTCAGCGCTGGTTACACAAAGTCCCGCTGCATGAATTGTGAATTATTTGCAGAACGCAGCTTTTCGGGTTTTCGCACGCCGTTTTGCTAAAGGTCGCGCTGATTGCTTGGCTGCGGGTTCGTCGCGGCGGTGCTTGACCTGCCTTTAACTAGGTGAAGCTGAAGGTGGATTTTTTTTTTTTTTTTTGTAGTAGTAGAACCGTTTCCTATTTCAGCATTAGCAGGAGAAGTGGCTGGTGCTGCTGGGGTCGGTCTTTTTCCACAAGCAATATTTAAACCAGGCAACGGAAAGCTGATTATAGGAGAGCCACCATCAGCGAACTTCCTGACTGATGGAATCAGTCAAAACCGTCCAACATTTGTTAGCGTTTGAAGGCCTGTGTTTTCCCTGTAGGACTATAATAGCCATTTATTTCTTGTATCCCTATTAATCTGTCTGCATCTGCAAGGAACATTTTATTTTTTTTACCTTAGCTTGCTTTGTTATAACATTGAACTTGAAAAGTTTATATTTGCCCTTTTGACTGTTCCTTTGTTTTCCTTTACCTGACTGCAGAGGAATGGATGTTTAAATAAAAACTGCGGCCAGATTTGACTTCAGAACAAAACTGCGATCTGCTTGAATTAGGTGGAGAGCTAGGTGACCAAAGAATGCATTGGTCTTTGAGAAGGAGGAAAACCATTTTCTTGATAAAATAAAGTACTGGCTTAGCCGTGCACTGTGTCTCTGGTGAGCTGTCTGTGCAAGTGTTGTTGTCCGTTTCTGGAAACAGAAAACTTGTGCATCTTGCTAAGAGGAGGTCTGGAGGTGGGTCAGAGAGGTAGGCAGTGTGGAAGTAGAAGGGCAGAAGGTTTGGCTGCTGGCTGACCAGATAGAGCTGTGATGGGGAGAGTGAAGGAGACCCAGTGAACTATGACACCTTGATTAATGTGTGAAGAACTCTTGCTGCTTATCGGCCACTGTTTTCATTATAGGAGGTTAATTTTCAGGTGTTTTAACTAGGGCATTATTATTATGTCATTCTCCCTTCCCCCATCCCAAGTTAAAATAAAGGTGGAATCCAGCAAAAACTTCCTTTGAGTTGTTACTCCTTCTAGACTTCAAGTAATCTCCTCCTTGGATAGATAGCTTAATGTAGAGTGAATTGAAGTCAACCCCCCCCTTTTTTAGTAATAACTTTCCAAACTCTTTGTTTCCCTTGTTGAAGCTGGCTGAATGTGAGTCAGCCTCCCGCTCATACCTATTACAGTAGTGGAAGAGCCTGGCATTTATTATTCAGTAACTGGTGGTCGTGTGGGTGTGGTGCATAAAAGGCCGGTGCTACCTCGGCTTACTTGTTGACTGTACTTGTGGCAAAGAACATAGAGCTCCCCTTTGTCAAGAAAAAAAAATAAAATCTGAGTTGCTGATTAGCAGACCTAAGGCCGAACATTGCTCATGTTACTTGTGTGCAGTAGCGCTTACAGCATGCATCACAATAAAATTTTGAAGAATTATTTGTATATGTAATAGCATTAGAATGTTTCTTCATCTGACAGTTCCTGTCTTTTCCTTCTTAATTAAAACAGTAATCAAGTGAGTGAGAGGTCTTGTTTTATAGGTTTTTAACTCTGAAAAGATTATTCCTGTTTCCAGGGCCTTCCCGTGTCAAGTTTGAGATGCTGATGATGAAAGGACTAGAAGACAGTATAGAAATTGCTTTAAGTCATTCTGTACCATAAAACTTACATGTAGTCATCTTATTTTTCTACTCTGATACTTGTAGTTAGTTTGTTGGAGTGCAGGTGACCCATGCAGTCGGATGGCCCCAAAGTATGGTAAGACCCAGGTAACTTGTGAGATCCTCACCAGGTGATGTGTCTCTGGTTCGACAATCCCATTGTTGCCTCGCATCTATCACCAGTCAAACTGGGAGGAGGGTGTAGTCTGTTGCTGATAACATCAGGAGGAAGAATGAGACTGTTGTGTTTTGAAATATCAAAAAATGTAGTTTTGCTTTCAGGTGGTCTTTTAACGATTTACAGTCCTCAAAGTTTTTACCATTAATGTGATTTTCCATCCAACAATAATCTGTTTAAGTGTTGTAATACTTTTAGGAAGTATAAAAGTTCCCTGGGCTTAGGGCAGATAATCAGTCAGTGGAAGAGCTTTAGAGAGAGGAAAAAGCCATTATTTTTCCTTAAACAGACAAAAAGAAGATATACTTTGATAGCTGTGGCTTAGGTTCTTATTTTCTTTCAGCAGAGGCTCTGCAGTGGCCATTACTGTGTGTCTGCTTTTTGAGAAAGAGCACTTGGCTTGTAGAAAAGAGGAAAAATGATGACATGGGCTATTCTGTTTCATTCAGCTTTTCACAAAAACCTTTGCCACGACTTGAGTTGACGTTAACACGGAACTTTACACAAACCTTGATTGACTTGATTTGACTTTCCATTCTCAAGATTGCATGAAAGCGTGCAAGTTTTACATCGCATTTACTACACAAGCTCCATTCCCAGCTGATGGTTTGTGAAACCAAAGTCAGTGCCAAGTGATCAGCAGGTCTTTGTGGAGACCAGTGGCAATAACACAATATGAAATCCCGATGTAAAAGGGCATTTTTATTGTTGAAGTACTGAGTGTCATTATCCGGCTGCTCCCTGGATGTGATTGGGTTTAATACGTTGCATTGACAAATGCTTCATTTGTGCAAATGCTTGTTAATTATGTTAAATGCTAAATATGCCAAACTTTTGGACAACTTTGGTCCCGATTTCTATGGCTGTCATCCAAAAACTTCCTATTTGTTAAAAGTAATGCTTCAAGTTTCAGTACCTGCTGCCTTCTCTGTGTGAAGACGGCAGCAGAGGGGAGCAGCGGTTTTAGGGGTGTGTGCCACTTCCGTGGGGTGCTGGCTGCCTCACGCATGTACCTGGGCACTTGGATGCTGCAGCTGCAGCATCTGCAGTATGCAGCAAGTGGGTTCTTGCTGGGCAGTGACCCAGGGATGTGCCCCGACCCTGGCAGCAGCAGTGAAAAGGTTTGCTCACTGTGTTTCAGGGGATCTGGCAGGGTATCTTCTGTGAAGCTGAGTAGCCCTTTTCTGAGCCTGTTAAATTACTGCTGCGGCATGCGCTGCTTTCGTGCACTTCTTGTCTTAAGACCTTAAATTTTGGACTGTTTATTTACTCTTCAGTTCCTTTGGTGTAAAGATAAAGCACAAAACCCAAAAAAATCCCATCTTCTTGTGTCAGACAACAGAATTATCTTTTTCACGTGGTCGGTACTGAACAAATTCAAATAACTCTTAGATGAATTTCAGCTGATGCTTTTTTGCTAAGAGCGTGCTTTGCTCTGTTTAATTCACTTTTTTTTTATGCAGTGAAATTGTTGGGTCGCTAGCCCACTGTTTTATTCGCAAATGGTGCTGCAGATTTCCTTTACTCTCATGTCCATCTCTGGAGTGCTTTTAGGAGAAAGAGGAGAGTGTTGCTCCGGTGAAGTTTTGCAATTGCCAGATGGCAGTTTTGTTTCAGTTAACGTGGCCTGCATTTGTTTAGCTGAATGCAGAAGTCTGGCGGTATTTTTTTTTTAAAGAAAAAGTGCTTAATACCTTTGAAGTTGCAGCATGTGGGGGAGAAGGAGAATTAGAACAGTTATAGGTGCAAAGTTCATGGGAGAGATGGGCAAAAAGTACGAGCAGGTGACTTCCCGTTTAAGAAGACTCCAGGTTGGAAGTACTTCTGCCTCCGGAGAGAAGAGAAGCAGGTTACTAAGCATTAAAATAATTTCTCCAAGGCACAACCTCCAGCAGGAAGTAGGTGGAGAAAATGAAACTGATAGCTAAGGTAGCCTGCTTGCCTTCAGAGCCTCCCTTCCAGAAACAGCCTTTCCGTTTTTGGGAGGTGGCCAACTCTGCTCATCAAACCCTGCTTCGTGATCGGCAGTTCGCACCCAGGCTTGCCACCTCCTGACACAAATCTGTTGTGCTATTTCACTGTTTGTCCTTCTGGGTGTTAGCGGAAGGGCTTGGAAGAGCATAAGCAGTTTGAAAGCTGCTCCTTTAAAACAATGGTTTTGTTCAAACGTTTTAAGGTTTTTGTCCTTGAATTTGTTCTCTGTTAAGGTTTGACAGTTGCGTTTAAGTCCGTTTCCTTTCTGCCTTTTTGTTCATTATTATATCTATAAATATAAACATTTATACAAGTTTTGCTGCTGGTGCCAAGTGTATCACCAGCACAATTTAAAGCAAAGAAATAACCCTTTTTGTCTGGGTTGAGGGTAGAAAGAGTAATTCTTAAACGGTTGAAGTTGACAGTGTGATGGATAACTTGGAAACAATTGTTTCTAAAATTCTGTAATCCAGGAGCACTTTCAGGTTATTATGTTACATATATAGGTCAGGTAAGCAGTAACAAAATCTGCTGCCCTGCAGCTGCCAGATTGTAATATGTCAGTCAGCATGGGGAGAGGTCTGTGGGACGGCTGACACCTTCAGCTTTCAAGATTGTTTAGTGCAGGGCCATCGATAGCGTTGTCCTTTTTAATTACTTTTTTTTTTTTTTTTTTAAATGATTGGTAAAAACAGAGGTAGGAAGTACGCTGGGAGTTTACCTCTGGGTGGGTTTGAGGGAAGGAGTTCTTGATACAGTGACCTTCAATTTGCTGTCTCTTCACGCTTGTTCATCCTGTGCCATGTGGTTGTGGTTCACGGAAAAAGTTACAGGTAGGGAAGGATGATGAGTGGGATGAAGAAGGTGGAAAGCTTTTTGAGCACTTGATGCACGGAGACAGATCATGTGCTGCTGACCCAGTCAGTCATGGGGCAAAAGGACTGAAGTGGCCGGTCTTTGGGAAGAATCCTAAAAAACCCACTGAGGGTAGAGGGCTGTGCCACTGGAACGAGAATCAGGATGGTTCAGCAGTGGCTCGGTTGGGAAAACAATTATGCAAGTGACCTTTGCTGAGACCTCTGTGGGCTCAGGAGTTGGGTCTGAGCTGCGGGTGCAGCCTGCCACCTAGGATATCTTGTGATAAGCAGATGTGTCCTTTAGACCTTGTATTTGCTTAACAGGATCATAACCACTATGTTACAACAGCCCTGAGTTTCCAGCTGCTGAGCTCGTGGTTTTCACCTTGAGGGTATCAGGGTATTTATTTGTTAATTAGGCTGTGATGTTTGGACCTGGGGGAGGATGACACACAAGATGGTAAAGGCAGAGGTGTGGGGCTATAGACCTACAGGATATGTTGGGCAACAGGCAGGGCAGAAGAGACAGGAACTAGAAAGGCCTGTGTGACTTCAGTGTGTTAGATTTCAGTGGGCTTAAAAGTGAAGGGAATAAAATCTAGTTTTTGCAGCAGCTGTGCATGAAGCACGCTCACGTTCAGTATGAGCATTAAGATGCCTGTCTTTATCAAGGTGTGTGTGTGTGTGTAAACAACTCATTTGCAGTAGGAATGGGCTCTTCCTGGTGGCTTCTAGTTCCAAAATTATGGTCCAGGTTATTCCTTCAACTGTTGATCTGAGTTCAGTTTGTTTGATTCTCGCTTGCACTTGCGATGTGAGAGAGGGCAAGTCTTTATGACTGGAATATTACCAGCATCTTCATAACTGTCTGAAAAGAGGCCTTCCAAAAAGGAGCTGCAAGTGATGATGTTTCTGATGTGGTGCCTGCCTCCTGGCTCTGACAATGGAGGGGTTACTGCCAGGGGTGCTCAGTACTTAGCTGCAGGGCTGGCCTTGCCTCCTGCTCCTGCTGCCTGCACTGCTCATCTCTTGCACCAGCATCCTGAGCGCGGGTGAGTGGCTTGTTCTGTGCTCTCTGGGAGGCAGCTCCTGGCACCTCCTGGACCTGAACACCTGGTGAATAATTCTGGCTGGTGTTAATGTTGTCCTTCAGCTTCCACCTCAAGAGAAGGCAGTCAGCCCTGGTTCCCTAACGTCCTTCGTCATGTTGTCTTCAGCTTTTAGAATGTATGTGGTTTTCTGTACTCCTATATAACAGTCATAAGAAATCCCCAAGGCTGCTTTTCCTCCATTTGACTTGACAACCTTCTTTGTGTCACACAACATTTTTTGTTTTGCCTTTATATCTATCTATCTATCTATCTATCTATCTATCTATGAAAAACCTTTGACATCCTACCAGCTAGGAAACATTTTTCCAAAGGAAGATATTGAAAGATTCGGTTGGAATAAATTTTATAGATTTGTAAGGCAACAGGCTTTGGACAAAGAAGACAGTAAACATGAACTTGTATTTCTTTTGTTAACAGAAATGTGTCAGTGTTGACATCACATATCATAGATTCTATGTCATTCTAGAGGATAAAAAAGCTTTAGTTGCTTTGGTTTTCAGATAGGCATAGCAAAATAACGTATTTTCTGGTTTTTTTTTTTAATATTAACTATATTCCGTGTTGTCTTCCTCTCCTTTGCAGGCTTTGAAAGAGATGCTATATGCAGCTGTGGACCAGGCCCCTTCTATAGAAGGTAAGCAAATTGTAATAGAGAATCATGTTTTTCTTGGCATTGAGTGCTGGACACGTAGTTCTGCTACTTTTCTGTCCTCAGTCCTCCTAAATTGGTAAACTCAGTATAGTGATGGGCAAATGCTTGGCCTTTCACAGCCTGCGTGCTAATTTTGATTGTTAGAACTCTTTGTCCTCTGTCATTAGGACAAAAAGTGTCTTTGTATAGTTTGGGACTGTAACAGCTGGATTCTTCTTGCTTATAAGGACATTCACTGGTGGAAGTACTTTCTTCATCACTTGAGAATAGACCTTTGTTTTCCTGTGAAAGCTAGCCACTTCAGAAGATAATTGTGCTAGAGAGATACTGGTTACTGGTTAGTTACTGGTGATTTGAACTGGAAGAGTCTCGTGCTTTCATTCTGCGTCCTCCCTGAATGCTTTGCTACCTCTCGTATGTGGACATGAGTATACTTTCTTGTTTGCATGTGTTTATTACCACTAATATTTCAGTGCAGCATTTGGTTTTAAGCTCACTGCATTTTGAATGGTTTGTTTAAGTGATGATCTGTGCAAAATTTCTCAGTAGAGCCCTTTCTTTATCTTTCTTCTTTCTTTCATTGTCTTTGTAGTACTGACTAGTTTTTGCCTTTATGTTGCTTCACTCCTTATTTCTTGCCCTTCATGTGGATTTCAAACTGGTTTTTAACCTCCTTACCTCTATTATTTTCATCTTGACTGCAGTGTAATGTTAATTTCACTAACCTCTTTGAATAGGGCTCTGGGCTTCTTACATATTTATAGAGCAGAAGAACAACTGCTGCTTCTAGTGTAGTCAGTTGGCTAACATAAGTAGTGCTAGTCACTATTAAAGCTATTTTATTAAGTACTTTGTGTCGATTAGAATTGGGAAATGAGGTATGACATAGTTAAAATAATGTGGGGTATTGATCTTTTTTATAGAACTCTACCTGTTCTTGGATCAGAATTTTAAAACAAACTAATAGTTAATAGCCAAAGTGTGTGTGTGTGACAGGGCAATCTTTCCTCATACTCTTCAGAGGTGCAGTCCAGGCTGAAAACTTCCTTGAAGCAATGCTCAGACAAGTATAATCTTTAGGTTTAACCTGACAGTTGCTCACTTGGCTCAGCCTCTTAAAAGGGTGATTGATTTAACAAAATTCTCCACAGTGCAGGTCCTAGAACGGGATTGCTAAAGGTTATGGTCCTAGCATCATCTAAAATATATGGGTTATCTTTGGAAAACTTGCCAGCAATAGGCTGGCAAAAGAGGGAAATCCTGCTTTATTTTTTTGAGTGGCAAAATTGCTTAAAACCCACCCACAAACCTTTTCTCCCCAACAGCATTAAACCAGTTTTCTAGCTTAGAGGAGCTAAAGTGTTTTGTGTAAGCCAAAGTGATTGTCTTTATTAACTTTTAAAGACAACTTTCTAATTTTATTGAAATTCCAGCACTAGTTTTATGGAAGAGTGGAGCATTTACAAGACTCCTTTTCTTTCTTGTATCTATCAGTTTATTGTTGACAGTGGGAACAAATTGTGTCTGTGCTAATAAAATTTTGTAGTCTTTTTGACCATGTTTCGATGTGACTCACTGGGTTTTGCTGGTGACACTGAGAATTTCAAAGGTGGGCTTTGAGCTGCTAGCCATAAAATTCTGGAAGTGTTGTAATTCAGCATTTCGGTTTATTTTTTTATAATGCTTTTGGTATACTGATGTTCTGAATGTGCTGTGATGTTTGTGTATAAACATATTTGGCAAAGGAGGAGAAGGTGAAGAATAAAATGGTGTAATATTGTATTTATGCTCTTTTAAATGTTAAGAGAATTTTGACATGCTTCTGCCTTCTTCAACGCTTTCAAAACCTCAACAAAAAGAAAGTAATGACTTGAGACAATTTTCAGAAGTAGAACGATGTTCTGTTCATTGTTGGGGGGATCGGGTCACTTCCTCTGTACTGTAGAGAGCACAGTAATCCAGACTGTGTTGAGCCACTCACATTTACCTCTGTCTTGCCTGACCTGCCTTTAAGTAGAGAGCATCTGTACTAACTCCTTCACTTTTTGCTTGTTAAGGGAATGTGAGTATATGCGTGGCAGTTGGATTTTTAAAAGTTTGTTCTTTCCTTCCCTTTTTTTTTTTTTCTCTCTCTGCTTGGAATCTCTTTTGTTCTTTAGTGTCTGGATTCCTCTCTGCAAATTGGGTGTTGCTCAGGATGGGGCCAGGCTGCCTGCTCTGGAGTGACTGAGCTGTCTGAGCAGGCAGGTCCAAGCCAGCAGATTCTTCTGCCATTGCCCGTGGGAGCACAGAGGTGATGGAGGGAAGGCAGATGTCTTTCCACGAGCCGTAGCTTTAGGAAAGGCTTGTACTGGGAATGGGGCAAGACCGGGTACCTCTCTCTGTTTCTCACTTCCTTCTCCTTTAAGCCCTTCTGCCTTTGTTCATAGAAGCCTTAGGCCAGGGTTAGTACGTGACTGCATACAAACTGCACCCAAAACGCTGCTATAGTCCCTCTCGGGGGAGATGGAGCAAGTTCCGTGGACTTTGGTGGGAGAATGTAGGAGCTGCTGTCAGGGGCTGGCTGTTGGTTTGCATGTTTTCAATTTAACATGGGTTTTTTGATGAATACTTTGGTGTTATTTTGAGTTTAGCACAGAAACTGCAGGAGCATGGTACTGAAACCCAGCTTCCCTAACGCAATCTCATTTTAGTTTGGTCTAACTAAAATCCATTTTCTAATAGATCTAGTTGATCACAGACACACTGTAGACTTGCACAGTTGGTTTTGACTTACCTTGCACGTACTGTAAAGTTAATATTCAGTTAATACATTGGACAGTGAAGAAAAGGGAGTTTTGTATACCAAAGCCGAGGCTGTTCCTAGTTCTTATTCCTCTCAGCTGGATGTGTAATTCAGGACTTGTGAATGAGTTTCTTAGATTTCTGCTGCAGGCTGCTTACTATGTCAGCTGGTAAATTTGTGCATGTACAGAAATGCTTTGTATTGCTTAGTAGTATGCTGGAAGCATTTTGGAAGCTCTTTAAAACAAGCAAAAAAAAAAAAGGGGGGGGGTACCCAGCCAAGGCATGTTGTAAGTAATAGGCAAGGCAGGTAATAGGTGAACCATCCATCATTAATAGATTTCAGTGGGTTTGTATTTAGGAATCTCCTGTTTGTGGTTGGGAAGTGGGTAAACAAAGCTAACTTCAGAATGACTCTTGAGCTCTGCAGTTGATGGTCCTAGTGCTACTTTAGTGGACAAAGCGTTGCCAGGAGGAGAAAGAATCTTGGGTCTAAATTGTGCAACTTTTACTCTGCTCCTTATTTAGTTACATGGTGACCCTTATTGTGCTACATTGAATCGTACCCATGCCTACCTGCTTTTTCCTATTTTCAGGTAATAAACACAGACTGCGATGCTAGCAAAAACCCCTTTAGATGTGAATAAGCAAAAGCTGTCAAGGCTGTAGGATAGGAGGAGATTGTTTATAGCTGTCCCCTGACACTGCTGCAAGGTGTTGTGGCTCCCTGTGTTTCATGAGAGTTGTAACAGACTGTGGGCATGTCTTTTTTGGCATTTGGTAGCTGTACACAGAGATGTCTTTAATCTGTTCAAAGGTACATTTTTTCCCCCGTCTCTACTTTGTAACATGTTTTCTATATGCCAGTGTTAGTCCTCCAGATGCTTATCATCTCTTTGCAAGGCTTTCCCCTGGTGAAACCTGTACCATCCTTCTACCTGAGCAACATCTGTACAAAATCAGTGTTCAGTCTGTTAATTCAATCTTGTATACATCACTGGAGAAAGTATCAAATAATGCTTGATTCCCACTGTGTGATGGGACTTGCTTGAATTTCTGGAGAATTTTTTCATGCGTGTTTGCTTTGTTAGCTCTTTGTTATATGTGCTGCTTACTCTGTTGCCGGAGCAATCTGGATGAATTGACACTGCCATGATGTTATTCTCAGCTTCTGAGTCCTCATGGCACGGCGGGAAGGCTGCATGCAAACATGCCAGGTCAGTGTGAGCAAGCATTCTTCCTTGACCCTGAGCTACCTTTAGGAAGAATCTGACAATTTAGAGGTAAAACCCCAGTGTACCACTTGTTTTCTCTGAGGCAGGATGTGCAATATTGTAAAAGCATGAAATAATGACCTCACCATGAGCATGCTGATTTTTTTTTTTTTTTTTTCTATCCTTCTTCCTCCCACTGTTTCCTGTCCCTTTTGTCAACTAAGTAAAATGGGTTACTGGACCACTGTTGCTTGGAGTCCTCCTGATTATTCCACTTGGTGAGCAGATGTGTCTGCATCTCCCCAAGCTCCTTATGATGCAGCTCTTCTCAGCTGAGTGGAGATGAAAGTGGGGCTGTAAATTATTCATTCTGATTATCTGCTTGAATGGACAGGGTCCACTCTAAATATTTCCTAGAATATTTATCTTTCAGATATTGAAATTTAGCCTCCCTTTAATACTTGTGTAAACAAACACTGTCATCGTATTATCAGATGGTACAAGAGCCTTCTCTTGTATCCTCTTGTTATGGAGATTACTTATTCCACTTAACTCCAATCCTGAATTCCAGTGGCACCTTTTGAACGAGGACTAAGGTCACTGCTGGCTAAAGGGCTGTGTGGGGCTGGAATGGTGTAACAGCATACCAGTGGGTATGGGTGCTTTAAGGTAGGACTCAAACCCAGAATTAATAGGTGATGTTGAAATAACATTTGAGGGGGGGGGGGGCGGGGAAGCTTTAGTGGTAGTGGAGTTCCTCTGCTGGTACTTGTAACCTGTATGGTCACCCGTTTGCGCTGGATTAGAAAAGCAAGAGGTGCAAGTTTGGGACATCCTGAGAGTGCCAGCACTGGTGGCATGTCCTGTGTGGTTACACCCTTGTTTCTGCTTTTGTTTGTAATACACTTACCATGTTAACTGATAGCTACAAATCTTTATTTTGGATTTATCTCTGTTACTAAATAAATAAAACCATATTCTTAGGGTGATAAGCAATCTTAGTAAATAAGCAGTGTGTGGGAAATCACATTCTTATGTTCCAGAGGAAATTGAGGCTGACAATTTTTGTTTGCTATATGCAGGTGTGCTTTGTAGGGTTGATCAAAGGCTTAGGTTTTGTCTGTGTATATACAAATGTCTTCTTTATATTTCAAAATAAAACATCTATTTCCAATTGCATAAGCATACTAAGTAGCGGACTGAGGTTTTGTTTACATGGGAATGCTTAAGGGAATCTTCAACAGAATTGCTTCACATCACCTATGATGAAGCAGCCACTAGTAGATTAATGCTTTATCTTTATTTCACTGTGTTGTTACATACCCATAAAGGACACAGGGATTGGTGTCCTTCTGAAGGACACATGCGACCGCAGGTTGGTGTCCTACACCCTAGGTGCTGGTCCTCGATTCCATGCAGATTGTAATTCAGTCTGGAGGCCTCCGTATTTATAACTAGTGTGTAAACTCAAAAAAATAATCCCATGACCGTCCTTTTCTCAGCTGGAGACCCGATGCCAGGTATGGGATTAGCTATAGAAAAATAGGTTATTGGGTTTGTTGAAAATGTTGGCTTCCAGAGCATGCAGACGGTGGACAAGAAGAGAACTTGGCTGCTTACCAGTGTTTAGGAAAGGAGGTGATGTCTGATTTCTTTTACCCTAGGGGCAGTAAAATTTGAAAGGTAAGCAGTGCATATGGTTGTGGTAGGGTGCAGAGTAGCACAGCTGGTTGATCACCAAAGTATTTGGAGCACAGATGCCTGTATGAAAATGTAGTGTACCATGGTTCTCAGGTAAAAATCATTTTGCTATTGAAAGCAGCACTGTGTTTGCAGCGAGTCAGCGCTGAGCCTGACCGTGCTGCGTGCTTCATACCAACGCATGCCACTTTCTGTTCATTCAGAGTAATGCACAGCCACCTACGCTGTTGATATAGTGACTGCCTCAGAGGTATTGAGTACTGAGTGACTGAGTTCTGCTTAACCATTAATTAGTGTAACGTGGGTGTGGAATAAAGGGCGGGTTAGAATACGGAGCTGGAATGGTTGAGAGTAACTTGTTGGTAGTGCAGACAACTGGCCAAATGGAAGTTTGGATTTTATTACTGTTGCCTAGACCACAGGTTCTCCAGCTGTGGCATCAGTGTCTGTCCAGAGGTGTCCTGGTGGCAGGGAGCAGCCCCTCCTGATGCCCCTAAGGACCGGTGTGCTCGGGGTCCTGCCCTCTGTGCAGCTCTTGCTTCCTGTGGGCTGCAAGTTGGTATTTTTGCACCTGGCTGTGAACCCGTTCAGTTCCCGGAAACCGCTTGCTCCAGAAAGTCTGTGGGAGAGTACCCCTGGTGCAGACGGGAGCTCCCCTGGGGAGCTGGTGTGGGACCGTGCAGGTTAACGAAGAAGGTTGTGGTGGGAAGTAGTTTAGTAGGTTGGTAGTGTAGATCACTGCTTCTTTCTGAAGGAAGCTTGTGATGGCGGTGGGTGGAAACAGTGGACTTCATGCTTTCCATCTGCCCTGTGACCAGTCCTGGGCTGATAACGCCACTTCATCTGTGTGCACGAGCTGAGGAGCTCGCGTTGTTGCTGAGCAAGCTGCCTTTCCTTTTCCCCTGCCTTCCGACATGTCCTGGGTTACTCCCTCAGCAGCTCAGAGAGCTTTGAGGCATTCACACTGGCTGAAGAACTTGAGTCTTAAGTGTACCAAAAAGTGTAGGCTCAAGGCTTAGGGATGGGCAGTTAATAGCCCTGTCATTTTCTTGCCTACCCTGTTTTTTCTTTACTTAAGCATCTTTTGGTATTGAGTACTAAGAGCTATTAAAGCCGGCATAATTGAAGAGCTGTATGTAGCTCAGGAGGTAACAGTGAAAGCTGGACCTGCTAGTCAAGGCTGGCCTCGGGGAAGGTTTCTTCTGCAAGTCTGCAAACTGCTTATCAGTCCAGCTGCAGAAGGGCTGTAGATGATCCCTTAACGATGTATGTAGGGTAAAGCTCAACTGTGCCTTTCTTTTTCCTCTTTTTTTTCCTTCCTGCGTTTGCTTTCCAGTAATTTATAATGCTGGTCTGTTACCTTTTTAGTGGTTAGAGGAATTAACAGTGCTCTTAATTTAACTGGTGTGAGCCAGGTTTCATGTTAGTGGTCAAAACTTGAGGGTTGTAACTAGGTTGTTTCAGGTTTACAACCTGAGGGTTGTAAACTAGAAAAAGATTTGCAAAGCTAGGAGATTGACAGACAGCCATGCCTTTAACGAAGCACTCCTGAGACAGCAGTGAAACATCAAACAGCATTTTGGCTGTAGAAACGAAGCAGCATTGCACATGTATGTACAAGAGGCCGGTATTTATTGCTTTGTTTCAAAAAAAGACTGCGCTAGACAGCTTAACAGCAAGATTTAGTGTGTGTGTAGGAGGCAGCCTCTGGGTTTCTAGTCATTCCTTTGGAGCTGTATTTGAAATAGGTGATTTGAATTATTAGACAATTAAGATTTTGGATGAGACTATAGCTACTTGGTGAATAATGCAATATGAATTAAATTTGATTGGTTTCTTTCTGTCTTTAAAAATGCATGCGGTGGGCGAGGGAATGAGCAGAACATCCCTGGAAGGAAATCTCATTCTTCTACATCGTAGCTGCTTATAAAATACCTTAGAAAAATGGCCAAGGCACCCATACCCCCTGGAGTCTTGATGGTGTGTGATGTGGTGGCGGAGCAAAGGTTGCTGTCCCTGGGCACCTCCCTGCTGGAGTGGTCCTGTCACTTGTTACCTTCATCTGCTGTGAGGCCACGCAGCAGCTATCGCAATAACGGTCTCTGAACATGAGGAGGTCTGTCTCTTTGATTAAGTAATTTTAAAAATAGCAAGGATGTGGTAAAAAGTCAACCCACTCCTGGTCATGTTTCTTTTTCCCTGAAGTAAAAATGAAGGCTAGTTTTGTATTTCACCTGTTACTGTGGTTTTGTTTTTGGGTTTTTTTTTTAACAGTGTGTCTGTAGCCTTGCAGCTTGACCCCTTCTTAGTAAAAATAGATCATGAATTAATTTTAATATGTAATTCTGCTTTTTGTAAATACACAATCTTTAACTTTTAGTTACAGTGTAAAACTGCAAAATTACAGCATCTTAGTTTTACAAAGCCACAGTTCAAAACAACTGAGATTTAAAAAAATATATATTGTATTCCATTTATGATATGGCCATTGAGTTAATATATTTTAGATTAATTTATGCTACTTCTGTCAAGTGTGGTAATCCTTTTCCCCCTGTATTAGCACAGTCTAAATCTAAAAGTCTGGTCCTATGTACGGTTCTGTTCCCTTGTGAAGGCTGTAGCTTCAAGAGACGTGTAAAGGGTATTTTACTAATGCGTGGTACCTAAAGCTCCATAGTTGTAAGGCACCAGCACTGTGAGTCAGAGTTGTGTCTGTTCAGCTAAAAATCACAAAGAAAACTGCATGAAAATACACCAATCGACTTTTTAAAGGCATTACTGTCCAGGAAGGTGACCGGCACTGTGGTGGGCACAGAGAGGCACTGGGATGGTGCAGAACCCATGGGTAAGGCCCCCCCCCAAGCCCCGGCCCACCAGTTTGTGGGCACTGGCTCTTGTGCACTCAGCAGCTCAACTTCCCCTCTGCAGAGGGGGAGGCCTTGTTTATCTCCTAGGAGATGGAAAACCAATTTCTGCTTTCTGATGAGAAGCTGACAGGCTATTTGACTTAACAAGAGAGGCAGGCGGTGTGATTGGGAAGAGAGGAATTGCATGCCATAACATTCCAATATAAATGCAATTTATTTTGCATGTGCTTTATAGCTCCAGGCACACATTTTAGGGTGTGTGTGAGTTTTTTGTATGCTGAAATGTGAGCTCTACATAGCCAAAAGAGGCAAATTTGACATCCAGACTGTGTTTATAATCTTGGTTTTATTTTTACTGTAATTGCTTAGCGTGCTTTTATAAATGCTCCTAATGTATTTGTGGGACAAAGTGCAGAGAAGCTGAAGAGATCAGCGCGAGTGAGCTGCTAACTCGGGATCCATCTTGTCCCACAGTTGCAGGCTTGTTCTGACATGTGGCCAGGGCTGCTATTCTGGTACCACCTTTGCTGGTGTCCTGTCCCTGCACAGCTCTCCAGAACAGCCCTGCTGAGCTCCTAATTTTCCAGAACAGCCCTGCTGAGCTCCTCGTTTCTGCCGAGACGGAGCCGTTCCGTACCACCTAGCCTGTCCAGTAGTCAATTCCATAATGTGTCACCTATAGCGAAAAATGGACGTCGTTGGTCTAAACCCCCATTCTTTGTTCTTATAATTGCCTGTTGTAGCTAATTGGTCATATATAGGAGTTTGTTGTGAATATCTTTGTATTTTTAATGCTGTGTGCCGGGGCATCGGCAGCATTGGCAGTGGGGTTGCTAATCTGTGAAGCCAGGTATGCTTTTTAAAGGCAGCTCCCTTATGAGCACAACTGTAGGAGTGAGTCACAGGCAATGCAGTAAAATGGGATAATAATGCACAGGATTGGCTGATGTACCTATAAGATAAAGTCTATAAATAGGTTAATGGAATTTGGTTTGTACTTCAGTGTTTTGATATGACTTTGTATTCCCTAATCAGAAGTAGCAATTAGAAAGCAAGGAAATAAATAATCCGGCAGCCTGAGGTGGCATTCCACGTTACTTCATAGTCTTTTGTATGTGCCAAATAGTCCTTGAGCTCTGCAGCAGCCCAAGGCAAAGGTTCAGTTTTTCCCCTGCCCAGCCACAGGAGAACATGCTACTCCGTTAGAAGCCTGAGTCAGGGGTTGGTCCTGCTCAGACCTTGGTGAACACAGGTGCAGGAAAACATTGCCTGGAAATTTCATGTCCTTTTGAAGCCTTTACAAGATTGCAGTTCACTGTAATCTAGAGACAAGGCGGCTTCCCAGAGAGGGCAAGGAGCAAAAATACCTTTTGTTCATCTGTGATCAAACTGGATTAACATCAGTGCTCACGAGTGATAATTGTGTATAGAGAGGCTGTGTTTGAGGGGTTCAGATGCTGTAGGTGATGCTCTTAACACACAACATTCATTTATCGTGTAGATTTAATTAGTAGGATGCCAATAAGACTTGTTTATTAAAACTACGTGTTTCACAGGGTAAGTCGGTAAAATATGGATTGAGAATGACATTTTGAGCAGTTGGAGGCAGAGAGGTTAGTTACAGGAGGCTGAGCTGGTAGAGTCTGCCACACCTGACCAGCCCCATCTGCTGCAGTGATCCTGGCTGGATGGTGACGGCTCGTTCTGGTGAGCACTTCAGATCCTGCAAAAATGCACCGTGTCAGCTGTGAGTTTTACCAATATATCAGCAATGGGGAGCCTGCCACAGCTTCCATACTGTTCTCTTCAGCAGATGTCTTCATGCTGAAGCCTCAGAAGGCGAAGGAGCGAGAAGGACAGTGAAGGGGAGATGTGAAGCAGGCTCATCTGTGCACAGCCAGCCTCCCAGGAGCTGGGTCAGGGCTCGGCCCCCGGCTCTTGGAGGGGCTGCAGTGCGGAGTGGAGCTTGCCAGGCTGCTTTTGGTTCCTGGCTCACGTTTCTGTGTGCATGTGGACACTCTACTTCCCCAGCTGGTGTCTTTGGCTCTGATGTGAGCTGCACCCATGTCTTCTTACAGTGGAAGGTTAGTTTGCTGCTGCCGGTGTTAAATAGGACTTAGAGCTCGAGTCTCAAAGGCACCAAAGGTACCGACAAAAGAGCTTTCAAATCTGCCTCTCCAGTTTTAGAAATCCAAATGCAGCTCTGCTAGAATTGATCTGTACCAATTTCCCTTTCAGTTTCTTCTGCTTTCAGCCAGCTCCTACAGATTCAATCCCGGCTTTTGTTCTCAGCTGATTGAGCTGGGTTGATGTGGCCGCATGCTAATGCGATGTTCTAGATGGAGCAGATGTGCACCCGCTCACTTTCCGGCTGAGGAGGAATTCAGCGTTGGAAGGTGCATGATCTGGGCTTGGACTTGCCTAAGCACAAATCCGAGTAATGAATTAGTCATCAGACACGGAATTCATTTCCCTGGGGACACGGAGAGGGAGGCTGGTACAGCCCAGCTGTCAGTCAGGAACTGCTGATGCAGGAACTCTCGCCAGCTGCGAAGGGTCCCCCCACCCCTGCTAATAGAGTCAGGCTAGGTTGCCAAATCCTTTAGTTCGGTATTTCAGTAGTTACACAGAGTGCTTTACAGCCTGTGTGCTTAAAGGCTTTGGCCTCTTTACCTAACTTACATAAAGATGTTAAGTGGCCATTTTGAAACCAAACCTTAATTGTAGCAACTCTGCAGCCTTCTAGTGCAATTTTACAGAACCTTTTTTATGTGGCGAGCAGGGTATGCTGGAGGGGTTTGCCATTCTCCATTCGTTTCAGGATTGATGATGATGATTTCGTGGATATTGAGGTCTATGGGTGATAATGGAGTGCGTTTGGTAAAGAGGTGCTTCTGCTCCATCACCACCTTCTGACCTTGGCTGCAATTCTCATTTTGTTTTGGTGGTTTACTCTCGTTAGTGTTCAGCTGTGGCTCTATGGTGCATGGTATCATGCATGATAACTATTTTCTGAGATATTTTGAAGCTTTACCTATCAAATAAGGAAGAGAAATTACGGCACTGTGTGTTCTTTTGTCCATAACTAGACCAAGGTCTGTTTGAGATTTTCATTTACGGGCACCATTTTACTCTTTAGAGTGGGTAAAAAGCTAGTGTCATTATTCTTTCCCTGCCTTATGAATTTCTCCATCGTGACTTCCGCCTATGCTGAGAAGAGTTGCCATTATGGCTCCTAGCCAGCCTATAATTTTTTCTGTTACCTTTGCTGGACAAGCACCATGTGCATTAGCAGATAAATGAGTGATCCTCTGCTGCGGCAAGGGGAAGTGGCACAAGAATCTCAAGATAATGGTTGATGCTGTGGGCTTTTGAATTTTTTTTATTTTTTTTTTTTAAATACTGAATAACATGCCAAAGCCTTCCAAATACTAGCTTCCAGTTTGCCTTAACTTTCTGGTATCTGAAGGGCTTGATTTTTATTAAATCCTATGCTGACTTGTGCTGGAAGTGCAAAATTAGAATATTGCAGGGGGATTTATTCTGAATACTGCAAGAAGCTGCGGTTTACATGAAACTACTTTATACTTGCGCTCTCTTCTCTCAATATTTTGCAGTTACTTCAGCAAGATCCTGTTGGAGTTTGAAAACGGTCTTTTTGTCCAAGTGTTGTCTGAAGAATGGAAGTGTTCGGTTTCTGGTGCTGTAATGTTGCTGTATCTTCCCTTTATACCAGTTACAGCAGATCCCACTTGAAATATTCCAAATTAAAAAAAAATAAATAGAGGGGAAGAAGCTTAGACATAGTGTTAAACACCACAACTTCCTTGAGTTCTTTTGCAAATATCCGTCAGACCTTACACTCTTTGCACAGTTCTGCTGTTGTGAGAGTTTTAAACAGAGGATGTAAACCCCAAACCTCTTGGAGTATTACCTGATGTCAGTACAGCTTTCATCTCTTAGGAGTGGGTTGTAACTGTAACCCAAAGAGGTGGTGTTATTTCAATTTTTTTTTTTTTCCTGGATGACAATATTTGTCTCTAATGGAATTGAGAAAACTGCCACCGTGAGTTCTCTTCCCATTCTTAGGTGTACTTTTTCCAGCCCTTTGCCCAGGGTGTTTTGGACTGCTTGAGAACTGGCATTTTGTCATTCTCTGCTTTTGAATTTTAAGTTTATTTACAGAAATTAGCAGAAATGAGGAAGTGCTTGAAGTACTACGCTTAGTTGCTTGAGTGTCGTGTTGTGTATGGTGAGACTTGGCAACTTCTCTATTTAAAGTGATGAGTCTTATTTGTGGATTCAGATTTGGTTTGAGTCATAGTTCTGTTTTTAGTCTTTCAAGACTTACAATGAGAATTTTTAATACTAAGTCCTGCTTCTGATTTTTTTAGTTAGAATTCACTTCTGTGCTGGAAGTGAGTGCAGCTGCTTTGCACTTGCAGCTTCTGGATTAGGCAGCACTAATTCTTTCTGTTTTGCATAATGTTGCACTGTTGGAAAGTTTATTTATCTAGATCTTCAGTTTTCCATGTTGGAGGATGACAAGAGGTTATTTGAAATGAAAACAAGAGCTTGAAAGGCTATTTGAAACCTAAACAAAGCAGGGAGTTTGCCATCTGAGAGCGAGTTTGCTGGTTTTTATCCAGCGCCCTCCTTCTACGCCGTGCTTGGTGCAATCATCTGTTGATGGAAAGGGAAATTCATAGTTTGGTTTCAAAGACCATGGCTGTTTCTGAGAAGAGTTGGAAGAGAGGAGGCAGCATCTACTCCCTGGTTGTATAGGTCTGCGGTGTACCGTGTCTGCCCGCTGACCTTGAATTAATCTTCTGTGCTTTTCTTCAGTGTGTGAGAGAAAAATAATCTGTTCAGATCCTAATAGAAAGTGGCCTATTTAATAAGTGTTCTGTACATGTATTTATTTACAAATATTCTTGATCTTGAATTAAGGAACCCAGCTCCATTAGCTGCTGCTGGGTGCTCACTTTCAGGCTGGGGAAGCTGCAAGAAGATGACTGACTGTGGAATGTGACTGCTCCGCGCATCCGTCTGTTTAGAGCAAGCAGTTTTGCAGCTGATCAAAGCGGGAGGATTATGCTGCTGCCTAAACTAAAGTGGAACTAAACTGGCAAGGGGGGGAGAAATAGCAGCTCTGAAGAGGCCTACCTGAACTGATGGGCTCTTTGTTGTCGACAAGTTAATGTGAATAATTCGTTGGTTTTGATGTTTTGTGGGGGTGTTTTTGGTTTTTTTTTTGTTTTTTTTACTTAGGTGTTGTTCTTTCTGTTGGTACGTTTACTCTTGCAATTCAAAGCCTAAGGAACTGGGTTACTTTTAACGGAAAGATATATTTCATATAGTTACATAGGCAGTGCAAAGTTTATCTTCACCTAGCTGTAAGAAATATATAGTGCATCCTCTGTGGGTGTGGGTTTCAGAACAATGTTCGTGAAAACAGAGATTTTGTTTTGCATACTTGTATCAATAGTCTGAATGTAGAACCTGCATGGAGACTGTATGTCTGTCTTATTAAGCAGTATATTTATCCCAGAAGTGGAGAAGTATATGAAACTAGCAACAAGCTATGGATTACAGTTGTCTTTTGCACTGTAGGTAAGCAATCAGGTTGGGTCTTTTCTCACCATACGTTTCTGGTTTTACAGTTTACCAGATGTTCTCACCTAAGCAGCATGTATTTAGGTAGCTATGTTCAACAGCAGTCTCTTTGCTTTGTCTCTGATACTGCTTTTTATTAATCTAAAGTGCACCTGTATGCATGGTGTTTGTTATCAGCCAATATAATCTTCTTAATGTAAAAAGAAATAGCTTTTAGAGCAATTAAATATTTACATACTTTGCACTTAAGCATTTTCATTTGTGGCTTTTTTTACAGTGAACCTATGAATATAAATTATTTGCAAAAACCTAATTTTCCTAGGTTGAATTGAGACTCGTACGAGTCTTGAAGTTTCTGGGACCTGTCAATAATAAAATAAATGAATAGCACAAACTTTGATCTAGTGGTTTAGGAATTCGTCTGCGGAAATGCTGGCTGTCATGGGCCAGGAAGAGCCTGCTGCCACTAGCTGTGGCCTCTTCTTTGTGGATGGGGAGGCTCTCATCTCTTCACTTTCATTGTTATTTTATTTCAAGTTAGAAAACCAGGAGAAAGTTGAACGACTTCCCTGTTAAATCAAGAGTAGAAATTCGTCAATGTGTCAACTACAATCTGTTTCCAGTTACTGCTCCTGTCAAATTGGTTACATTCACAAAGTACAAGTAGCGTTTGTGATATCAAATCATTTTAAAAGGCAGATTTTGTTTAATAGCCTTCTCTTGTAATTTTATCTTTATTGTAGCTTCCTCCCTACTGCACAGCGAGGAATTTTATGACTGAAATAGGAATTGGTGCCTGGTTCTTTGACAAGCTGACTTTGAGTTTGGCTGTATCTTGCTTTTATAGACCACAGTATTTCTTTCATATTTTTTTGGGTAGCTAATTTAGAGCCTGGTGACTGAAGACACTTGTATATTCTGTAAAACTTTAGTGTAAGCGTTACAACTTGGGTTTATGTGCAACTGCTGAGGAGGAAGAGGAAGAAGCAGAAAACGGTGGTTTGGTTTCTGGGCCAGGAGTGAGTTCCTGCAGAAGGCATGGTGCTGGCAAGGGGAAAACCCAACACTGATGGTGTTGAGCTGTTTCACTCATCTTCATTAAGTCTCGTAAAACTGTTGGAACCATGACTCTCTTTCAGAGGAACATAAGATAATGTGAGTAAGCTTAAAACCTTTACTGCTTTCCAGTACGTTGTTTATATATGACATTGTTTTCCTTAGAAAACTATTTCCTTTTAAAACTATTAATTTTAAGATTAAAGTTAAAATGTTATTTAAATTATTTTATTAATTAAAAGATTAAATTATTAAAGTTAAGATTACCTTAAAGGTATGTCAACTTGCGTGTCTCCTAAGCAAAAGTCTTCTATCTGGGAACAAGGTCTGTCATGCCTGGCCTCTGAGGTTAAGTTAGCTACTTTGGTGGATGGGCTGTTTCTTATATCTTTTTTTTTTTTTTTTCAGAATTTTATTGAATTGTTGGAAGTCTGTATATGACTCTGTAGTATTGAAATAACGTAGGCTTTGACATGTGCCTAATGAGGCAGGCGTCGTTCTTGGCCCATTGCCTGTAAGTGAAAGCTATCGAACGAGTACATGTGTGGTGGTGTATATTCTCTTAGAAACCATGAAATGTAGAAAATGGATTGTGAATTCCGTCATGATTGAGAAGCATAAAGAGATTTTCTGGTGGGTTCTGAGTGACTTAAAGGTTGTCCTGTTCAATTTTTATTGCTTTGTGATTGCCTTCTGTGGCACTTGATCAGTGAAACCACTGTTGTTTTCTGTTTCTCATGAGCTGCTCTCTTGCAAGCTTTCTTTTTTTTTTTTTTTTCTCTCCCCCTGAAGCTACCCTTTCAGCTTAGCAATTGGGCTAATTTTGTTTTGTGAACATCTTAACACTGGTCATCGGAATGACTGTTCCAGTTGCAAAGAAGGACCTCTTAAATAGTAGCCAGGTTGCACCTCATTCCATGATCTGCTGCTGTAGCTTGTTTTGGTGTCAAAATTTACTTGTAATGAACTTCTTTTTAAGCTTCCCTAGTAGTTGGTGCTGGCAAAGAGCAAGATATCATAGTCTGCTTATTAGAGATGGCAAGAGGGAGCTTCATCCTCCAGCTGCTTTGTGCTCTGCCTTGTCCGTTGCTGATGGTGCAGAGCCTCAAGGTTTTGCATGTCCTGCTCTGCCATGGGTCCATTGGAGTTTCAGATGTTTCACTGTGTATTAGGATTTTTATTTTTTATATTTGACCTGTTTAAGTGTTCCACTTCACATATTTAAATAATTTCCATTGGGGGGAGGAGTGGTGTTTGTTTGATTTGCACTCAGTGATTATCTTTATCAGAAGTGTGTCATTAAGAACTTCAGTTGAGTACAAGCTTGAGGATTTTTTAAAAAATTAAATTCCTTCTGCCTTTCTTTGTTCTTGCTGTTTGTGTATGAAAGTGTTGGAGCTTTCCCTGGTGATTCTGGTACTTAATTTGACTATCTTGGAACTGGTTTTGCATAATAAGTAAATTTATCCTGTGGAAGAAACTTTAACCAACAAAAATTTTACTTCATACCTAGTTGGAAATTCACGAAATCTGATAGAGTTTCCAAGACCCTTAAAAACTTGCAATATTAAAATGATTCATTAACGGTTCTAATTATCTGGCTTCTAGGGCAGGCCTTTGTGCTTTGGGGCAAATATGTATAATGACAAATACACGAAACCTGGCCTGAATGAGGCTTCTCCTCAAATGCATCTGGGCAGCTGGTGTGACTTTAAAATTTTAAGGGGAAAAAAATGCACAGTGATTGTTCAGATGATGATACATGGCCACTGTACACAGGTGTTTTTATTTGGCAGCTATTTAGTTGAAGGGCTGAAAAACTTGCCACAGGACTTTCTCCCAAGGGTTAATAGCTGATTTGGTTTGTTGGTGTTTCAGGTGCTCCTTGCTCTTGCTAAAATCAATACAGATGTTTTTTAAGAAACTTTTTTGCCTTTATAGCTGTTAAAAAAAAAATCTTCTCTGTGAAGCAAACAGATCTATATTTTCCTGTGATTGATGTAGGCTGATACGGGCAGCTTTTGAAATTCAAACTGCAGGCAGCTTCTGACATCTGTATCGCGTGTAGCTTCTCTGAGGTGGACTGTTAGATAAGGTGTTGTGTAGGCCTCTTGCAACCTTTAATGTCAGAAATCTGAGCTAAGATATGTTAATTTTATTAACGTAAGTTGAAGCAATGATAAAAGGAGGCAGTAATTTGTGAAAGTGTATTTTAAAGAGCAGTAAACCTGAGCCTTTCCATTTTAATTTCGGTTTCTGTTCAGGAGGGGGTAAAATGTCATTAGCTGAAAACAAGAATGAAAGAAAGTTTTATTTCCTCTCAGTACAAGAGAAGCTCTTAATCTAACAGAAGGCGTAACGTCAGGAGCAGAGAAACCGGCTTCTTGGCAGTAGTATCTGATGGTTTGTCTTGACGGTAATCATGCAAGAGTTAGGTGGCTCATTGCTATTTCCAAATGGCAGTGGAGTAAAGTTCTGTTAGTTTTGGGTGGTAAATGGCTTTCACCAGTGCGTTGTCACTGAGTGCTGAAAGGAAGGTGTGCTAGCACTTTAGAGTTTGTTTAGATTTGCCAAAATCAAGTTTTAGTGTATGTTACTAATTTATTGTAGTGTCAAGTCTGTCTTTTGAAAATGCTTGTTGGAAGGCTTGAGTCTGAGTGAGCAGGGAGAAATGAACTTGTTGATACATCTGTAAACTGAAAATAAACCTAAAACTGAAGTGATCTTTTGGAGTCTTGAATGGTACCTACAGGGAGTAACACAACTGGTCCCTTTGGAATTAGTATGACATTAGAGCTTTACAGGCCAATAAGATCTGAGGACTAAACGCTGCACCCCCACCCGCCATGCTAGTGGGATTTTTTTGTTGTTGCTTTTTTTCCTCTTGTCACCCTGGGATCGAGAATTCCCTGGTGACATTGCTCACCAATGCAGGGTGCTCTGAAGGAGAACGCTGCTGCTGGAGGCGGTAGGATTCTGGAGTGAGCCACATGTTGTTGCAGTTTGGTAACCACAGGATACTTGAATACAGAGAGGTATGTGGTAGACAGCACACATTCTCCACTTGTGAGCAAGAACTGGTTTTCTTGCCTTTCCTTTAGAGAAGCAGTCAGGCTCGTTAAGATGATTAATTAATGCATTTTATGCCATTAATCTTTCTGAATACCAATATATGTAGCATGCAGTAAAATCCATTAACATGCTGTGACCCTGTGCTAATTGTTAAACTCTGCTTTTCTTTGACCAGCTGAAGTGCTGAGGTAGGTGCACATAGATTACAGTGGAGTAAGAATGGCTCCCTCACAAATGAAAGTATTTAATTTGATAAAACAGATAATCATGCTACTAGCTGTCTTGCTCTTCAGTTGTTGAATGATTCGAGTATGTCATTTATACTACTAAAAATTTTTAAATAGGACTGAGGAAGACATGATACAGAAAGGAAGGAAATCAGGGCATCATCAAGTGCATGTAGAATCTTGGCCCTGTGTCATGTTGATCCATAAGAGAACTCATAGAAAACTTGTTTATTTTATCATACAGTTCACTGGGTCTGGGAAATGAAGATGAGGGGGAAATGAGCACAGTCAAAGTTTCAGATAAACCAGGGGTTTCATGTGACTGCAGTTTCAGTGACTCCAGCATGATGGAAAGAAGTGCCCAACTAGACTTGCTAACTTAAGGCACTCTTTCAAAACCTAGTCAAAATGCTAGTAGGAGCTACGTAGAAAGAAATTTTACAGAAACTTTTTACTGTTTTACAGTAGTATTGTGAATACCTACTTGGGATAAATTTATGGTGTGCCTAAAAAGACAGATAGTACCTGAACTTCAGGAAGAATAAGATGGGAGGTTAAGATGTCTACAGTGGCTAAAACATTGATGGAAGGCAATGCTTGTCTCCAGAAGGATGGATAAAATCCCATGCGGATATGTTTAGAGAAGTATGTAATTATCTTCATATTCCCAATTGTATCAAAAGTGATTATTTATATCTTGTAAATTACTGTTTCTTGTTTAAATCTGCAGGGTATTCTTGATGCTGTTCTTCAGTTGATTGTAGAAACTAATTGAGGGAGAAAGATTTATGGCTACATTTTCTCATAATCTCAATATGTTTTCATTTGAGTCAGTCAAGAGAAAGAGTTTGACCTCCTCTTATAAGAAATGTATGTGAACTCATAATTCAGGTCAAAACCCCCAACAAACCAACAAACCCCCAAACCAAACCCCAAACCTCACTGTTTAACACGTCTGTTTCAGACTAGAGGATATGAATTGTAGATTAACTTGTAAAAATCCGTTACTGAGGGAAGATGTTCTGTTTTTAAGCAGATGCTGTTTAGAGTGTGCGGTAGTGGTGAAATCTTGTTAGGCAAAGCTCTGAGTGCCTTCAAGATTCAATAAATCTCTCCTTGTAGTACTGCTGGTGCCGTACGTACTGGAACTGCTTGGGTTATTTGCTGTCCTTACGGATATCTGGAGATCTGCTCCTGCCATGGCAGGAAGCCTGACACTGTGATACAATACTCCGAACCTGTCTGATGTTCCTTTGGATGCTTTTGGTCTCCCTAACTTTTGGGAAACTTTTTTGAAACTTCTTCAGACAACTTCAATAGATATTGAATATAATTTGTCCAGTGCAAGCCATCTGTTATCTGTTTTGGCAGTCTTCAGTTCATAGCATTCAAAGGAAAAAAAAAAAAAGCTTCCCTCAGTGCTGCATTTTTTTGCTTTACTGTCTTCAAACAAGTTAATTTTGTGGTGTTCATCCGTTTGCCTGTTTCTTATCTCTGCAATCCAGGCTTGAGGATTCACTTGCAGACCTAGTATTTGGGGATTTGGAAGGAGAGGTTGGGGGGTAGGAAGTAGTATTATCTCAGTTATTGGCTACTTTTGCATTTCTTCCACTAATCTTCATTTATACTGTAAAACTGCTTAAAACAACATTCATTTCAACTGGCTGAATTGTGGAAATGCATTTTTTTGCTGTAACAAATGATGGCAGCATTCTTAGGCCGCTTGGGTCTGGTTGGAAGAGCCGGTGTTTGTGATGGTGACACGGGCTATAAGCAGGTCTAATGGTTCTGTTGTTTGGACCTCTGCAAATGTGACTAGGCTTATCTGGTCACAGTTTCATGCTGTGCTGGTATTTCTCAACTCCTAGTATGCATACACGCAGTAAAGAATACTCTTAGGAGAAAAACTTCCTGGTGAGAATCCCAGAACATGCTACTCAGTTGTAGGGGGGTACTGTATATTCATCATATTTGCTGCTGTGGTATTTTTGTTGGGTTTTTTTACCAGAATTGGTAAAAAAAGCCACTCGCGACTGTGACAATGGCATGCACGTCTCACGCTGCTATTGAAGCAAGAGTAATTTTTTTTTACTACTTGTAAATAGGTGCTGTCCACGGTGGAGGATGGTGTTGCTTACACCAGGTCTCAGCTGCATTAAACTGCTTTAATCTTGTACACAGACTTAATCTTCACTAGCTCCATCACAGGTGTTTGCTCAGAACTTTTAAATTGTTTAATACTGGAATTAGCCGTACCTCCAGTATTAAACAATCTAAAAGTTCTGAGCAAGTCACTGGTTTCTATAACCCTTGGCTTTTAGCCAAGCTGATTAAAAATGGGATCTGGTGGAGAGCAAGCTGATCTCCCCAGTGTTCGACCTGTTCAATATTCATGAGTGTGGGCCAGCAAACGATGAGTATTTTGTCTTATGACCACATTGCAGCCAAAGTGAGTTATTTGAACTAGTAAGAAATATTACCACTGGGAAGAGGGTGTCAGGTCTTTTAACTTAGGGTATTTTCAGATCAGCATGAAACAATTGAGGTTTCTATTAGTGTTGTGGCAAAAGCCTTCCAAAGTACTTGGGTGGTGTTAAGCTTCCCTTTCCCTTGTACATTTGCAAACAACATGAACTGCTTACTTCTCTTGTAACTTGAGAGGAAGGAGAAAAGTTGAGTAGATGGCAGCCTGAGAAGTTGTGTGAAATTAAAAAAAAAATCATCTGGCTTCTGTAAAAGTGTTACTTGCAGATGCATAGACTCTTTCCCAGTCTAGAAAAATGTGAGATTTTTCTACACTGCAATTACAACTGAAGGGACTTTGTTCATACTCTGAAAACGTAGCTTGTATTAGCAAGGGAGCATAGGAATCTCTGTAACTTTCTGAAAGTTCGGATCACGTGAGAATTTTCTGTGATAAAATGGTAAAACTGTCGATTTCCTACTAGCAACTTTTCACTGAAGGATGAGTTTAAAAAAAAACCCAAACCTGAAATGAGCAACACTTCCAATGTGTGCCCTGAAATGTTAGTAACCTGCTCTTACAGCTAGGTTTGTTTTTTAATAGATTGCAGGGGGAAAAGAAATCAAGAATAAATTTAAGACCACTCTACGCTTTTTTGGTGTCTTAATTCCACCATTTCAAGTTAGAATTGAGGTTGAAGAAAGAACTTGGTCTGTTTTTACATGGGGACCAAGTGTGCCACTGTCTCTACAAAACGAGGGAAGCTAAATAGCTACAAATGCAATAGTGCCCTGTTTTGGGTAAGGGTTTATTGCCTGGTTTGATGGTGTGAGGTGTGTGACTGTATTCTCTCTTCCTCAGTTTTCCAGCATAATGATCTGTTTCCATAGGAGGGTGGAAGGTCCTACCTCTTTTCTGCAGAAAGAGGCAGCTGAGGGGCTGGGGTTGGTTTTTCGATGCCGATAACACGATAGTGCCGATTGCACGAGGAAGCAGGAATAACCGGTGGTAGTTCTGGGAGATGTTTGGTTTATTGCATTGTGGTGCTGGAGGGAGGTAATGGATATCCATCAGGAACCTGCTTTCATTATTACTTTTTTTTTTTCCTGTCTATATAACAGCTTATTTACTACTGAATAATTACAGAAATATATGGGGGTAAGATAGGGTCTGAAAATGCCACTGGAGTTTCCAGTTCTCTGTGATTTTCTTGGTGGTTATTCACATAACTGATAAGCTTTCTGAGCATCAGCAGGCTAATCCTACTGGAGATTAATTACCTCTGTAAAGTGCTGTATAGTCAGAGAATTAATTTGTTTCTGAGATTTTGGGGCTGGCCAGAATTGCTAACCATATGCTCAAAGAGAAATATTTGGTCATAGCTCTGGTGCGGGCAGATCCACAGGCTGTTTGTAGCCTGAGAGTTTGGGACTAGTTATTTAGTATAGTTGCAAACACAAGGAACTTAAATCTAAATTTGATTCCTACATAGAAATTAGAAGTCTCTAGAAGTTGGAATGCATTCTTCTGACAACTTTCATCTTCTTTTAGGCGAACATCTCATGAGGGCCCTCCGCTTTCTGTTTTGAAGCACATACTGCCACAACATCATAATTAAATGGGATGCATTTTCTAACTTTAACATGTATTGTTTGATGGGTATTTTTGAGACGTCAGAAACTTAGGGATAGTTTAACATAGAATGGTAAGAGAAAACCAGATTGCTATTTATTGAAAAACAGAAGGAATTGAGCCAATATTTATTCCATTTTTATAGCTGGTGATTTGTTTCAGGTCCATGTCTGTGAGCGATCAGCTGTATCTATCTGTCTTCAAGTTAGGAAAGTTGCTGACATGATCTCCAGTTAGTCACTGTGATCATTTCAGACTTGATAGCTGGTAAAATAATGAGAACATAGCCTCTTTGTTATAGCATCTGTAGTGATGGGGTTTTAGCATATATCAGATATTGCACAAGATACTAAAATCTCATAACTCTTTTAAGGCAACCTCTCTACTTCATTGATCACTTGGATTGGATGGATAATGCAAGATAATTTGAAATTTATCTGGTTTTCAATCAAAAAGGATTATTTGAAAATTGATCTTTTCTAGCCTGTAGTGTCTAACAGTTCTGATGCCTGAGCTATCTTCTTTGGTGGTCAGAAGAGCACCTTCTTCAGTAATTTCTAGAAAACCAAGAAACGGTTGTGCCAAATACTCTAAAGTACAAGAGGTGTCTTCGCAGTAGCTATTCTGTTGGGAGATAAATTGCTACTCTAGGTGGGACACACTGATGTTAACTGTGGAGTGAAAGGAAGAGGGAGGGGAAAATCTGAGCTATGGCCTGAAAAACTACCAGGTCTCACCTCTTTTCCCATTTTTGAGGTTCTTCGACAGTAGCTAGACCTGTGGACCTGAAAAGGAGGAGACAAGAATTTTTCTAAACTCTTGGCACTCCTTGGCTCAGAGTTTGAAGTAAGCTTTGGATTTTTTTGCTGGAGGTTCAGCATTTCACATTTATCAGGTGCCTAAGAGGTAAGGAGCCGAAAGCTGTTTTGGAGCCTCGGTGTCTTATTTTAGTGTACTGGCTTGGTCACCACCCCTGCTATGTGATAGCCTTAATTAATCCATCATGGAAACCTACCTGCCTCTTGGCTTTCAGCTATGCTGTCTTGTCACAAGCGATTAGTGCTACTCGCCTGTGCCTTTGAATGTGGTGGCTTACAGTTCTCTTCTTGAACTCTAGCCACCCCGAGTATTTTATTAGCTAAAACTACTACCTGGTTTGGCTGCTGACACTGAATTGTGTGATACACTTCTTCGGTTGTTGCTGTCTCAGCAGGATATGGATGGCCTCTCGTGGCAATGTCTGCCAGATAATGGATCGTGTGTATTTAAATCTGACTATATAGCCATTATTCTCCAGTTTCCAAATATTGATACCGTATTTCACAACTCTTAAAAGATACCTGTTTCAGGAGCCAGACGTCTCCTGGGCTCTGGAACTGAGGTTCCCCCCCCCCTCCACGTTTCTTTAATTGTGTTTTGGTGTCTGAACCCAGTGCAAGCTCAGACCAAAAGTTTTTTCTTTAGAAGTGACTTCACATCAGAAACTCATCTAAACAGGCTTCCAGGGAGTTTCATTCTCCCCCCTCCGCCTACTGCTTTGTCTTACCTGGGGAAGCTGCTGATGGGTTCAGAGACTTCAGGGTGAGGGGTGAGAGAGGTAGCACGGGAAGTCAGACATGCAGAAACTGGGCTCAAATGGTCTTGCTTCCTGGGGGAAAATAACCATCTCATTTAGATTCTTAGTTATTAATTCAGTATCTGCATGCTAGCTTCAGATCCGCCTGTCTGCATGTTACGGTACACCTAACTTATGAACTGCTGCACTAATTAATTTCTAATAACTAAGATCACTGAGGCAGATTGATGAGCAAGGAAATGGATTGTTGAATTTGAGACGTGCTAAGCATCGATATGTCATCACCTATAGGTGCCTGCATTTCTCTGAGGAGATACCACTGGTGATACGAGGTACATGTGTTAGTGGCAATCACCCAGTGACTTCTGGCTTTGTCGAAAGGACACCTCATTTGGAGAAATCTGCACAATTAGGATTTTTCCAGAAATATCCTATTTGTTTGTTTTACATAATAGATGATTCTATGACATTTTTGCAGGCATTTCTTTTTCAGGTCTAACACAAATAACATTTTTAACAGTTTTAAACTTTATGAAGTTGAGTTCAGACTATTCTGCAAAGCAAACTGTAGACTTCCCTGGAGCAGTTAAGAAGAGGTCTCTGAACTAGAGAATAAAGGCATTTTATGGGAGGTCTGTTGGTGTCATCTGAAGTTTATCTTTTCCATTTATTTCCTCTTCAGGGTTTTCCTTTATTCTTGATTTTTCTTGTTCCAACCTTACAAATTCAGTCACAGAATAAAAAGTACCCGTGTTTTACAAGGGGGATTCTTTCTTTAAAGAGCTGACACAGATGAGTGAGCATCACCCAGATTTGTCTCCTGCTTTCATGTACTTTCCTGATGGGTCACTGGAGCCTGACCTCACTTATGCTGGCTATTCGTGCTTTTAAAAAAACTAAACAGAGGAATCTGAGGCAGTAGCACATTCTCCAGGGAACTGGTATGACTGGGAGGACAAAATAAGATTTGGGTACGTGGCTGTGGCTTTCTTTAAACACCACATCTAGGCATAAAATAGTTCTAGCAGTCAGAATTCAATAACAATTAACTTAGAAGTTTTTTGGTTTTTACTTTTACAGGCTTTGTTTAAGCAGATTAAGCAAACATTTTGCAGACACTTTCCCCTTTTTCAATTCTGGCATATCTCCTTTGTGTAGTCACCCCCCAAGCCAGCAGACCTGTATTCCAGGCTAGTTGTGCATCTGCTGTGGATTATGGTGAGGAAACATTCCTGCTTCTTCAGACTTGTGTATCCCAGGTCATGGTCTTGACCGTTGTTTGATATGCCAGGCAGTGCATCATGGCATAAAGCAACATAATGCAAGGTTCACTATGATGGAAATCAGTGATGAAAACTCAGATATTATGTTTTTTATTAAATTGTGTGTTTGTGCATAGTACAACACAAGGTAAAATGATTAGTGTAACAGTGCAGCATATTAAGAAAATCTGTATTTTTTTCCGCCTCATCTTGCAGAGGTTTCTGCAGGACCTGGACGTAGCATTTCTGAACTGATGCTGCAAGACCAGATGCTGTGAGAAAGTTCCTGATGTGGAGCAGCCTCTCCTGACTTAGTGAAGTGTTTGTTCTTACTGCCTGAGGATGTCTTTCTGATGCTGATAAACTCTTAAGAGTTTTATAATTGTTACCCTTTAGAAAGTGGTGACCTTCTGTACTCCAGTCAAGATACACATGTACTGCTGGATTTTGTTACAAGCCTCTAGGGAGCGGGTTTATCATGAATGTAGTATTATCATGAATGTAGTAAGTGTAATATTCCAACCAAAAAATGCTTGTTGGTCAGTATTTAACTATCTCTTCTTGATGTTCTCCTTATAATATTACTTTAGAGGTTTTTCTTAAGTACTTGTGAAATAGAAGTGGGAAAAGGGGAGGTAATTTTCCTTTAACTTAACAATGATGTTGTGCAAGCTGAGCTACTTCAGAAAATCTGCATGGTTATTTCTGAGAAGCAGCTGGTAAAATTCCAGGCTGAGCAAGTGAATAGCGAGCACACATCACTGCCAGTGGGTTTATTGCAAAGTTGTTTCTCTGGACTGGTGTGCTTTTTTAACTTCTGAATTTCTCTGGTCCTTTAATGTTGTTGTCTCGTCTCTGGTGCCAGCTTCAAAACTGTAACTGCCCCTGATTTGTCCACCTAACTCTCCCACCTAGTAATTTTGCTTCACTTAATTGGTAGAACAGAGTAAAAGTGCTCTATATTTGACTCTTACTTACTTTAATTATAGCAAATTTTGTCAGAAATAAAATACCACTGTGCTTTGTATGTTGTGAAGCTAATCACAGCGAGCTTCGTGTTCTTCGGTGGACATGGGGATAAGTTCTCCATCTCAGCTGTGAAGCTGAGTGAAGTCTTCTATGGCCTGTACCTGTGTTAGGGCTGGACCGAGGAACCAAGATGTTGCCTGAAGAACTGGCAATGCAACGTGGTTTCCATCTGCAAGGTGTGGCTGTTTACAGCATCTGTGAATGCTGTCAATGAAATTTGGTTATGAACCATGATCTTTTTAAGCCCAGATCTATATGCTTCAACCAAGCAGTGCTGCTCTTGAAGTTTACCTTGTCTGTGTTTGTCTTCTTTGTGTCTTAAGCCCTTGGTGTTTATGACACTGGAATTTCTCTAGTTCTTTAGGGAGTCCTTAATCGTCAAGTCGGCAGCGTTGTAGAGACACTGTGGACCTGGGTTTGATAGCCTTTGTAAAGAATGGGGGTTGTTGTTTTAATTTCAGTTCCTTAAGGTTTCTCTGCTCACAGCCAAGATCAGTTTATTGCTCTACCTGTGCATGCCATGTACTTTTAACGGTTGCTTCAGTAACAACTGCCACTTGCATCACTGTTCTGGGGTATTTTTGTATCCTCTCTGTGCTTTTGGTCAGTGTACCAGGTTGCCTTCAGAAGTGCTAACATAGCAGGCCAGATGGGCACTGTTCCTCCAGAATACCATTACCCTGAGTTACTCTTTCATGTAGTAACTGGAGGGATAATATTCCCAAGTTCCACCTGCAAAATATGAGTGTGTAGCAGGTATAAGCATGCCTCTTCTGATCCACTAAATGTGAAGAGCTCCAAGCAGGCTGTTTGTCTTGTAGCCCTCCACTCTGACACAGCTATTGCTGCTACTGGTTTTGGCTAGTTAAATGATTTTGTAATGCTGTTGTGGCTGGCTGGCTTACCTCCATAACCAAAATGAAGGTAAATTATAGCGTTCAGCACAGAAATGGATCAGAAGTTAACAATGCTTGTGTTTATAATGCAGTTTGAAATTTATTTGAGATGTCATGGTAATAGTGTGTCTTACTGTTCTTCTAGCTTGTTTGCCCTTATCA
>JAVJGJ010000030.1:7099460-7109589 GCA_035590215.1 Microhierax caerulescens
AGATGGCTGTCGCTTCCATTTCTGAGGTGGTCTGGTATCCTGTGATATGTAGTAAAACATGATTAGGATGTCACAGGGGATTTTCACCTTTCCAGCCCTTTCCCAATCCCCATTTGCCTTTTCTCCTTCATCGATGCTTTTTCCAGCTCACGGTGAAACTGAACAGCTGCCCTTTCAGCTTTCTGCAGGTGGCTTTAAACGTGAAATTCAAAATCGAATGAGGTCTATAGAGTTAGTCCTGAATATTGTTTCTTTTCTTATCCCTGTAGGTTTAAATTTCTGCCATTATGTATTTTAGAGAATAAACAGTACTGGCCTCATCTGATGTCTTTGGTTTTGTAAAGCTTTGTAGGAATGACTCTTCGAAGAAAGAACAATTCTGCAATTAGTAGGATTTTGCTCAGTGTTAGAGGTTGAAAATCTTGCTGGCAAGGAAACTGGGTCTGTGCCAGAACATGCTTTTTAAATATCTGTATTCTGATCCCGTTTCCAAAGGCAATATACTAAGAAAGCCCAACCCCTTTACTTGGCTGCTGGGAAGAAAAAAAGCATGCTGGAAGGAATCCATCTTATCAGCTTGTGCCATTTTCCTTTGAAGAGGAGCTCTTTGTCCTTTGCCTTTCTGAGAGCCTCCTGCCTCCCTCCTACGAGTGATATTTCTTGCCTATTGTGTCCCTCTTTGAGCTGCCTTGTTAGCGCAGGGCTGAGGCGGCCTTTACGCAGGGGTGAGCTGCCATCGCCAGCTCCCTCCTCCCTCTGGTGCATCAGGGGCCTTCCCGCTCCTGCCGCTCCCGTCCCCCCTTGTTCAGCTTGCAGGGCCCACTCATCCACAGGGATGGATCATCTCTGCCTAATTGTGCATTAGCCATCATCACAGCCATAGGAACCACGTCCCTGGTTCTCCTTAGTCAATGGTGATTCTCACCAGTGATCTTACGTGTGATCACCAGATAGAGCCGTGTGGATTCGTGGCTTCCCTGTGTTTATGTTTGCGGCACATATAAGCACGGCCAGCCGTTAATAGCCTCTCAGAAACAGACGGACATAAAATGGCATCATGGGACTGGAATTTTATTAGTTATCATTGTTCTTGCAGTGCTTTGGAAAATGCATTTAATTTGAGATAACAAACGAGAGGGTGGTACGGGAGCCTTTCCAGTGCCGGCTCTGCTGCTGACTCCTGGCTGTGCCTCTGCCGTGTGCTGGGCACACTGGGCTTTATAGATCCATTAACATGAACTCCTCTTGGACAGACCAAGCTGCTGGCTGCCAATCTGCTCTGCCTGCTGCTATCACTTTCTGATTTTGAGGAGCATGAACCTGTGAGCCGTTATGTCAGGAATAACCATAACCCTCATTTTTCCAATGCTTTTTCGTGGTGAACAGCCACTTTTTCTGCAGATTTGGAGAACAGAAACAAGACGGAGGGATTAGCTAGGTGGCTTGCACTTGCAGGAGGTGTTTTTTCCTGCTCTGTAGGACAAATGCAGAATGTGTAGTCTGTACATGTTTATTTTCAGCCATAAAGTAGCGATCCTTGCCATGTTTTAAAAACTGAGCCTTGAGTTGCTATATATTACAGTATCGATGTCTTTCAAAGAAAGCTGCCAAAGAAAGCTGATCAAAGTAGAGCAAAGAGAAAACACAAGCTTGGAGCATTTGAGTTTACTGACCTCATTACCTTGTCTCCAGCACTTAAAATGAAGCTATTCACATGACAAACTTCCATCTCGCTGAGACTGAGGACTGTTTTTAATATGCTAAATTTGTAGTGTCTGCTACCTTCGGCCCTTACTGCGTAAATCATAACATCATCTTTACCTAGGCCTTAATTAAACCTCCCCGTAAGTTGGAGATTATTGCTATTTACACATTCTGACCACAATAACCTCACTTTTGTTTCAGTGTCACTGTTTCCCACGGATTTCTGAGGAGGGAATAAATGGATCAGCTCGTGTCCTTTCGTGTCTCTTATTTGCCATACAATTTTTTTCATTGTTTCCAAGGCAACCCTTCTACCCACACCCCCCCAACAGGCGAGGTCTCAATACAATGTAAGTTATTGTCTGCAGCAATTATTAGGCTATTATTAAGGCACCATTGAAATATGTCAGTATCCCGTAGGAATTTTAAACAAGTGGGAGCAGAGACAATAGCGAAGCATTAGAGGATTGCGAATGCATCGTGCTGCTGGTAGCTTAGGGAGGGTGCCTGTGGCCCTCCTAACAACGTCTCATTAAAACTATGAGCAGTCTTCCCAAACTGACAGAAGTCAGGACATGCCAATGTGGAATAACGTTGAAAGGTAGAAGAGGGGAAATTGCTGTATCAGTGCTCTTCAGCTGCGTGCCGCTCCTCATGTGGCTGCCGTGCATGCAGAACATCTTTGTGTGAGTTAAGTACAGCCCATGGGGACATGCTGTAGTGTTGAGAATATTGTTTTGATGGAAAGGGTAGTAAAATATCCCATCCCACATGGATGGGAGAATGTTTTTGTTAGAAAGTCTTCTGCACTTGCAATCCCTCTTTGCATGTCCTGAGTTTAAAGGTGTATTTTCTATCATCGGTGACAGGACGTGCGAGAGCTGTGCAGTGAGCAGGTAAAATAAGAGAGGAAAGTGACCCTTGAAATGATATATTTATTTATTTATAGATTATGACGTAGTGCCTCTTTTCAAAAGGAAAGCTCTTTTCCCATTTCCGAACTGTGGGGATTCAGGAGATCTAGGAGCATGGCTTGCCTTGCAGTCTCTCCTTACACCACAGGTTTCCTGTGGGTACCACTGGGGTCATATTCCTGAAGCTGCCACTGCTCCTGCAGCCTTAGCAGTCCAGCCTTTTCCATACTATGCCATATCCTGGGACTGGATTTTCTGTCACTCTTGTCCTGTTGAGGCAGTCCTTCTGTTGAACAGTAGCAAAAATGACAGGGTTTTATAGCACTGTATTCATTCCATCCAGGAATTTCCTCCCAAGAACCTGCAGTGTTGTCATGGGTCAAAGTTGTCACCAGACTGATTCGGCATTTCATTTCTGAAAGTTGCCAGAAGAGGACTGCAGCTCACTGAGAACATCTTTGTTTTGGGCTGCACAAATGTTAAGAGCAATTGTGAGTGCAGATGGAGAATCCAGTAATGATTCTGCATATGACAAAAAAAAAAAAAAAAGCAGGAGAGTTTGAAAGAACCTTATTTCTTGCTGTCAGAAAGTAAGACTGTTTCTGGTTCTTTAGAAGCTAAATTTGCTGGAAAGATTACTTTAAACTCATGTAAAGGTCCATCCCCATGATTTCCCCTTCCCTCCTCTTGGTGGACCTCCATCCTAGACTTTGCGCAGAAGTAAAGAGGTTTGCCTCATTCCTCAGCACTGTTAATGTGTCACAATAAATATTTGGGGATGTGGCTGTACATCTGTTATTTGGTGTTTCTCTTAAGACTAGAGCGCAGTATCATGAGGCCCTGATACTTAGCCCAATTTATAACACATTTCATTGTTCTCATCCCTGAGCAGTGAGGAACTCCCAGCTAGTGGAGACCAGAGCGCATCTGAATCCATCTGCTGCCAGCATCTGGCAACTGACTCAGGTACAGCCTGAGGTGGGACTGGGTCAGATCTACAGTTCCTGAGTTGACTCAGTGCTTTCCTCTGCTCCACTTGCTGTTTTCCTGACCTCTGGTGAAGTAAGTGATGTGCATTTTGTGAGCTCTGTGGTTACCCATAGAGCTCTGTGGATAGCAGCAAAGAAAACAGATGCAAACACTTCCACTACAGCTGCTCAGAGCTTTTCTGTACGTCGGTGGCAGTGGAGGCAGCTCTCCACTGTGTCCTCAATGAACACTGCAGCGATGGAGAAGCTGTTTCGTTGAGACTTTGTTAAAGACTTGTTAAAGCAAGTCAGACTTTGTAGTTGATGGCACTGGATTATCTATCAGCGTACTAAGAGCAGCCCTAAGGAGAAAGACTCGGGGGTGTTGTCAACAAGAAGCTCAATGTCACCTGGCCCTGTGCGCTCGCAGCCCGGAGAGCCAGCCGTGCCCTGGGCTGCGTCCCCTGCAGCGTGGCTGGCTGGGTGAGGGGCGGGATTCTCCCCCTCTGCTCCGCTCCGGTGAGACCCCCTGCAGCGCTGCCTTCAGCTCTGGGGCCACCAACGTGAGAAGGGCACAGACCTGTCAGAGCAGGTCCAGGGGAGGCCACGAAGATGCTCAGGGGGCTGCAGCCCCCCTGCTATGGAGACGGGCTGGGAGAGTTGGGGCTGCTCGGCCTGGGGAAGGGAAGGCTCCGGGGAGACCTTCCAGCAGCACCAGTGCTTGACGGGGCCGGCAGGGGAGCTGGGGACGGGATTTTACATGGGCATGGAGTGATGGGACACGGGTTTCAAACTGAAAGAGGGGAGATAAAGATTAGATACTAGTAAGAAATTCTTTACTATGAGGGTGGCCAGACAAAGGAAGGGGGTGCCCAAAGAAGCTGTGGATGCCCCATCCCTGGAAGTGCTCAAGGCCAGGTTGGACAGGGCTTGGGGCAGCCTGGTCTGGTGGAAGGTGTCCCTGCCTGTGGTAGGGGCTGAAACCAGGGGATCTCTGAGCTCCCTTTCAACCGAAACCATTCTGTGGTACGTCTTTTGACAGTGTTACAATTTCAGGCTCTGAAAATGATGTAACTATTTTACTGTAATTAAATAATTATGACTTTCAAAGAGGAATCTAGGGCAGTAGGCTATGGTTCATAAGGAACACTTGTTTTGGCAAACATTTTGCCACTCAAAATAAAAAGCAATTATTTAAAATTATAAAATCTCTTTTTTGTAGCGTTACAAACCTTTTTTTCAGTACTGGCAGCATTCCTAAATGTGTTTAGCTTGCCTGAATGCACCATCACCTCTATGGAACTTCATTTTATTCTTGTCAAAATTTGCCTACTTGAAACCTTATGTTGTGAATATTTTAAATACAAGCACATGGGCTGTTGCTGTTAAGTCTTCATTTCTAGTTGTTGTAGAGGTGGCATGTATTTATACTACATCTGCAGGGAAGAAGTTTATTTTCCATCTTTCAGTGCTAATGGAGCTGCTCATGAGGAGAGATACATAGTTTGTGGGTATCCAAAGAACAATTCACAGATAATTTCTTAAGTACTATGAAACAACATGCTATAATAATGCATGCAAGGTCATGTGCGAGTGAGTCTTTGGGTTTGCTTTTGCATTTTGAAATTAAAATGATAAAATTCTTTACAGTTAGCTGCAAAGATACTTTCTTGTAAAATGTCACTTGCAATAAATTTTCTAGATTGGCTCATCTACAGCAAACACAAAAGCAAATACATCCATTAGTTCAGCAGCAGTCACTCAGATTGGTCTTTTCAAGCTTGTTCTTAAAAAGCAAGATTGATTTAATGATCACTGACTTTTTGTATAGAGGCAGCCTGTGTGTAGTTGTATTTTGTGCCTTGTGGGTGTTCTCCTGTCCCTCAAAACAATCCAGTGTAATTGATACTGTCAGCGGAGCTGCGTGCTCCGTGGCTGCAGTGCCAGGGCTGCTCAAGCGCTGCCAACAGAGTTGGCTTCTGGTTAGGTGAGGCTTTTCCCAATTTAAGGGAAGGTACCCATGTAGCCCCTGAAAAGAGAAAGCTTTTTGTTTTTTAAAATGAATTATTACTGTTCCCTTTAAGTGTGTCTGCATTTTATTGTGCACCTGTTGTCTTTGCTGCCTTGGACACCTTGTGTTCGTGTGTTCTCTTGTAGTCATGCGATACAAAGCCTATAGGTCTCATGAATAGCTTTGCTTTATGACTGTTGAATATATGAGCACCACGTGGACGTTTCAGATGATGGGGTGATTGTAGCAAATGCTCAGCTTGGTCCTGGCTACAAATTCAAAATGTTATTTAAACCCCTTGTCTGTATGAACACTTGCGATTCATCCCAGAGAGTTTTTTCAGACTTGCTTCTGCAGCGTCCAGTGTTAAGCGTGTGTGTCACCCTGTGCGTGTCAGGTAAGCTCCAAAGTTGGAGTCTTTCTCCAGAATGAACTGTGTGTGCTGTCTGAGTCTATCCATTACAGAAGATGTGCTATCACTGCCTCTGGCATGGGCTGTTTCCTTTGTGTCAGCAGTTCCCCTTGTAACAGTCTCAAAATTCGTGGTGGCTTCTTTCTGCATCACAGAGGTTAAGGCAGACACATCAACAGGTATTTGGGTAAATTTGCATCCAAGACCCAGGACACTCGTTTGGTCTTAATTGCAGTTCTCCTTTATTCAACTGAATCCAAGATTGCAACAATTGTGAAAGTTATCACCCCTGGAGAGCAAATAAGACAAAGCTTTTGTTGCAGCAGCTACAAAATAATACATAATTTTCGATGTAACCTTCTGGCAACTCCATCTTGTATTTCTGCAGAATTCTGACTGTTTTGTCATCTGCATGCTACCTGCCATGTGGCACATTTCATGTACTTGTTTGGCAAAAGAAGGAAAATACATCCATGCTCTGCTTTAAAAATAGTGCAGCCGTCTGTAAGACCACTTGTGTCATGTTGTGGGATTGCCGTGATAAGGCTGTCTCTTTGGGCAGATTGATAGCTACAGAATTGCAGTTTCAGGGTGTGTGTGCAAATCAAGTGATAAAACAGCAGAGAAACCTGAAAATTAATGCATATGTTATATGTGAGTTTGCAGGGGGCTTTAATCTTTTGGATTACTTTTTGGTTAAAAGTTACCATTATTTCAGGGGTACGGCGAGAAGCTTTATATAAAGCTGACTCCAAGGGGTCAAAAGAGGTGGCTGAGACCCGGCAGTCCTTGGGCACATGTAGCAGGAGGAGAGACCGTGTTTCTAATTCAGGGTGATGGAGACCAAACCAGAAGCAAATAGCTCTTGTCAGTGGTAGGAACAAGTGCAGCATCAGCAGTTTCCCTTTGTATTGCCACAGAGTGCAGGCATACAAGTGGTATTATCATCGTGTGTATGTTTTTCCATATATTCAAAGCCATGGGGGTTTAGCTTTGGCAAACTTTAAGGCTTTTCAGTCTGAGAAATTTCTTTTTAGTTGTGTTATCTCCAGGAAGCTCTATGTGCATGGATATGGACATTTTACTTGTACCTGGCTTCAATTTTCACTTCATTCATTCTGTGCTGTCCCTCCTGACCCATCCCTCTTTTCTTTCATGACTGTAATGAATTAATGATTTTATGTAAATCTGGTGTTTGATGGACTTAGGTGGTGTGCCTTGGGACTTGTTTAAGCTATCACATAGGAAATGCATCATCTGCTTCATGTTTTCTGCAATTGCAGTCAGTTTTATTTTTCCTTTATTCCTTCTCCCTATTTTCTAATTTTTTAAAAATCAGTTCTTCAGGCATGTTTAAACCATTTTCCTGAGTTTAAGGGTTTAATTCTTTTTTCCGTCCTATATTTGTGCCCCACTGCCCTTATTTTCCACCTTAAATGGGAAGGAAACAAGTAACCATCCCTGCATTACATACCTGATTGCTATTCGGTTCCCAAGGGAGAGACGCTGAGAGCTAAATGCAGGGGTTGGAGATGTGGGCTTTCTGGTTAGATTCACTGAATGTCACTAATTAAAGCAGAGTAGCCACTTACATATTTATTCATGTTTCAGAACAGTAGGTGAATCAATTGAGTGAATGAACTGGGGCAGCTTCAATGCTTCTTGTGTGTGGATATGTTTAAAAGAAACCCCAAACCTACTGGTTCTTTGTGGCTTGCTGGTATAGACCAGCATGGCTGTAGCAAAACTTCATTTCCATGTGACTTTAGTGTGATGCTTTTTCCACTCCCCCTGTTTTCTGCTGTTGAAGAGGAGCTGATTCCAGCCTCCAAAATATTTGTTAGGAAAAAAAATAGTTCTGGTGAGAGGAAAATAATGTTACGTTTAGGACCATCCTCACTCTATTTGTAGTTAATGGATTAATTTGCCTAAAGCTTAAACTAAAATCCTTGCAGGAAATAAAACCAGGACAACAACAACTTGTCCTGATGCATTGCTGACAGATACAACAGCACAGAATAACCTTGCAATACGTGATGGATTTTATTTTTTTTTTAAATGGAGCAGATTGATTTCCCCATAAACACCTTGAAGTGTTGCCTTTCACCAAAATTCTGTCTGAATTTAGCTCCTAATTGATAATAGCTCATTTACGTTTTCAGAGCAGGATGGTGACAGCCTCCTGGTCTCCCCTCGCTGGGAGATTTGCATTCCATCTGCTCTGGCTGTTGATTAGCAGCATGCCGGCTACATGAGCAGTGTTTCTGGATGCTATGGTCATCTGTTGCGTTAATTTTTTTCTGTGAGGACACAACCACAAAGTTAAAAGCATGGTTAAGGGGTGCAAGAATAACAAGTCGGGTTTTGATGTTAGAAAGGGAGTGCTTCGTGGGCAGTTTGGCTTGAGTGTGCATCGTACCTGGAGCACAGCAAAAGCTTTCAAACACCTGGTGGACAAAGTTCTGTTTTCCTCCCTGCTTGCTGCTGGTTTGAGTGCTTGCCTCTCTATTCTAGTTGCATCACCTGTACTTTAAATAAGGAGCAGTCTTTAATTTAACAGGTTTTGCACAGCAAGGTTTCAAGTCAACCATAGCTGCGAAGTGGGCAGCATCTTGTTAACTGCTGCTTGGCAAAGTTGCTGTCTACAGCAGGGGCAGAAAAGGGACTGGCAGGGGCTTTTTGCAGCAAAATATGCTTAATTTCATTTACCCTTAAAAGAGTGAAAGTGCCAGTGTGTAATGTGATGTAAGCATGTTTAGAAATCTGCAAATGTAAAGGTAGGATGGAGGAGGAAATGGGTCCCTGGTACCTGAAATGTGTAACTCCCCGTTCTCCCCAGCATCTTTAAACGCAAGTCCAGCTTTTAATCTAGAACAGCGACACACCAAAATGTTCCGATTTAATTGGTTTTTGTTGTGTGGGATACTACAGAATAAAGCTGAGGTCGGTCATCCTCATCTTGAACTTCTGTGCTGTAACTTGGCTACTTGAGCTGGTTTGTAACCTCTGCTGCAGATGGTGGCAGCGGACGGTGTGCCGTTTTGTAGGTAAATTAGGTTTCTTTGGAAAGATGTCCATAGATGATTTATTCAAGTTTATTGAAAATATTGTCCATTTGCACAGCTGATACTGCAACTGGGACTTAGAATTCAGGCTTTTTGCCACTGTCACAAATAGGGGTAAAGGTAGAATTAATTGTGGTGGCTTCTGTAACTCATTCTTTGAAATGTAAATAAGAGGTGACTTAGGAAGTTGGGCCATTCGGTGTTTTACCCTCTGCATGCTTAGAATTTGTGTTTGGATGCAAAACCTTTCTGTTGGCAGTTACTTCTGCAGTTTGTGTATTCCCTTCCCACCAGGTTTTGTTCTGTAAGCAATGGAAATGACTGAATGGTTCCTTTTGCCTTTTTATTTACCAAGTGCCAGCATCGCTGCGCATTGAGCCTGGGGAAAATGTCGGGGGGGAAATCACATGCTTCTAAATCTTTCTTCTCATTTGGGGTGTAAAAATCCTTTTCAAAAGGATTCCAGTCCCAGTCTGGCAGGGATGCTCCAAGAGGAGATACCCAGCCCTTGCGGTTTCTGGCTAGGGACTTGTGCTGTGCAAAAAGAAAGAGATGAGCTTGGAAGACAGACAAACAAGTGCAGTCCTGGTCTCTGTTGCATTTGAATCTTAAACTAAAATTACCCCTCGAACACAGTAGCTCTGTTGGAGAGTTGAAGTGGGCATAGCCTTTCAAATCAGTCCCTCAGAAAGACCATCCCTTGAAGGAAGGATGTTTGAACTATAGCTTATTCCTTCCATGTCCTTACATCATAGCAAAGCTGCATCTGAAGGATGCTACTTTTACTTGAATTGGATTTAAACAAGCCCTTTGAGCGCAGGATGGAGAAGAAGGGAAGGGAAGGGATGCTGCTTGAAAGTGTGTTTTAAAGAAAACAACTCCAAACTTGTGGAGACCTGCACTGGAGAACTTCTGCTTATCTTGAATTTACTGCAGTGTCTCCAGGCATGTTTCAATACATATTTTTTAATGAGTAGTAGGGAGGGAAGGCCATTATTTATCAACTCTGGTTTTGGAACAAAGGTGCCTTTCAGAGCGACGGTGGCACTACATTT
>JAVJGJ010000030.1:7109689-7127813 GCA_035590215.1 Microhierax caerulescens
GCTCAGCTGGGTGGCTGTGCTCATGTGTGAGTGAGGAGGAATATAACCTTGGCTAGGCTTTGTAATGTTGTGAGCATCTTACAACATCTGTCGCTGTAATAATGTAAGAATTAAAGCAGAAGAATTACTGTCTTGAGTAGATAAGCAGCTACCTTAATGTTCATTTACTGGTGTTTGAACTACACTTGTATCATTTAGAAAGTAAAACGGTGTTTTAAATTGTGCAAAACATTTAGGAAGATGGTGATGTAAACACTGATGAGAATTAAAAAGCTGTTCTGCTTCCTGAACATGGCCTGACTGTAAAGGTCCCCTGGTAAATGGTAAAATCTTGCACGGAGCCACTCTCGAGCCTGATGTCATTTCTCTAAGATACCTTGGAAACATGTTTTCCTTCATCTGATAATTGCTTGCTTATTATCTTCTTGCTAATTATTTGCTTTTACTAGCTGGTAAAATAAAAAAGGAAAAATGAATTTGAGACGTGTTGACTCCCTGGGGGGAAATTAAGCCATCGATAGCACGTTTAAAGTAGGCTTGTCTTTGTGCTGTGCATTTGCTGTCCTCCATATGGGGAACCTGTAGTTGGTTCTGCATCATTTGTTTTGTCTTTCTGGTTGCTCTTAATATTAATTGAAGTCTTTCCCCAGACACACTTCTGTTAATCTTCCTTTTGTCACTTCCCTCCTCCCCCAGCCCATGATATCCCCAACAAAAATTCTCTCCTGTGTTTAAAAAGAGGTTGCAAAGTAGCATTGTTTGGTTTGGGTTTTTTAAGTGTTGATGGTCCATTATTCACCTGTTTTTTTTACCACTACTATCAGAGTTTCTATTTCTCTGCCTAACTTCTGAATTTTGTATGTACTGTAATTGTTATAAGGATGCAAATAGTTTTCTGGAGTGATGGGTATAGGTCTCTTATCAGCTCCAATTATGCAAAATATTTTCAGTTAGCTGTAATTCCCTGTTCTGCCTCCCCCCAGCCAAACACAACCAAGCAGGGTCTCTCCTGGGACAGCAGTGTGCTGCGCAGGAGCAGCTTTCCTCTTCTCCATCATGCCCACTCCCGGCAGCGCCGGGATCAGAAAGCACGCTCTGCTACTCCCTGTATTTTTAAAAAGTTATAACGCTCTTAATTACACCATTTCCCTAAAGATTTGCAGCACCGCTGCTGGCAACTTAAAAGAGGCCATATTAGCTCTGTCTTGAGATTCTCACAGTTTTGTCAGCAGCGATGGAAACCAGTGACTCACCTGGACTGCAGAGCCTTTTTGCTGAGCTTAGTCCCTTACCGTGCAAAGCCATAGCAGGTAGCAAAGCATGTTGTCCATGGCTGGCAGCAAAGCAGGATGCTTTGTTGGGTGGCTGAATGTGAAACGGCAATGTCTGTGGTGCTGCGTGAGGCAGAGAAGGGTTGCTGATAACAGAGCAACACGTTCCTGGAGACTTTGAGGTGGCTCTGGCTCTGAGGTTACCACCTCGGTGTGCAGCAGCGGAGGGGTTTGCTGACCAGGAGTAGTTGCGTTACGGTGGCTTTACTGACAGCACTTGAAGCCACGTGGCTGGTGTTTGCTTAGGTAACGCAGAGCAGGAGGTCTGTGCCTTCTGCCTGCTATGGAGAAGATTCCCCCCTTCCAGACGGTGCTGGCTGTGGTCTCCCAGTGTACGTACCTGCAGCAGGATGAAATACCTCTGGGTTTAAATAGCTTGGTTCCTCAAAAGAAATATTACGAGGCTCGCTACACACTACCTCTGTAGTTGGAGCTTGCTTTTCTCCCTGTTCTGCCTTAAACTGACTTTGCTGCTTGTTTTCAGCCTTATCTTGGCCTCTCATTCATAGTCAGGCTTTTGTTTCCACAGCCAAGTCCAGCAGGGAACCGGGAAGGGTTGGGAATACCCTTCTCCAGCACGTCACTGTTTGGTTGTCCAGTTGTACCAGAGCAGCAGAAATTGCTGGGGACAAGGACTGGCTCTCAAAGAAGTGCTTGAGTCCAAAGTGAGGTTTTGTCAGAACAAATTTGATGCCTCTACTTGTTACTTAGGATGTGTTACCTATCAGTCCAGAAGAATTGATGTGGGTCCAGTTTCTGCAGCTCTCTAAGCGCTCCCATCGGCGTCGGGCTGCTGGGCTTGCCCTAGCAGCGTGCACACAGGAGCCTGAGCAGGGCGTGGGTTTAATGCTGAAAGGTGGTAATTTCTTAAAGCTCCTCGAGCGTGTACCCTGCTGGTGACCACCCTGCTGGTGACCACCCGCGAGCCCTGCTGCGGAGCAGAACTGCTTAGGTGGTGCGAGACTCAACGCGGGTGAGCGTGGTAAGGGTGCACCGGCTGGTGGTGCAGCGCAGGTGATCTGCTTGTCAGGCTGCGTTTGCAGTGATGGCTTTATCACTGTGAAAAAGTCAATAGTTTCTGGGCCTCTGATTTCAGCATAAATTAACACTTTTTTCGTAGGACTTGCTGAATGCACAACCTGATTGTTGCCAGCAAGTTAGAAAGAAAAATTATATATATATATATATATATACACACACACACTCTCACACTGTAGAAACTGATATTTGGTGGAGGAGGGAGAAAGAAAGTGGGGGAGAAAGCACTGAAAGAACAAGACTTAAATTACATTTCAAGATGATTCTGCCTTGCATTTATCTTGTTCTTCAGCTGAGCGGGTGACAGGTTAAGACTGTTGTGGCATGCATGTATGAACCTTATTCAACCTTTTCAGTGCTTTTCTGGGAAGATTTTCTTTCTGCTTTATATGTCACTGTCATACTGAACGTTGCCAGCACTGTGGGGGCTGTGGGCAAAGGAAAACGTCTGCAAGGGAACGTATGGACCTGGTGTGTAGCCAGTCACGTGTGGAGTACCTTTGGTACATGTATGACCTGTGAGGATGTGTTGAACCAGCCAGTTTGCATTCAAGGTAGGGAAGGCTTTTCCCCGTGAACGCATCATTCCAGAGTTTGGGAAGAAGGGAAGCCTAGCGGCGCGCGTGCTGCTGGAGCATTGGCAGGAGGCTAGGCGCTGCGCAGAAAAAGACCAAAGCTTGGACACGTTCAATCTGTTTAACTAATAATCGAGACATTTACTGTGTTCATTTCAAGGGTATGGGCATGTGATATGTGATTTCAACTCAAGTGAGTTGTGTTGGCTTTACCAACGTCTCCTTGTCAGCTGAGCTGTGGGGTAATGCTTTTAGTCATCTCTTATCACAAGATACATGTGAGTTGCAGGGGGGCGATTTGATATTCCAGTTAAATCAAACAGGTAGCTGCTGTCAGAGGGGTAATCTCCTCCTCGCTGCCTCCTTCCTACCTGCAAGGAGCTGTTGCAGAGGACTAAACCACAAGCAACTAGTTTATTGATCAATTAGGGTTTTAATGCTTTTTAGTTGTAATGCTGAGCAGTTCTTCAAATACCGGATTAACTTCCTGAACTGGTTCACTGTGGGCTTGAATGAGCAGCGGTACCAGAGCAAGGGAAGGGGCATCAGGTGTGTGTCTGAGCAAGGGCATAAAGGGCAGCCAGAACTGCAGCTGAAAGTCCCCGTCACTCCATCTTCATGTGATTTTCATGGGAAGGAAAAAACTTGATCTAATAATACAGGACTTTAAAAGTGCACTTTATCATTTTTCCTTTAACTGGCTGTAATTGCTCAGTTTTGTCTCAATACCTGTCTGGTGGTTTTGGTTATGTCAGATGTTCTGAAGGGGTTTGTGCAGTTTTAATGAGAAGGTAGTTGTTATTGCTTAGTATTATGCTTAGTAAAAATTCCTTATTCTGGAAGTAAAACTATTAAAACTGGAGGCTAAATAAAAGGAGCTAATCAGTTATTTTATTATGAAGCTTTGTCTCCTGACAGAAGCCTTTTTTTCTTGATTAAAATATTCACAGGATCGAATTTATGTCTGTCTTGATAAATATGAATGCACTTTAAAAAAAAAAAAGGAAAGTTTCCTGTTATTTCTCTTTCTGTGCTGCGAAGTGCAACCTTCATTCAGGAGGTGGGGCAGGGAAAGAGTATTTATAGGGTTTAGGGTGAGGGATCTCTTCTATATTTGATGCTGGAGTGTTTAATTTTCCTTTCATTGCCCCTTGCTGCCATTTCAGTCCCCATGGTAACTTCTTCCATCACTGCTTTGGGGGCTGGCCCAAAGACCCAACCTGTACAACCAGAGTGATCTTCCCCTCCCTTTCCTGGAGCCTACATATATATTTGTTTAAATGTCTCTTGGCTAAAAGGTCAGGAGCTCGAGCACTTGTACTGATGATCAGCAGAGGGTTTGCTCAATGCATTGAGTTTAGCTGGGCTGAAGGGAATGTGGGGTAGGTGAATATACGGGAGAATTTCCATTGGAACTCTGAGCACCTGGCTTTAAATCAACAGTTCTGGTCTTGGTTTTCCATGTCGTCATGTGCTTTTGTGACTCTTTCAGTTTGCATTTGCCTCCTTGGGTTAAGGACCAAGTTGGGCAACTTTGGGAAGTAGCATTATTTCCATCCATCTGAATTAGCAGAAGAAAGGTTTTTCAGATTGTTTTGTACCTGCATACAACACAGCTGTGATTATCTATGTGAGATCCATTCAGTAGATCTTAAAAGCATGAACAGATACTGCTGATTTTTTTTGTTTGGTGGCCCCATCATTGTGGTATGAGGAGGAAACTATCATCTCTGGCGCAATGTTGCTCAGATTAAAGGCTAATGGAGACTTCCCTCGGCAGAAGGAATGGATGGCAGTGCTGAACTCTGTCTCATGTAGCACCTGTCCGAGGTGTACGGGCTAGTTCAGACTGCTTCGTCCGTAAGGGGCTGGAGTATCTCTGTATTACTTACTCTCAGATGTGTAAACTCTGGTCTGGGTTTTTTTGTGCAACCATAATTGCTGCTGTCTTTCTTGTTGAAAGCCAGGACTCAAGGAAGTAGATCAGCATCTTGAGGAACATGCAGGTGCATTGTGTAACCAGGGGTTGTCCCGGTATGATCCTGGTAATTCCACAAAGCTGCAGCATCTCCATTTACATCTCTGGTTACTTGTCTAAACTAAGCATACATGACCATTATGTCTGGACAGGTTCTAGTATGCACTGACTGAGTATTTCAACCCTGGTATTTTCCATTCTTTGTCTTGGAGTCTGGTAATGGTCAAGGTGACATTTCATCTGGAGCCTTAGCTCTTGTTGACCATCTTTTCTTCACCCTTAAGTGTACGGTGGCACTTCTGGTCTAGTTTATTGGGAAAGTTTTGCAAAAACACATAGTGGATCTTTACTTTCCTTCATGAATAAGAATTTAAAGGTTGTTCTTAACCAGGGAAGGCAGATATTGAGGGTGCTGTCACTGTATGATGTCTCCTGGCATCCAGGTCTGTCATACCATATTAACAATATTTTTATGGTAGGCTTTGAAATATTATTAGGCATTTTTTCTGCTTTTTTTTTTTTTTCTTCTGTCACAAGTGTCTGCCTAGCTGTCCCTCGAATCTGAGGTATCGCATAGCCTAGGTTTTGCGATTCTGCTGTGAATATTGATTTTGCTAATGAAATGAAGCATCATGAAAGCGTTGAAGCATGGTGGTCACGTATGAGGACAGAGGACAGAATGGAGGTATAAGCCGAAAGCTGAGACAGCACTGGCAGTTTAAAAATTCAGACAACAATGGTCAATGATAACAGCAGAACTGGGGGCAGCTGGCATGTCAGCTTACAGAGCCGTGGGGTCGTGTCTGCTCCAAAGCTGTGCCAACCTAGTTGGGGGGTTTTGTATCCCTCTTGCCTCCCCTCACCCCAGCTACTTGGAAAATAGTTACTGAGGTCGTCTTCCAGGTGCACAGGGTTCAAACCACGCTTATACATATCTGCTGAAGGGTTAGGATCTTTTTCCTCTGAAAGAAGAGAATTTGAAAAAGGTCAGTTCTGGAGCATCATTGCACAGATGGCTTTGCGGAGCCATTGTCACAGTGATGTGCACGTAGCCTCGCTCATACCAGGAGAATCTAGTGACAGCATCACTAGGGCACCAGGAGAATCTAGTGACAGCACCACCACGCTCTCGCTCTGGTGACTTCCCTGTAATAGTTGACAAAGATTTGTACCACCTTCTTGCTTTGCAAAATGACTTCTTATGGGTGCTAGATACTTGTTTAAAGAAGGGAACCTGTCGAACAGATGTGCAGCTACCCTGTAGACTACAAAACCTGACACTTTGAGCTACAAAGCTCATAGCCAGCCAGCTGGGCAACAGCTGTCTTCTAACATCTGGCTACTGCATTGCCTGTTTGTTCTGCACTTGAAGTTCATACTAGGACACTGTCATCGCTTTAGCATCTATGTTTACAGAGTCACAAATATAAATAATTTATAGTAGGTACTTGGTTGGATATCTAGCTTGTAAGCAGATTGTGGATGCTGCTTTTTCTTTCCAGCAAAATAAACCATCCACAAAAATCTGGCTGGTTTCCTTTTAAGTTTTCAGTGATACAATTTAAAAATAAGGAAGCAAAATTTTTACCAACCTGAAAATTGTAATTTCGAAAGGGTTTTTGAAATAGAGTCTGTTGATTCTGGGTTAATTGGTAAAAACAACAAAATGGTGAGCCAAAACCCGAGAGAACTTGTGTTGGTGACCTGCAGCAGTTCTTGCCTTCTCCTTCTCCTACCCACACATAAACACTGCATGTGCAGGCAATACCAACCTCATTTGCTACCTGAGTGGTCACTTTTTATTACTAGATTTATGGAAATAATTTAATAACCAAATCTAATTTGGGCTTAAGCATTCATTAAGTGGAGAGCTGACTAGCTAGCTCATCTGTGATGGTTTAGAAAAGTAAGTATGGCCAGCTATGAGTTTCCTTAGTGTTTTTAGTTTTAATTTTAACTAGTGCATGAAGCTTCTTTCTTGCTGATTTCATAGTATTTTAATTCGAGGACCACTTTTTGGTTGGTGGAATAAGTTCCAAAAGAGATGCACACCATTACGTGTGTACGTACAATTTGCAGTCCAGAAGTTAAGGTTGAGTAACATGAATGCAAATGTTCCTTATCTGCTAGCAGAGCTGGCTTCCTTCCTCTTCCTATAGCAGGAATATGTCCTAGGAAGAAATTACTTTAAGCATTTAGAAGTTTTCTCACACAGAATTTTATTTGCAACAAGGTTGGACATGAAAATGCATGGTGAATAATTGATTTATTGGAAGCTTTCAGTAAGTGATCCCATTTGCAGCTGACCCAAGCGTAGCTTTCTGCTGTGAAGAAAGGAGATACGTGGTGGAATAACCATTCCTTTGGAAAAATACCCCAGTAAATGTGAGGATGATGCATTAGAGGTGTAAAGGTAACCTTCATCCTTGAATTTATGAATTACACAGTTTGATTTTTTATTTTTTTTAGCTGTAAATTTTTTTCACAGTGAAAGTTTGAGAAACTAAAATCTTGGTGCCGTAGAATTGTCGAGGGTATTAGAAGATTGTGATGGTAGAGTAGACCCACAGAGCTGACGGAGGTTGGGGGAAGATACGTGTTTTCATTATAGTGACCCACTTTTTTAGGATTTTGAGAGTGGTAATTCAAGTGGCCTTTTTTCTTGTTTTCCCTAATGTGTCACTGAGCCTAGGAGTATAAGCAGTTAGTGTCTTCACAGACCTGGAAACAAGAAAACTGTCTTTTAAATATTTTTAATTTTTGAGAGCACAGTTCTGTTGTTGTAGAGCTATTTGAGCCCTGTGTACAGAGCTTTTCGTTAGCAAGAGGCCAAGGGCAGGGTGTGGAAAATGTTAAACATTTAGTGTATTCCAAATGGTGCTGATATTAAACTTGTGATCAGCTGTTCAGTATGATTTGATATGTTTAATGACAGTGTTGTTTGACCTTTTTTTTTCCACTGAATAGAGGGCAGACTTCTCCGAATAAAAGAAATTGCCTCTCTAGATTAAGTGTGGAAATAACCTTATTCAGATAAAACTGTTTTGTGGCAAACAGAAGGTGATTCAGAGAACTGCATCTGTGCTGATCTCATAACAAAGCTGATTAATCTTATTTAATCAATTGCCCCTTAAAATTCAGCATGTTAAAAACTAAGGGATTTTTTTTTTTTTTAATCGTTACTTTTAGAGGGCACTGCTCTAACAAAGAAAATTTTTTCTGTGTATGTTCTTGCATGGAAGTAAGCAGAGCTTCCTGGGATGATGATCATTTGTTTGTATCCTCCAGCTGCAGAAAATGAGAAATTAAGTTAACAGTTGACAGATGCACTGAGAAATGAGTCCTTGGGACAGTGCAGGAATGTAACTCGCATTAGTTTTCCAATTTCAGGTTCTATTTTAGGTTGTACCAGTGTCTGAACTCTCTGCAAACTGGACAGTGTGGCAATAGGGCTGCTGGTTTACCTGGTGGCTTTGCAAGGAGAAGCAAGAGCCTTTCAGGTTTACTGTGTTTTTTATTGAGAGTAGGCAACGGCGTAGGAAGATGAGGTCGGGAAGCTGTGGTATTGATCAAACTGTCTTCTTGGCAACCTTGTTCAAGGCAGCTTCCTGGTGTTTGGGGTGAATGGAGTATTAGGGCTATAGAAAAAGGACAAAAGGAAGGTTACTGCTGGCCCTTTTTGGCAGCAATAGCTGGATGCCTTTTCAAAACGGCTTCTGTTGTCATGGAGCTTCTGAATCCAAAGCCGGTTTCTGGCACCCCCTTTTTTCTCATGGCAAAAAAACATTGTCCTGTCCTAGCCTTGGGGGGGAAATAAATAAATAAAGTCAATAGCCTTGGCAGCACTTGTCTATTATTGCAGCTAAATGACTGAGCTGCGGTGGGAATGGGACCAACGGGAAACGTTTTCTTTACAGAGAATCCTGATTTGCAAAGCTGGTGTCCACTGTGGTCAGCAAAATGTCTTTTATAAGAAGGTGTTTGACATTTGGAGAAGGATTTTGAATAGTTTATATAGAACTCGCTTTCCTCTGAGTCAGCAATGTTTGGAGGTTGAAATAGAGACCTGAATTCCTAATTGTAAGGTTTTTGAAAGATCCTCCAGTAGCTGGTTGGTTGGTGGAGGCAGCTCTGTTTTGATACTGCCTGCTTACTGTTATTTGAAAAGTTTCAGGCGACTAGTTAATAAAACCTCTGCATATTAATATCACACAGTAATTCCTATTGCTTCACCCCCCTGTTTGTGTTTTGTCTGCCCACGTTGTTTTTTGGGGCTGTTGGGTCAAGGATTAGAGCTCTCCAAGGCAAGTTTGGATTGGCCTTACTGGTAGAGCCCCAGGGTGGGATGTTGCAACTGCTGTGACTGATGTTAGAAGTTACCAGCCCCAAAGCAGAGATATTTTCTGTCCTTCTGGTGATTTAAGCTGCCCACAAAGAGGGATCTGTGTGGAGGCACAAAGCTGAGCAGGAGCACTTGCGGCTCGCAACTGAGCGGTTCTGCAAAGTCCACGTTGGGCCAGTGACGCCGGTCCGGGGTGTAATGCCACCGCGGCTTTGCTTCAGCAAAGAGATGGAGCCCTGTCATTTCAGGGTTTGTTTGCACAAGGGAGGGAACCCTCGTCCTTGGGAGTAGCCGTGGATCTGCAAGTATAATCATCAGATAATAAAAGGACCCTGGGAGCCAAAGCCTTTGGAGCTCTTGTGAATTCTTTTCTACAGGCCCTGGGATGGTGGAGTTGTAAACAGCAGTCATCTGGGCAGGGCTGGGTTGGTTGTTTTTTTTTCTCTGTTTTACTCTTTAAAGCATTGTCAAACTCCAAAAGGAGACAGGCTTCTTCCAGCCGTACCCTGCAGTCTGCGTTCTTATTTGCTCTTTCTATAAGAACTGTTAAAAACTTTACTGAAGTGGGGTGTGTGTGTGTGTTTCGTTTATGGTGTTTAATATCAGTGCCACAAACATGAAAATTCTAAATATGAAAAGTTACTAATTAAATATTCTCTTGATTAAAACTACTATGAAATTGTTTTTACCAAGCAATTAATGCTGAAAGAAAAAGATTTCTTGGTTATGACAGTGTAGTGTTTTATTCACTTGTGAGTGAAACTTTTGTGTGGTTGCTCGTCTTTTCAATTGAATAACATGTATTTCAAAGTCTATTTCTTAACATTATCAAGACCATAATAAAATATTAATTTTTCCTCTTTGTAATAATGCTAACCTTCCTCAGTCTGTAAGACTGCATAGTCTGCTTCATTTCAGCATTAGGAACACGTGCAACAGGTTTTTGACAGTGCTAAAATTTATAATTATAGCATGTCTTCCTTAATTTTTGGCTCATTACATTAATTTCTTAATTATTAGAAAATTAATTCTGCCTTTGAAATTCTGCACTGCTGGAGATGCTGCACTGTATTTTTTTTTATAACAACAAAGTGACCGAATTGCTGCTTTCATTTAAAATTTTGGCTTTAATTATGGAATTGTACATAGCTCTTCCAAAAGAGTTAAACCAGTCCCAGAGCAGCAGGGGGGAAGAAGTGTGGATCTGATCACAATCACCATAATTCAGGCCTCTTCCATTAGTCTTTCCTTAGGAGAGAAAGCTTTTATTTTCCAGGAGGAGAGAAGGTAGCTTCCAGGCAGTTTCCAGTATCCTTGTCAGGCAAATTTTGGTTTGCTGTGATATTAGATTTGTATTTAAAGGATTGTAGTGATGAGAAGGTGGGAATGGTGGCTGAAGTCAGTGAATCCTTCTGGAAGGTCAAATAAAGCCTTCATTTAAAAACTTGGCGCCTTCCTTCTAAATACAGTTGTTTGCTAAGCTGGGATGAATACTTCTCATGGCCACCTTTGTTCTTCAAGAGCAAGCCCAGTGCCTGTGGTAGGCTGCGCACCTGTACAGTGGTCCCAGCACGCTGCAGTGGTGGGAGCACTGGAGAGGCTCTGGGAGAAGTGACAGACAAGTGGAAAGGGCAGGGCATGAACATGCGGCACTGATGGTACTTGGCATTCTGCTATGGCAAAGCCAGGGAAGTGGAAACAAACCCCCACCACAAACCCCAGTCTTGGTGAAAGAGGTTTGCTCTCACTCCAGTTTGTATTGGAGAACTTGCCAGTGCCCAAGACTGCAGAGCACAACAACTTCTGGGTGGATAAACATAAGAATTTAGCCCTGATGTTGAGTGACAGTAGCATGTTGAGGGGTGGTTATGCTGCTACTTGATCTGCTTTTGTTTTGTTTGGAAGATCTCTCCCTGCTTGGGCTGACTGCATGGTTGCAGAAGTGATGTGGGAGGCAGGAGGAGGAGGAGGAGGAGGGGGAGGGACCACCCTGTGCTGGGTTGACATGGCAGCAGAGAGGTGGCTTCAGGGTTCTGGAGGCAGCAGAGTGGGCAGGTGGGCATGGGACATGGTCTTCACTTTCCACTGGTGTGCGACTTTAGGGTGGGTGGCTCTGTGGGTGGGTGGTAGGTGAGATGTTGTTTAAAATAAAGTTCCTAAGAACTTGTAGGTATAAAGAACAGTCTTGATCCAGGATGGCCCTATAGGTGCAGTCACACAAACTGGGTTAGGTAGCAGAAATGAAGCATGGAAGACCTGCAGCAGCACTTGAAGGATCAAAAAAGATGATGGGAACTTTGGTCAAGGTGCTGTTAACTGCCAGTATGAGTTTTTCCCTCTTTCTCTTGGTGCAGTTCCTTTTACAGGCAAATATATGTTCCCTCAGAGCCCTTTGGACTTGATTGTGCTTCTTTCCCTGGGTGACAGAGGAGGTGGATTTGCTCTGAAGAAATATTTCCACGACAGCTACTTAGAAAATTGTTCCTACATTCTTGTGTTACAACTTCTTTTCTTTTTTTTTTTAATAGACACAGATGAGGACACAGTAAAAAGATGCTTTGCCACGTTTGAAGAGAAGTTCTTCCAAACCTGTGAGAAAGAACTTGCCAAAATCAACATTTTCTATTCAGGTAAGGTGCTTATTTGTGTATATTTGTGGAAAGTACAGCAACATGAAATGAGTCTGAAGCTCCCAACCTTTTAGAATAACCACAGTGGTCACTCAGGTCTACTGTCAGGTAATTATAGGGCAGGTTTATATGGGAAACTGCTCTGGTTTAATGACAGATGTGGAGCTAAACCGTGGTATTTGAATGGAGAGAGAACAAAGGGCAGGTGATTTCATTGCTTTGCCATAGCATCCTGCTGAACTTTATGAAGAAGCTCTTAAACTTAAGTGGTAGCTTACATACAGGGCCCAGTTCCTCAATTTCTGCATGGTGACAGACTCCTGTGTGTGTTTTAGGCATGCTGAGCTCCCTAGCTGATATTCCCTGAGACTGTGCCAGATTAGTGATTGTGGACTTGCCTAAGTATGGTAACTTGACCATCCTGATGTGTCCAGCAAGTTTTTAAACACTTAACTCTTACTTATATCCTTGCAACTTTCTGGAGTAGATCAACCTGTAGAAATTTTCATTGGCTCTGTATAAAGTCCTGTTTAGTAAATTGAGTAAAAATGTAATGGTGGTAAGAGTAGGGATTCCTAAGGGTCATATGTCAAAGTGCTATTTGTTGTTCTTTTCCCTGAGAAAGTTTGCTTTCCCATCCTGTGTTTTGAAAATAAACTTTAGAATGGAATAATTGGAAATTCACCCTGTAATATTGCTACAAAAAGCTAGCAATAACATGCTGCAGTTCCACCACCCATTACACTTGGGCTGGTTTTCAGCCTCTTTTGGTAAGGTTTAAAATGGGGTTTCAACTAGAAAAGTGTTTAAATATGGATACGATGATGCGTTGTCTTCTGCTATACCCTCTCTTAACGTGGTGATTTATTGCCTTGGTGCTATAAACAGGTTTTTGGAGCACAATACAGTAGCCCTTTCTATTTCTGATTTTAATCTGGTAGTAAAGACAAAGTTGAGTTGTGCAAAATATTTTAATAGCCATCAGGTGATGACTTTATTGCTAGCTATTTTATTACCAGCAGAATCTGGGTTGCGAACATGAGAATAGCTGAAAGTATAATGCAGTAACTGTGCTGCCTTGCCTCTGCTCAGCTTCCATCTCAAGAAATAAACCTCTTTTGGGCCAGCTGTGCCTGCTCTCTGGCTCCCTGGGCAGTGGTTTTGCTGTAGCCAGAGTGGATGTCAGACAAGGGCAAGGGCCAGTTCGTAGGTAGGAGCGATATGTTTTATTAGGGTTTACAGTTTATAGGTATTTTTCTACATGCAGTTCATATGTACCTAATGCAGAACAATTGTTCTGTTTCCCTGTGAGATCTATGTCTGTCCCAGGTCTGAGGGAAGGCTTTTATGCTCAGCAACGTGCCTTACTTTCTAGTTATACCAGATCCTACAGACTATGAGCTAGACACTGTGGAGGAAGCTCTGACAATTTAGATGCACCGTACTGATTATAATTTTCCCTAATGAGGACCTGCTAGTGCACCCATTCCAGCATTGTTTAAAATGGCATTAATAATATAGGGTAGGGTTTTTTCCAACTGGCTGTCATTTTGAAAAGTTATAGGGGAGAATACATGTAATTTGAAAATCTCTTGTGATAAGATTAAAATAAATCTTTTATTTGCAGAAGAGTGACGTGACTTGAATAGTGTGGAAACACTTTATTAGAGTTGTTAACGTTAAGCTGCATCAAGACATGTTCCATCAGTGGTTCCTCTTGATCATGTCAGAGATTTGTCATGTTGGACCCTATTGTAACTCCAGGTGTGAGTTGGCTTGGATTATGACCTGAAACATCCTATTTATTATAGGCTTATTATATGACTTATTACATTCTTGTCTTTACGACAATAAATACTATCCCTTTCCAAGAAAGCTACGCTTTCTGTTCTCTCTGCTTCATTTCCTCGTCATCTTGCCCTGCGCTGAGGGATCCTTGGTGAGCATTGCCAGAGATTGTCACCGCGTGGACAGCCCTGTCCTCTCGGGATGGGCTGCTCCTCTCCTGCTCCCCGGAGCACTTGGGATTGCAGTGCCTGCTGCAAAATCCCTTTGCCTTTCGCTCTGTGCTCAGTTTGTTGGCTGTCGTCAAACATAGCCTTAATTCCCCAGACTGTTATCCCAGCTCAGTAGGAAGGGAAAACTGCCATTAACTAAAACTGATTTGATAAACAGTTTTGTGATTATTTGGACTACGCTCAAGAAAATCTGTGCTCAACTGAAGGGGGAAAAAAACCAAACCAAACCAAACCAGTAAAATTTTCAGATGGTTCCACTAGAGGAATGCCTGTTCAAGTGCTAAAGTTGTATTTGTGGCCAGTTTTGGTTTGCGTTTGGGATTTTCTAGAGGGGAGCTTTGTTATATTTTAAATTAGCATCATCAGGATCTGCTGGGCTACTGTTCAGCTAGTAACATTTTTGTGGTTAATTCAGGAGCTGGTTTTATTATTTGTAGGAAGCCGCAGCTTTAACTTGGTAAGCAAAATACTGAATATATTATGTACAAGTAGGAAAAGGAAAGAGTGCTAAAAGAGGCTGCCTGAAATGCTCAGGGTAGCTGGTCCGTTACCTCCTGTACTGGAGGTAATTTCAACCACCTGTATGGTGAAACAGGTTTTGATCACAACCATGGCCATGTAAACTGGAACCTCGGGGGGAAATTTTACTGGCTCCTTGGTGTGATAGTTCGGGGGTTTTTCCCTAATGATCCTTATGTGCGAACTTTTCTTTAAACTTGGAAAAGGGAGTCAAAAGCAACTTGGAACTGTACAGTTGAGGTGATGACTCTTTAGACGGTGGTTTTTAGTCAGGATCTAGAAACATTTTTTGGGCAAAGCTAAGGAGCTTTATTTTATATAACATTTATATATATAATATATAATATGTATATTATATTATATTATATTATATTATATTATATATATATAATATATAATAAAACTTTATTGCAAACACTTTTGTTGAAGTCTGCCTCTGTTGGTCTTGGATTTCTCCTTGGTCTTTGCCGTGAGAATACACTTGAGCTGAGGACTTGGTGGGCATCAAGTTGTGCAAAATGCTGCAATACAACAAGAGGGGTTCCAGTTGCTAAGTGTATGCTGCTTTTTTCTAACTCTGAGTGGCATATTTTTTAAAAGTCACTCTTTTGAGTGCTAAATTGGTGGTGAATGCTTTTTCAATTATTTTTGAGTATGCTGCAAATGGAGAAACTGATTTCTACTCTGCTTTGCCGTTTCCCTAGGCAATTCCCTAGGAGGTTTTAAGAATAGTAGCACACGCTTTGTCTTGTTTTACTTTTGCAATGAATTTTGGTGATAAAATCGTACCTTAACGAGATGAAATGATTTGTGGACCGGATAACTAGACTCAGTGCAAGAGAGAGGGTAGGAGGGGAAAGGTGCAGGACTGCTATTTCTCAGGAGTGGCAGATCATTACAGGGCTGGATCAGATGCCTTTAAAGCTTCATCCTCAGAGGACTGTGGTCCTCCTCTATGGATGGAGAGGGCTCTATAGAAGACAGCACATGACCCTTCTCAGTGATGCATAATTAAGAAGAATGTTTGTATTTGGAGATGATGCATTTTTGTGGATGTTGCTTTGCAGACGTATAGGAAAATTGCAGCTGTCGTTCTGTAACTGTTTCAAAGAGTCTTTATTGTGTTATTAGACTGATGGAATTTAAGATTTTTCTGGATATAGGGACAATGGAATCATGTTTTCAACTGAAAAATGTAAATTTAAACTCTTCCATATTTAATAATTTGGTCTAAAAGTAATCTCAGTGTGTCACAGACAGTTTAATGTGATGTTTTGAATGTAGAGAATGAACTTGTGAATTTTATTTATGTGAAGGCTTTTGCTTCTAACAGCTATGCTAATAGATATCTATTACTTCTTCCTGAGAGAGTTCTCAAAGTGGGGAGAGGTTATTGTTTTTGCAGCCTGACCTTGTGTGTCTTAAATATTATGTGGTTGTAGGCTGCGGGCAGACAGTTCTCACTGTGGGCTGCATTGCCTCTGTTCAGTGAAGTCCTTGCCAGCTGTAGAAGCTGTCAGAGACTAATTGTCCTTTTCTGTCTTTTTAAAACCTCTTACTTTATTGAAGTTTATAATTGAGAAAATTATAGAGAGTTTTGGGCTCTTCCGTACTTGATTTTTCTATATTGATCCCCATTTTCTGTTCAGAAAGGCATTCTCCTCCTGGAACATATCTTATGCAAGAACACTGTAAAATTATTTACAGAGCAGTTTTGCTTTTAATATTAACCAGAATTGAATAAGACTGAAGGGAAAGGTCAGAATTTCTCCCATAGGAGTAAATCTTACTTCTTGGGGGAGGTGGGCAATGGAGAAATTTACCATTAGGTTATCTAAGATACTAATGAAGAGAATTAAATTGACAGCCAGGAGACTGTCGGGCAGAGCTTGGAGTGTTGGAGGGAGCTTGGGGCTCTGTGGTGGTGGGTGCTACTGGGTGGGTGCTGCTGGGTGGTGGTGGCTCCAGCTCCCGGCCAGCTCCAATGCTGCCCACCTGCTCGCCATCTTCTTGGCCTGCGGCTTATCCACGGAGATGCCAAAGCTGTGACTGAAGCCGTAGTGTGTGTGTGGGGGAAGCCGGGAAGGAACTAGTTATACAGAACAAAGAGAAAGATAATAGTGTCAGTTATGCTGGTTTTAGCATTAAAAGATTGTTATTTAGCAAAAAAGATTATTTTCTGAAAGTACATAAAGCAGTGTGTTTAAAGAAACACCTTTTTCATACTGGAGATGTGAGAAAGAGAGACTGACTTGATCTGAAAACACATCAAAATGATATTTAAATTCAGGTTGACTGCCTCTTTAATCAGTAAATAATGAGGCAATGCTTCTAACCTGTGTGAGCCTAAACTGAGAAAAAGAGGAATAAATTATTACAGTGGATCATGTACAGCAGCTAGTAGTGTTGTAACTCCTGATCAAAGCAGAAGCTGTGTTTGTCTGTCGCCGGGAGCTTGGCAGAGGGGTTGCGTTGCTCTCCAAGCAGCAAAACTCAGTGTCACATTTGAAGTGTGTTGGTTTGGTTTGGATTTTTTTTTTTCCCTTTGATTTTCTTACTGTCATATAAAAAAAGATAGTAAACGTAGTCAGTAGTGGGTGCACAGATACAAAAAGCGCTCTGCATACTAACTGTCAAGTTTTATAATATTGTCTAGCAGTTTGGGGTTTTTTTCCTCGTGCTTTTTGTACGTTTGCTTTATTTGAGAAAGGCGAGCAGCTTTCCTTTGCGCGCGGAGGAGACGTGTGGTCACTGCTCTGGTATTTGGATGGGACCCCATCTGCCTGGCCACCTCCAGCTGGGGCTCTGCCAGCATGGGGAGGCCTGACCGTGCGTCCCTGGGCTGCTTTATAGCCCCTGGGTACAGGTGGCAGCTCTGCAGGTTGGGCTTCTTCCATCCAGGTATCCATGTGGTCCTGGGACGACCATCCTCTAGAAATCACAGCTGGGCTGGCTGGTTGAGACGTCTGAATTCATGTCTAGTGCTGATGCTGAGGGGACAGCCCCTTGATTTTGACTTAAGTAAGACTTGTCTGACATGATGGCTTTTTTTTTTTTTCTTTTTTTTTTGAGAACGTGTATGCTTTACATAGTGTGTTAAAACCTTTAACAAGAAGGAGCTTCCTAAAAGAGAAATATGCAGCGTTTAATTTAATGTTTAGAGGGGGAAGGCCAGGCAGTGGGGTTATTACCTGCAGACATGTTATTTGAGGAACAGGTATAGTGCTTTTGATGGGCTCGGTAGGCAAGTTGCTGTCTTCTCATCTGACCTCCCCCTTTCCTTGCTAACAGAAAAGCTTGCAGAAGCTCAGCGCAGGTTTACGACTCTTCGGACTGAGTTACAGTCAACTTTGGATGCACAGAAAGAAGCCAGTGGGGTGTCCACACTGCAGCGGCGCAGAAAGCCGGTCTTCCACCTGTCCCACGAAGAGCGTGTCCAACATAGGAATATCAAAGATCTGAAATTGGCCTTCAGCGAGCTCTACCTCAGCCTCATCTTACTGCAGAACTATCAGGTACTTGCAAAAAGAGGTGGTTTTACAAAGCCCTGCGTGTAAACATCTCTGTGCTTTGTGTATCTTTGAGTTGCCTCTATTCAAGCCATCTTTTTCAAATTTCTTTTTTTTTTTTTTTTTTGTCCCTAAAAAATTTTAAAGAAAACGCACAAGCCTTGCACCAAGCACCATACAACAT
>JAVJGJ010000030.1:7127823-7165101 GCA_035590215.1 Microhierax caerulescens
TCTATTCCAGCCATCTTTTTAAAATTTCTTTTTTTTTTTTTTTTTTTTTTTTTTGTCCCTAAACAATTTTAAAGAAAAGGCAGATGCCTGGCAGCTAGCAGCATACACCTTGTACGCCTTGTTGCTTTTTGTTGAGCTAAAAATGCTGAGCTGACCTGCAGAAGGACCTTCCTTCTTCCTTTTCTGGGCTGGCTGACCCCAGCACCCTTGGCCCAGGCATGGCCAGAACACGAAGTCACATTGGGACCTCCCTTCTTCTGTAATGTGTTGTTCTGTGCAGGGCTGGAGCTGGCAAGTTACTGAAGAAGCTCTTTTATCTAGTATTTGTAATGAAACTTGGAATGCTAATGTACTGTTTCCTCTTGGCGTTACCATGGTAGTGGCTGTGACCTTGCTATATCAGAATTTCTTGTTAAAACATCCATTTTAAAAAAGTGTTTTTAATTCTGTAGGATACAGGCTCATTTGCCTTGAAGTATGAAAAAACAAATCTTCAGTTGTACTTGGATTTCTGGCATGAAAGGGCATGGTAAATATTGCAGATGCTTATCTTGTTCCAAAAAATCTTGAAACAAGGATCTGAAACTGTTAAGATCCTTTTTGCTGGGCTAGCTCTTTTGGTGTTAAAAACTCTGAAATGCTTTTAAATGTCTTACTGTGAGGGTTTTTATCTTGTTAAGTAAGAGTGTTTTGAAGTTAAATTCACAACATCTGTGTTTAGGTCTTTACCAGTATTGTACTGGAGAATTTTACTAAACAAAATTCACCATAAGAATTAATTGAATATCACCCTGTAGTATGGACAAAACATATTCTTCCAAAATTCTGAATGTCTGTACCTCTCCTAAAGTGATGTTATGTCTTTGAGCACTTGTCCAGAAATTATTTATGAGTTTTTCAATAAAGTCCTTTAAATATTAGGGGTATTTTGTACTTGAAAATCCTGGGAAAGATGGAGTATCTGTAGCTTTTCAGGAATGGAGTAAATCAGTAATACGTGCTACGATTTCTTTGCTTTTTTAAAAAAAAAAAAAGAAAGAAAGAAAAAAGAAAGGTCATAGGTCATTCCCCTGGAAAATATTTTGCTATTTTTCATCAGTGAAGAAAGGCATCTTGCACACTTATGTTTTTGCTTTTTGCTACCATGAGTGCAGGTCCATTGTATGTATACTAAATATTGATGTGAAACCCATCTGGATTTGATAGCTTTCACAGTTTCCAAAAGGAGAAGAGCTTCTTTTTATAACATATCTTCAAAGAGAGAACAAGAAAAATTAGTTCAAATGGGTCTTGAAGCTGAGGACAAGGAATACAAGTACTAGAAGAGACACAAAACCAAATCCCACAATATGACTCTTGAACGCTTTTGAGCTTAGAATATAAGAACAAGGAATATACTCAAGCTTTTGCAGTTTTAGAGAGGAAAATCAACAACCTGGTGGGAAGATGATGTATCTGAGGCCTTCATGTAGGAGGTAAAGTGAAGTTGACGGTGGCATTAGAAATATCAAACTATGGCTTTGATGTAAAGCCAAAGTCTTGAGTTGGGTTACTGAGAAGGGAAAATCCATGTGAAGCAAATTCCTCAGTCTGTTAGGACTGAAGCAAGAGTTGGATGTGTTCATTCCTAAGGTACACAAACCAAGCATCAAGTGAAACTGTGACTTGTCTCCAGGGCACCTGTTACTTGTTTAACTCACTCTTCTGATAAAATTAATATATTGTTAACAGTAATGTATCATTCCAGAGTGTGTGCATTTATAAATAAATTTATTTGAAATAGTGTGTTTTAAAGAAACATCTTGAGAATTTAAGCATATAGTATTTATTTACTTATGTATATTGTGTATAATGCAGTCCATTCATCAGGCAAATAATGGAGGCTGAATCAGTCTTATTAAACTGCTGTGCATCTGCCTTGCTGGTGTGTTTCCTAATATACTGGTATATCAGCCAAGATGTTTGAGTCCACTCTTTGCTTCTACTTGATCTCGCATGATATTATTGCCTAAGTTGCACTGTTTGGGTTTTTTCACCTTTAATGACAAAACACACCATTAGTTGATTCACTTCAATGGATTTGATTCGTTTTCAGCAGGAATGGAAGTCAGGCTTGGAGAAAGCCCCTGGCCTGATAAAAGCATCACGAATAGCAAGCACAGCAGAACGTCTGACTGCATAAATGATGTTTGACTGTTCTCTTTCACAGTTCCATTACTGCATGTTCCTTGTCACAAGTGCTGCTGCAACCAACAGCGGTTTTATCATGCACTTTGGGGGTTACAGAATTTTTGCAGCTAGAGGATGAAACACCGCTGGAGAGCTTCTCGGGTGCCCGGCATAACCATGCCCCGACCGGCCAAGGCACACCGGACTTAGGCTGTGATAGCCCACATGGCACAAAAAGTGATGTTAGTTCAGGCTACAGAAAAATCTCTGACCAAAATCATCGTTTTGTTGCCTTTTTCATTTCAAGTTTCCTAAATAGTGGTCTGCTTCTCCGGGGGTGGAATGCTGGCTTTTCCAATAGAAAGTAATTAAAGTCTCTTGTCTGCAATAATGCAGATCGTTAATGCATTGGCTTCCTGCCTCTGTCTCCCTAGCCTCATTTCCCCACCTATATACTAGGGGTCTGGTATTAAATCACTCAAAGCATAATTAGATTCAATATAATTTCAGTGAGTAGTTGGCGCCTCTCCCCAGGGCATTCGGTTTTTGCTGTTTTTCTCCATTTCTATTTCCAAGCTACTTTCTAAGCTTTGTTAGAAGTGAATCTTGCCGTGGTCTGTCTGCGTTCCTCCTGTTGCTTGAATGAAATGTTGAGTCTTTTGAGTGGCGTTTTATGAAATGCAGGAGGTCAGATGCATCGTGTCACGGCGGTTGCTGGCAGTGTGGTAAGCTTTGCCCCACTTAGTTACTGGGCATTACAAGAGTGTTGGGGCAGGGCTCATATATAACTTGGAAATCAACCGTTAATTCTTGGTTTAATGCAGCATCATGTGCATATCTCTGCAGATATCTCTAGAGAGTTACAGCTCCCACATCTGCAAGCCTCAACTAGTTTTGCAGTTATTGTGCAATGTACTAGGTGGAAAAGGATGCTGCTGGGGGGGGTGCGCGCTTGTTTGGATTTAAGCTGCAGCATTCAGAGCTTTCATAGGAAGATTTCCCTTCTGTAGGGCACTTATCTGGAGAACTTGATTTGAAAATCAATGTAAAGTTTAAAGAAACTAGAAGTCAGTAGCCTGGCCTTTTCAGAAGGGGAAAACCCCTTGAAGGGACTGACTGGGGGAGCTGAGACAAAACACAGCTTTCCTGTAGCTCTCTAAGTTTGTTAAGAGCTCATTACAGCTCCTGCTCATCCAGAGTTGCCGTACCTGGAACGTATGCAGTAAGGTGTACCCAGATGGAGGGAGCATGTCTGGAAATAACTTCAAACATACAAGTGTCGAGTATGTCCAAAGGTTATCTGTCTTCAGTGTGGTTTCATCAGGAATGTCATTGCTTCCTGCCTTAAGGAGGAAAGTGGCAGTGATTTGGCTTTTTCAGGGAATATGAGGTTTAGGTAGTTCCCGGCAAATAGACCTGGTTTTATGCCCTTGAGTCCCATGTTTTTTCTGTTATTTGCCAGGCATATGTAGGGATATGTATTACTTCTAATAAAGTAATAGCTTGTACTACTTCACAATAGACGCAATTATTCTGATTCTTCTTATTAACTTTTTTTTTTTCTTTTTTTCTTTTTTTCTAGCACTGGAAATATAACCATTTAACCTTCTTGGGAGGTGACTGAGGTTAAAAGTAACTTTTCTCCCTTGTCTGCAGAACCTGAACTTCACCGGCTTCCGCAAGATCTTAAAGAAGCATGACAAGAACCTGGAGACAGCGCGGGGGGCAGAGTGGCGGGTGGCCGAGGTGGAGGTGGCACCCTTCTACACCTGCAAGAAGATCAACCAGCTTATCTCCGAAACAGAGGTAAAGATGCTAATCTGGGCATCGCTCCTCTTTTATCTAGAAAACAGTATTTTCTTGTTCACTACTGATTCCTGTAATGTTTTGCCCTCTCTATAGCTTGTATTCAACACCAAGACAACTGTTAATTGATTTTGAAATGCCACTGATTTCTGGCACTGCTTACGTAGATTTGGGTATGTCCTCCTTGGCTGGTAACTTTTCACTCGGAAGAGCTAGTGCAGTGTTTGCTTGTACTGTGTAGTCACTTGATGCAGTGTGGTGAGCTTCTCATATCTTTGTTACCATTTATTAGGAGAGTATTGGGCCAGGCTCAAAAGTAACGTGGAAACCAACCGTTATTTTTTATTTTAATGCAGCACCACGTGCTTATCATTAGAATGAATTTCTGTGATGTGTATCTTTCATCTCCTTAGGAAGTGGTGACCAATGAGTTAGAAGATGGAGACAGACAGAAGGCTATGAAACGTTTGCGTGTTCCACCCTTAGGAGCAGCTCAGGTGAGAGATTGAGTTATGCAGCAAAGCTGCTTCTCCAACTTGTTGAGGTGCCCCATTAGATTCAATATCTGAACAAATTAGTGAAAATAACTGAGCATGCTCTGCAAATTGAGGGGGGCACAATCACGTAATCTGTTTTAGTTCTGGAAAATCTGGAAGTAGCCTACTTACTATTGCTGATGCACTCAGACAAGGTAATGAAGGGATGAGATAAATAGTTAAAGGAAATTCGTGCTAATAATACCATCTGCTTAGTGTTTGTGCGGTCCAGGTATTTTTCAAAGGGTGCCAAGATGCCCAAGCTCTGTTTCAACACAGCAACAACATAGGCAAGAATGTTATGCAGCATTTTCAGTTTTAAAAACCTCACTTCAAGAGCAAGAGTGCCATCAGAGTCAGAACATTAATTCCCGAATTTAAAGTTTACTCCACAAATTAATCTGACTTTGCTGATAACCTTTTTACCCCACCTTAATTCCATCTTTGCTTTGTTTGCAGCCTGTACCAGCCTGGACTACATTCAGGGTTGGATTGTTCTGTGGGTTGTTCATTGCATTGAACGTCACTGTCATACTTTCAGGTGGGTATTGTTGGCTGAACCGGCTGGCTGCCATGCCTTGGTTTGGATATGTCGGGATGTTCTGGCTTAAATGAGCCTGAGTCACGTCACCCTGTTATGAACTGTTAGTTCTGCTCCAGTAATGGGTTGTGTTTTTTCTCATGTTACGTATGTGGATTTTGGACTTTGAACATATTATGGTTTGTTCTGTTGGTTTCTTCCTTATTCTAGGAGGGATATTGTGGAGGTGCAACACCCATGTGTAAAGACAGAATTCTGTTATTGTTCTGTGAATGTGCAGCCCTCACCTACCTTGAGAGAGATGCTCGTAGAACTTAATTTTTACACAGTACTGACTCCCTACAGAGAATGGGACCAGACATGGAGCTGTGTGAGCACTGTGCCAGTCGGGACGTTTTCATGTAGAAATTTCTAGGATTTCAATGTCTGGTGCCTGATAATGGCATTAATTGATTTTTTCTTGTTGGCAGATTTTGGTGAGGTTGTTTAAAAGCTACAATAAATTTTTGCATATTGAAGGCCTTGGTTTTATTCTGTTTTGCACCTTCCAAGTTTGGACTCTGATTAGAGTAAAAGCCATGTTAGTACTGTAAATCCAGATACCGTGCTTAATCACAAGCAACTTTGCTAATTGCATGTGTGATTTCAGTACTGTTGTAACTTGCTTAAGCAGTACAAAGGAAAAGGCTTAACAAATCAACGTACAAGCTCTTGCATTAGGGAAAGCCCATGTCTGTGTTTTTGACTTAAAAGAATTTTTAATCAGATGTTTCTGTAATTGGATCCCATCATCTCTTAGGATAAATTGTCTCTGTTTGAGAAGCTGTTTGCAGTGCTCCGTTTGGTCTTCCTGTGGTAGAGGCAGAAAGTTGACCCGTCTGTGTAAAGGGTCTGTTTAATGTGTAGAAGCTGTTCTTTATTCATTGTATCTTTTTTTTCCCCCCTGTTACTTAGACATTTGATCTCTGTGTGAGATGCAAATATGATTAAGCCTGTTGTTTGCTTTATCGTTCAGTATTAAGAATAAAAAAGTGACACAGTTGTGAGAAGGAATTCTTAAAAACGATTGTATCTCTAGTGCAGATGTAACTAACCTAGTGTGAATAATAGGTGTGTTTGTATCTGCAGACGTGATCTGATATCTGTACGTTACTTCAGATATTGGGAAAAACCTGCTTTGTAAATGTAAAGTGTTAGTTTTTAATTGGATATTACTTTGCTAACCTCTCTGCTACTTTTGCCAGATTGTTTTCATGATTTGATTGGCTAAGATAGGATTTTAGTATGCTAAGTGTAGGGTCTGTGAAACAGCATTAGAACATGACTTGCAGTAGTAAACCACTTCCTTATTGCCTGATTTTAAAACAAGAACAGCAACATTTTGCAGAGATGAGTTCATAATAACTTTGGGGTCTGTTAAAGGCTGCACATGCTACAGGGGGCTCCCAGGAGGGTGTCACTCTAGAGAGTGCCAGTTTTGAGGCCTCACCATTTCTGTATCAGCTTTCCTAGGTGCCACAGTGTGTAACTGAGGCTGAAAGTTCATGGAAACGGGCATGTGTTGTGTTAACCAGAAACCTGTAAGATTTCATGCCAAATCTCAAGGCTCTTGTTGCAGCAGTGCCCTGTCTCTTGTTTGAGAATTAGGCTGCGATGCCACTGGGCTTGTCACCAGGGACATCTTTGTCTCTGAGCACCTTGTTCAGAGCCTGCACTTGCTGGAGGGATGCGTTGAACGAGTGTCACCTGCCTGCTGACTCTACGGGGTGACGTCGCTTGTATTGGATTTGAGTGGAAACACTACGAATGGAAAAGCTCTTGGCCTCGGGGCTGTAGTACTGAGCCCTGCACTGGGTCGTGCCAGTTTGGAACCTCATACACCTTTGCAGGGCACTTCCCTGCAAGCGGGGTCCTTTGAAGGTCTTCAATCCAACTGCTCGGCTGTAGTGAAGAACATGGTTTAGTTAAGAAACATGAAAAGGGAATTAAATCTAACCTCTGCACTGTGGAGGCTAAACTACGTAGGGTCTTGGTATCAGAGGATGGAAAAACAGAAATACTCTTCGCTTCCACGTTTTAGTATCTCAGCTGCTCGTACTGTTCAGCATCTGGTTTTTCTCCAGAACCAGCCGCTGTTCCACACTGCCGTTATGGTCCTCTACCACCCTGAGCGTCCAGAAATCAGATTAGTGTGCATTAGCTGTGGAAGTTATATGCTAAGCTGTCACACTGAACTACGTTTGCTTCGGGAAAAACCTTTGTCTGGGTGTTGTGGCTCGAACAGCATCCAGCACTTCTGTCCTATTCTGTCTAGTCATTTCTTGGGGCTACTCTGTCCAGTTTGGAAGCACCTCTCTTGGTTTTCAAATTAAATTTGAAATGCTGCTTCTGCAAGTCCCTATTTAAGACTCATTTCGTTCAGCTTCTTCAGGGAGTCTGTCATTTCTGTCCACAATTTGACTCTATTCTGCCTGAATCCAGTAGTCCCTTTAAGTCTTAAATTTAAAGCAGCAGTTCTTGAGTCATTGTCCCTTGCACAATTTTCCTCCATAATCTTATATAGTATAAAGTACAGATGCCAGACACATGAAACTTCTTATGGGTATGCTTTCTCTGAAGAAAAGTTTGAAAAACTTGGGGCTTTAATTTAGACAGGAAGGTTTGCAGGCATAAATTCTTAGCATCAGTTCTGTAAACCTCCATGTTCTTTTTCTCCCCTCCTAAAAACCATGTGGGTGAGAAACACTTAATGAAGCTGAAATTGAGGATTCAAACAATTGTATTTTATTAGTATATTTATTTTCTCATAAAACCTGTATCGGCCAGCTGGGGGTCGGTATTTTGCAGAGGCTTGTGCTAAAGAAAGCTGCTGCTGCATAAGGCTGCTTGTTATTCGAAATTAAGCAAATTTGTTTCCAAAACCCTGAAGAGTGAACAAAGGAAGCAACAGGCTTTCCAGTAGCGCTTCCTTGGTGTTGGGTTCTCTCTTTGGGTGCGGCGGGATGTTAATATTGCTAGTTATTAATATGTATTACATTACAGTTGGATTGAGTTCAGTGATTAGGCACAGTTTAGCATTGTTTTAAATACTCTCAGTGGCGCTTGGTTTTGTGGGGAGCTGAAGTATTTAATCTCCACTCAACCAGAAGGTTTAAGTGCACGTAGTCACCATTTTTGCTAGTGCTGTCCCTCGTGCCTGTAGTGCGAGGCAGGGGAGCTGAGAGGCTGCTAGTGCCCCAGCTACAACAAGGGGAGAGCAGATTTTCCCCAGAGTACTCCTGAATCCTCAGACAGGCCAGGCAAAAAGTCCTCTGCTTGCTGGAAGGTGCAGGTGCCTGCAGACGTACCCCGTTTTCACGGGGTACACCGAGCATCTGAGAACCGGCACAAGGCAGCAGCGCGCGGCTTTGCTTTGTGGCACGACCTGTGCTGTCACTAAAGTCATTTCATTTTTGTCTTTGCCAGGTGTGGCTTTTATAGATGGACCAAATGTGTGGCCACTGGTGAGAATCTATCGAGGTGGCTTTCTCCTGATAGAATTCCTCTTTCTCCTGGGTATCAACACATACGGCTGGAGACAGGCTGGAGTGAATCACGTCCTCATCTTCGAACTCAATCCCCGCAGCAACTTGTCCCATCAACATCTCTTTGAGGTAAACAGGATAGATTATAGGAGTGGTTGAGCTGTGCGGCATATCAGGAGGATAAATCCTGCACCATTTCCTGACAAGGAGTTCTAATACAATTAGAAGAGGAAGTTGCTGAAGGCTGATTAGATTACAGGATTGAGCACTGTTCTCCCTTTTCTTATAATGAGAACTCATTGTAGGTTTCAGAGCTATATTTTTATAAGATATCTATGTGTTTTTTCTATCTTTCTATAGATTGCTGGTTTCCTGGGTGTTTTGTGGTGCCTGAGCCTGCTGGCATGTATATATGGTAAATTCACCTACATCCCTATGCAGGTGAATCCACTCATCTTGTACGGCTTCATGTTGCTTTTTCTCATCAACCCTACCAAAACCTTATATTACAAGTCCCGTTTTTGGCTGCTCAAACTATTGGTAAGTCTCAGACCCGATTTAAATAAATAAATAGATTTCTAAAAAATGCTGTAGCTGAGCAGTAGAGGTCAAGTATATAGAAGTGTCACTAATCTTCAGGAAAGAGGGATGCGTATAGCACTGTGTATTCATAGAGCAGACCTGAGAAGGTATTGACTGCAGATGGTTGTTGAGCATGGGTTTACAGAAACAGCTTCTGCTTGTCTGTACCAGTCTGTCGTTATCTTTGTGTTGCAGGTAGCTACTTGTTAATCTCCCCATAGACAGCTGTACACATACTTTGCACATATAGAAACATTCACGTATCTTTGCTTGTTTGCTCCTTAATGTAGTGAAACAGTTTGATTGGGGTGACGGTGCTCTAAGGCAGGGCTGCACGGATGCTCCTCACCCCAAACTGGGGGAGCACCAACACAGGAAGGGTTCACCGATGGAGAGGGAACCTTTGCAAAGGTTACTGCTTACAAAATTGAGTTCATGGGTAGGATTTTTTTCAGCAAATCTGTTTGCGGTCTTACACAAACTATTTATTTTAGACCCAGCTCCTATTTTCCAGGTAAATAAATCTGGTAAATTACCTGTAAATACATGTGCTACTTCAGTGTTTCAGTTATAGGTGGGAGCTCCAAAAGAACAATTTTCAAACTTGTTGGATGGCTCATCAGTCTCTTCCCAGGTGGCTGTTTCACACATTCATCCCCACCCTGTATGCCCTTTTAAATTGACTTTAATCGAGTTGGTTCCCTTGATACCTTATTCTTGCTGGAACTGCTCAGAGAGCATGGGGCAGAAGAGGGTTTGGCTGGCTGATGTTACTTGTAGAATCATTTTAATGCCAATTAAAACAATTAACTTTATCTGGAACATGACAAAGATGAAACGTAGACTTGTGCTTCAAGCATGTGCGTGCAGGTATACGCACAGCTAGTTAATCTCCGTGTGCTTACCTCCGTTGTTGGGTTTGCTAGCTTACTACTATTCCAGTTTCTTCCTTTTTTTGCCTCCCAGCATTCAGCCATCTCTCACAGATGTACCTTTAGTCTCAAGCCTCATTAGTCTTACTGCTGTCCCTTGGTGCTAGGGGAAGTACTGGAGCCCTGTGAGCAGTACCCGTGCTAATTTACCTTAATATCTTAACAGGGTAAGATTCTCAGTCTTCACAGAGCTCTTAGGCAGTTCCCAGTACCTGCTCCTACCCCAGCTGTCTCTAGACCCCGCTGCAGTCTGCGATAGAGGCGTACCTTTGGGTGTGCAGAGGCCAGTTCAACCCGAAGGCTCCTTGGGGGGGGAAAAAAGCTTCATTAAAATGCAAGATCACCATAATGGTGGAAAATGACACAGTACTTCTGACTGTGTGTTATGCGGAAGAGGGAAAAAGAGGCCAGACAAACCACATAAAGAGTAACTGTTAGGCTTTTCTAATTTTTATTGTGTGTAATTGGCTGGGTGGGTGTATTTAATTTCTTTGCACAGTTGCCAGCAGCTATCTGAGTGAAAGGAGGTTCAAATCATGCAGTTCTTGGAACTGTGCTGGTCGCATAAATTTTGGGTTGGTGAGCGTTTTTCTTCACATGCTTGATATGTTTCATTTCCAGCCAAAGTGAAGTCTGGCATATATCGGGTGTAGCGGAGCGTTACTGGCACCTCCAGTTTTTCTAGAACCAAATGAGGAGCATACTTGAGTGTGGTGTAGCATTTCCTAATGGGTCTAGGAGGCTTACTGCATCCATCTGTGATCATCAACACCTGATGGTACTCATGGGTGGGCGATCTCCTTTGATAATCCCTGAGGGACCGCAAGTTACATCTGAATTGATCTTCCTCCCAGTGAAAATAGTTATTTAGCCTGTAGTAAGTTTAATTCCCGTGCCAGGCTCTTCTTTCATGCCTGCCTGCTTAGGTGAGCGTTCTTTGCCCCTTTGCTGCCAGATGAGAAGCCCAGGAGTGCGTTCGTGTAGGCTGAGAAGAGCAGCTCACCGGGAGGAATCGGATCCGAGCGCAGGGGATGGCACAGTGTCTGCGTGCCCACGCTCTCTGCAGGGCGCCGAGATGGCGAAACAACTGCAGGGAGCCTGTCTGGGAGAGGTGACAATCTAGGAAGTGTTCAGCTCAAATATCTGCCGTCTCAGCACTTACTAAAGCTGCAGCAATCAGCACCGGGAACTCTGCGCTCAGACTGTGGAACTGTTGATATATAATTGCAACCGATGACTTGGAAGTGAGGGTCAACTCCAGCCTTTGGTATTTTCTGACTTTATTCTTGCGGCCCATCTTCTCCGGAGGATGTTGCAGACTGGGAAGGGAGGAGTTGCTGTGGTGCCCCTCTGCTAGCTGGGCATGATCAGTAATGATGGTACACGCTAGCTGAGCATGCAGGACATGATCAGCTTCTACAGCTCCTGTGAGTGCGTGGTGGGGTTAGGAGGGTTCCTGTGGCAGCTTGGGTCCCTGAGGGTAGCTGGCAGTGCCTTAGCTCCGCCGTGGATGTGTCTGCTGACTCCTTGTCTCTGCTGTAACGTTTAGGTGAGAAGCTTCTGCTCTGCTCTCTTAAAAAAGTTTTATACTGTCGTCTGGCAGTGCCTAAGTGTCTCTCCCTAAATTACATGGCAACTTGGGTTTTTATGAATTTGTTGGTTTTTTGTTTGTTTTTCTTTTCAGGGAAATCTAGCTGTAAAGCTGTTTTCACTTTTCATTTGGTTTAGTCTTTGTACACAGGAGGGGGAAGGCAAAAAAAAAAAAAAAAAGTCCATGATGAAATAGGTAAAGATAGTATCAGGGGGTGCTGGTAAAACGGAGGAAGGACTTTTTGGTGTGGCTTCTGGGACCTCTTCAGAAGCTGTTCTGCAGCTGGACAGCTTTGAGGACAGACCTCCCTGAGGGCTGGCCCTGTCTGAGCCTTTGTCATAGGTGCCATCCTACATGAGCACAGTGCTTTCTGGGTCAAGATCCACGTCTGCTTTATGCCACTAATTCTTAATCCCTTATTTGGCTTTGAAATTTAGGGCCAGAGCCTTAAATTGGCATTAGAAGCTGATGGGAATGTATCAGTCCTATCCCAGGTTTCTGTAACTGTGTACCCTTTAGGTTAATAAGGAAAGCAATACAAAAGATCGGTGTTAGCCTGTTGCTTTCATTAATTTAAAGGTTCATAAATCTCTGAACTACCGGATGGTGCTGGTGCCGTCTCTTTGAGAAATTGGCCGTTAGTAACTATAACGAACCGGGTAGAGAGAGTTGTAATCAAAGGTAATGGACCATGAAAACTATCTGGTTTGAAAGTCACAAAACTGCTGTTAAGGCTTAGAGGGAAAGTGGACGGGATTGAGGGGGAGGCTAATTGACAGTCAATAGGATTTCTTCTGCCCTTTCTTGAACTCTTCCCCTGCTAGAGGCTTTGGCAGATCCAGCAGTAACAATCACCGCTTTTACGTCTAACACCAAAGAACACCTGATGTGTTCAATAAACCGAGCTGTGGTCAGACTAATGGCCATGCTGAGGGTCTGTAATCTCACTGCCATTAAGCCTGAGGGAGAAGGTAAGTGTGGAAGGTGTTGGTAGAGTGATAAATGCCTGAAAGAAAGCGCTGATCAAAATGAGGAGCAACAAGAGAAAGGAGCTGTGTAGGGCTCCTACATGGAAACTGGGAGTTTCTGGGAAAGAGCTCGGTCAGAGGAGAGTGGGCTCTGCTGCCAGTAGAAAACCGAATAGGTGTGTGTGTGACAGGAGTAGTTTCGTACAGGAGGAGGAAAGCAGGAATGGCATTTGTACTACAAGTGAGGAGACATCTTTTTTTTTGTCAGTGGGAGTGAAAGGTCAGCAATAAATCTTCAAGCATTTCTGTTATCTCCATATTTGTTCAATGCTATGATGTCCCACCACTGTATTCAGATGTCTTTGACGCTGCCATGAATGATTCCGCTTTTTTTTCTTGACAGTTTCGAGTGTTCACCGCTCCCTTCCACAAGGTAGGCTTCGCAGATTTCTGGCTGGCTGATCAGCTCAACAGCCTGGTCGTGATACTCATGGATCTGGAGTACATGATCTGCTTCTACAGCTTTGAGGTTCAGTGGGAGGACAACGCTGGACTTCTGGCAAATACAGGTAGAGCAATGCTGATGACCCATGCAAACACAGTCAAAATGACCTGAAAAACACTGAGCAAGGCAAATTCATAACTATCTCTTTTGAAGAGGGCTACCAATGACATAGGAAACAAAAATAATTGGCGTTTCTTGTAAACACAGCATTAGAGAGATTTTCCCCTTTCTTCCTTCCATCCAGGAAATGGAATCTCACACGAGCGTTCATTTCCTAATCCAGTCATTTAGCCTGACGTGTATATTCATTGAAGAATTTAGATGCAGCGCTTCTTGACCGGAAAAAGAAATCCATTTTCCCGGCATTGTTGTTTTATTTCACAGTAGTTTAACCACGTATTTGCTTTTAGCCTGTGTCTGTTGTTCAGCATGAAAATGAGTTGCATGAGCTTGTTAACAGCAATTTTCTGTGCCGTAGCCTGCTTCTTACAGGCTCCATCGCAGTATCCTAAAGCAAGAGAGGATGGAGAAACTTCCCTGTTAGCGCCACCCCTTACTCAATTAGAGCTGATGCTGCGACGCCAGCGTTGTGTGTACTCTGCTTCTTCTTCCTAGCCAAAGAGCAACAGAGTTGGCATGTGAATTTTGAGTTTGGCCTTCCTAGTGGTGAAATAGTACCTGTCTCCTCCTGGATCGGGCTGTTGGCTTCCCACTTTAAGCGGTGACTGCTGGCAAATTGTGTTGTCTGTTGGGTTTGACACTTGCTGAAAGAATTTGCAGTATGCTTCAATAAGCATCAGTGTTCGCTTTTTTCTTCCAGCCTGTCTGATTTTTCTGTTCCCTTTAAGACAACGTTGCAAGTAACTAAATATTTATTTATTAAAAATAAAACTAAAACAAATAAAGCCAGGAGTGGGAAATAACTTGTCCTCTTCTAAATCAAACAGCTGAGTGATAGCACAGTACTTTGGGATAAATATCAGCTAATAACTTGTCTCCATTAGTCTGAACAAGAAACAAATGTTTGTTAGTCAGTGGGGCGTTTGATTTAGATGTGCTGAGCAAGATAACATAAGAACATGGCGTGCTTGGGGGTTCCAGGGAAAGCTGTGGTTTTCCTGGTCATTAATTTCCTCAATAAAAAGAAGGCTTTCAAACATCAGGGGTGTGACGCTATGCCGTGTTGGTGTAGTTACCTCTCACCTTGGTTGTTGAAGCCAGAGCATAGCACTGGCATTGCTGCTATTTTTTTTTTTTTTAAAAAAGCCAAATCCCCCAAGACATACTGAAATATGTTTTTTCCTATTACAATATCCAAGAAAAATGGATCAAGGACATGTTAGGCTAAGTAGCCTTTTTGAGCTGTCCTGCAGAGTTTGGAAATGCTCTCCCATTTATGCACAAAAATTCAGTGTCGAAGGCCATTTGTAATTCCATCCTTAATTTGATTATTCACAGGACTGCCAACACACAAAATAAATTTTAAAATAGATTATTTCTAATCTTCTTGCATGTTAATTGTACTGGCAGCAATGAAAGAGTTGGATGATGATCTGTCTGGATGTGTTATTCACATTCGTGTCATGTGAATACCTCCGAGATGGAGTAAAGGGCTTCAGGATATTTTCTGGTGATGAGCTGGTTACTGTTCTGGATGTGTGTGCACGTACATGTGTGTGCCCAAGTCTGAGATATTGATGGGGAATTGCTCTCGTGTCAAGTGATATTACTCTTACAGAAAGGAAGATGCTAGGAGTTCTTAAACTTGCTAACTCTTTATCCCTGAAACTTTTTTCTTCCAGATAATCAGATTTGTTACAGCTACTCCTACGGAGTCAGAGCAGTTGTCCAGTGCATCCCTGCTTGGTTGCGATTCATCCAGTGCCTGCGCCGATACCGTGATAACAAACGGGCCTTTCATCTGGTTAATGCTGGAAAATATTCCACCACCTTCTTCGTGGTGACATTTGCAGCCCTCTACAGCACTCACAAAGGTATCGGTGATTTTGGAAAATAATTTGCCAGTCATGAGATTTGCTTTTTATGTGGGAGAAGCTCAGAAGTTGGCATCCCCTCGAAGCATGAGCTTTTGTCTTTTGCCACCTGTGAAACATCTCAGTGGCAAGGCGCAGGCATGCCTAGCTTGCAAAATGTATTTTAAGACCTTTCAGGTATTTTTCACATACCTGGTCTGCTTAGAACTGCACTTCTGGAGTGTCAAGAGGGAATTTTCAGGTTTCTCTCTCAAAAGGAGAAAACTGAAATACATGAAATTTTTGCTGTGAAGGGAGTTGGAATGGGAGAGGTGTGACAAAAGGGATAACATAGGAAATACTTCTCCCCCAGCATTCTTGAACAGCTAACCTGGATCATCTAAATAAAGTCGGTCCATCGTTCTTGAATGTGGGGAGATGTGCACAGTGCTGGAAAATGCTCTCCCTGGATTTTCCTGTGTGTTTTTATCCATGTTTTTTCTGTAGCTGGTAAGGAGTTGTTTCCAATCCATTTAACTGCAGATTGAGCTCTGATCCCTGAAGTTCCCCATCTCCCTGGAAACGACAATTACTCGATTCTGCTCTTGTTCTGGAGGAAAAAGCTTTTAGTTTCTGCACTTCAGGCAGTCGCCCTGCCTTTCATTGTTCTGAAGTCCTGAAAGCTGTGTTCTGTTATTTGAAAAATATATGCTTTCTCTATCTCTAGAACTTAGCAACCGCACACGCTCCTGAGCAATTACTTATCCTGAAATATGATTGTGGTGGGGTCAGGAGAAGTGTCCAAGGCATACTTCTAGTTACCATGGTGGTTTTTTGGAGGGGTGGCAGGGTTATTAGAAACCTTCCTGTGGCCAAGAAATGGCTGTTTTGGTACAGCTGGGCCTGCAGTCACACCGATAACGTTTGTCAGGCTGCACATTTTAACAGCAGAGAAATGCCTTGGTGCAAACTGGCTGAAGGGTGTAAGTCGGGCACTCTGTAATCTGGAGGTGCACGCCAACCTGGTGTGGGAGCATCAGTGGGGTGCAGTGCCCGGTCCCCCTGTGCATCCCCCCCCACCCTGCTGCTGTGTCCCTGGAGCTTGTTCCCATTTTAACTTGCTTGCTCAGTGACATTCTGCAGCTCTGTTCCAGCCCTGCAGTCCAGTTAGTCACCGCCACCCCGAGATGAGACAAATACAGATTGCCTGGCTATAGTCACTGCTTATATGCTTTTACATACAGTGCCTGCTTTGGGGAGGCTGACTAATGCTTCTCCTTCCCCGGGGGGACGTGCTGGCAGAGCCTTCTGTGGGAAGGCTGGGGTAAGTTTGGGACCAAGAAGAAAACCAGCATCTGTCAATATGTCCTGTTGAAGTATTTGACCTCTTTCTACTCTCCTTGAAACTTGCACGTGTGCCAGCGCCGCTGGCCCTTGTTCTCCTTGCTGCCATACATAACTGTTGTCTGCTCCTCACGTCTGGCGGGGAGTGGGTTGTAATGAGGTGTTTACGAGCCAGGCTGGTTCCAATTGCTGAGAGATGTTCTTGTTCCAGTTGCTGAGAGATGTGCGTGACTCCCAGCTTTTGTCTGTCCACTTTTGTTAGTGGCAGTCAATAGCATGTGGTTGTCAGTGTCGTGCAAAAAAAAAATTTGGAAGCTTGGTGGCTTTTGGAAATTACATGTTAGCACAGATTTTATAAATGTCCCCATGCTGGGCTTGAAGTTATTCTTCAGAGGGCTGCCTAAAGACCTTGCTGTGCTCTCTCAGCCCTGTAGGCTTATTCCCGTCCTGCCACAAATGCACTTTCTAATGCGCTGTACCTGTTATCCAATTTTATCTCTGTGCTTTACATAGATTCCCAGTTTTTTCTGAACTTGGAATCAGATGGTTGATCATCAAGTTGTTATGATGTTACTGTTGAAAACAGACGCACTGCTTGCCCACACCTTCTCTGTGGCTGCCTAAGGACAGCAGAGACAGGCACCCATCTCTTACCTACAAAACATCTGTTGGGGGTTAGCTGCTTGCTGTTAAGAAAGCAAACGCTGCCCAAAACAAGTGGCAAGTTGGTAAAGATCCTTGCTTCTTAAACATGCTCTAAATGGGAGTAACAAACCTGTTAATTGCAGGGGTAACAAGAGTTTTATTTAAACAGTCTTTCGTGCCTGTGTGTGCAAGCCTATGACTTATACCTCTGGCATGACAGCTTTTGGCTTCTGGGACAGGAGGGTAATTGGTGGCCTTTTCTCAGGAGGTCAGGTAATGTACACCAGTGCCTGTTCTCCGCTCGGGAGCCCTGGGGATGTTGCAGCCCTCAGAGAAGGCTTGTCTTCCTCCCCTGATTTGAGCACTGAATAATCTGTAGCTCGTGTGGAGGTTTTTAGCTTGTGTCGCTTGGACTGCGCAGCCGGGAGGGTTTGTTGGCGTTGAAAGCCAGCGAAGTCACACCGGGTGCACTTGGGGCATTCTTGTGCTGTGTTTTCGTACGCTTGCTGGAAAACAACTCAAATTAAACGAATGCCACCGTATTATGTTTGAGATGTGTGCTGCTTCTAGTCATATCGGGTACTCCTCCTTCCAAACCTCCTGTAGCAAAGGATCCGCCCAGTAACACAGTGTACTCTGGGCTCTTGATGAGTATCTCAGTTTCCCCAAAATACCGCTGTTCAGTAATTCCTATTGCTCAGGCAGTGCGTAGTTCTGGTTCTTCCTTCCCTCAGAGAAGCCATTTCTTTACTTTTCTTCCTTTTAGATGCAGAATGCAATATTCCCTGCTCATTGCAGCTGGGCCGTTAGATGGGTAGAGATAGCAAAGTAAATTCTGTTAGATTCTCTCTCCCAAACTTGCAATCCTGTTGTCCTGGGACCAGACAGATTTTACAGCGTTAACTCCAAGATACCATATGGATATTCAGCTGTCACCTCAATCAGTGGAGCTGAAGCAGCTTCTCTGTAAGATCAGACAGGAGCAGGTAGCGGCTGGGTGGACGAGCGCGACCCACGCCGCCTGCGTCGCCACAGCTCCGAAACACAACCGCGTTGCAGGGACGACAGCAGCAACCCAAGGGCAACTGTTGCTGAGCTCCCAAAGGAAGAATTCTCAGTATTTTTATATCGCTCAAAGGAATGGGAAGCAAAGGCCGTGTTCTGTAAATATAGTCCTGCGGGGTGTGTTTGCACAGGCAAATGAGGCCTATCTGTAACTCTAAGCTACCTAGCAACTGGAGTGCTGGAGTGCGTGGCTGCGGTCCCTGCCTGCGCTGCAGTCCCTGCCTGCACTGCGGTCCCTGCCTGTGCTGCACAGCCAGGCAGGAGCCCCTGCTCCCCCGTGCTTCACTCCCCTTGCTCCACACCAAGGAGTTCGGTGCTGGCATTGACTTCCCCGGCAGTGCCAAGTGGCCTTGCCCAGAGCCAGCCAACTGAATATTGTGTTGCCTTATTTAATCCCTACGGAAACCGACGTGGTGCTGGGGAAACAAATGATTAAGCTGTGTCTGCGGCAGAATATTTACCCCAAGGGCAGTGGCAGTTTGACACACACAGCTGCTTTTTGCAGCATTTTCGCTCTGCCAAAGGCAGGTGTGCTTTCCTCGACAAATGCACCAGTATAGCTGCTTCCACTTCAGTCCAGCTTCTTGTAGCGTTCCACGGGGATCGCCTCTTGTATAAAGTGCGCTTGCATGTAAGAAGGCACGCTGACATACCTCAACTAGCCAGCCTTGGTTTCATTCCTCTCTCAGACCCAGTTCAGGCTTTGTAACGGTAGGATTGTTATATTTAGGTGTTTAGCTCTTAGGAGAAACTGTGCAGCTGGGGTTGCGTCGTGCTACTCTACGAGTGCTGGTCACTTCTTAATCTTTGCTCCCGCTTTATTCTTTGTAAAACAAGACACATCTTGGTTTTGCTAATGTCTGTCAGTTTTCTCTTACCTTGATGCCCTTTGCTCACATGGTGTCATCAGAAGTATCTGGCTCACGTAGCATATGTACTTGGCTTCTGCGCTTGAAGAACTGAGCTTTCCAAGTGCTTCGTACTCTTCCATCGTTTTCTTGTTTCGTGGGATTTGCTGTTTCAGCGTGTGCTCATTCCTCATTTTCTGTGGAACACATTACTGAGCTAAGGCACAAGTACTGGGTTAAAACTGGCTATATGGGATTTTCTCTTTTAACTGAAAGGAAAGATGGTTTATACAAGTTTTCATTGTCAGTTTGATCTACACACCTTATTCAGTGAAATCCTTGTGATCTGGGTAGTATCCAGCTACTTATTAACCTCTGGATTATTCCAAAGTTAATCCCTGTGGTCTGGAAACTTGAGTAAGTGTCTCTGCCTCCATACTGCTCCCGCACCCTTTCCAGGTACTCCAAATAAGACTGCTGAACACTAGCTGACATCGGCTTGGAAGTGCCGTGGAGAGCCTTAGGTCGGTCTAAGATAATGTGACTGCCACGCACTTTCTCATTAAACAGTCCAGGAAATTGACAGTAATTAAAAATACAGAAGTTAACTAAATAGGGCTGTCTCTAAAGAGTAGTGCTTCTCTCTGTGTTCTCATCATTGCTTCAGAAACAGGCTTCTGTGATGGACTGATGCATATTTTGTTGTGTTTGGGGTTTTTTTTAAGCCAGAATAAGAGAAAACAGTGAAACTGTTTGCTTTGCCAAGGAATTGAGATGTGAACTGTCGAGGCAGGAGTCACCCTTCGATTAATGTGCTGCTGCAAGAAGGTGTTGGACCATCCCATAGTAACAGAGAGGTTTGATCAGGTCTGCCCAGATGAAGATGAATGGGAAATGTGCTGCTGCTTGAAAATACAGTGGGAGATTCCCAGGTCTCTTCACTGCTGCCCACTCCTCATTAATCACAGTGGCTTCACCTGCTCCCAGTGGTGGTACCGGCTGGCATAGCCAACTCCACGCTGGAACAGAGCACTGGTTCCCCCATGGTCTGTCCCACTGCAGCTCCCCTGGGGAGGGGTATGGCTTCCAGGTGAAGGCTGGGGAGAGAAGGAAGGGGGAGAGGGTGTTGCTGTTGCTCTGGGAGCTGCAGGAGCACACCTGACAGCGCCTTAGCTCTGCCGGCTCAAGTACTGGGTGGTGGGTAGTGTCACTTAGCCCTTGCTGCTGCTGTGTTAGAAACCGCAGCGTGCAACCCCCGAGGAGTGAATTTGCTGGTTGGTGGAACAATAATTCACTCTGATCCTAAATGGTTACAGCAGGAGAGGAGAGCAAAGTGATGTGAGAACTGGGACTGAAATGACTTTTACAGAAATCAGGCATTGGCACAACTGCTTATAAGTACCTCAGCTGAGAAACGTCATTTCATTTCTAGGGAGTGGAGCAAGGTGAAATAAGTGGACATACAATATTCAAATACAAATCTTTTTTTTTTAAAAAAAAAAAAGTACAATACTTGAAAACAAAAAGATTCATGAAAGAAAGAAGCAAGTAGCATTTCTGAGGTCCTGTTCCCTAGCTTATCCCTGGTATGTCAGCACAAGATCTCTTACCTCTCCCCTTCTTTCTCAGCTCTGGAAGAGCTGTCAGCACTGTGGCAAGCCAGATAATTTGATTTGGGTGTCACCAGAGCCTTATAGAGCGCTTGGGTTGACCTCTTGAAGTAAAACAAACTTTGTAATGGATTAACTGCCGCCTTTCTTAATACTTGCAGTTTTCGTGCGGCTTGCCCTAGCACAGCATACAGGCAACTCCATCAGGATGATTATTTGGAGCTAAAACATGCAACGTCTGTCACATTGCTGTGAGCTAGGATGAATTTTTGTCTGAAACGCTGTCATCCCATGCCCAGGAGGCCTTCAGTAATGAGTTGTGTTCATTAGCCAGTCTTTCTGATCCTTTCCATCAGAGCAGCAGCAGTGTCATTAGCGAAGAATCGGAGGCATTGCCATGGGCAAACATTTCCATCCTGGCCTCTGACCTTCTCCCAGCTTTGACGTGGGTCTCTCCAGCGTCCTGAGCGAGCCCGGTTTCTCCACGTTGGCTCGTTAGCTCCTCTAATAGCTCAGACGCCCGTTGGGTGCTGGAGCCGGGAAGGGTGAGGAGCACCGGGGCAGGGCTGCGGCAGGACCACCCTGGCTGGGCAGAGGTGCCGGCAGGAGCTCGCTGGCCAGCAGCCTGCGGTAAGTGAGCAGGGAAGGTGGGATGAGACGGGAGCCAAGGAGAGGGGGTTAGAGTCATTTCGGGAACTGCCACCGCACCCTGAACGTCAGCACAAATGAGGCATAAAATCCCACAGGGAAATCTTCCCCTGCTTTGTAGGTCTACAAATGTCAAGCAGGACGTTCCTGGTGCCGGCAGCCGTGCCGTGGGGGGAGAGGCAACCTCACACCCTGCTGCTGCATGATTCATGCGTTTGCTTCTCAAGATTGCAGCTGAGAGAGGCAGATACGGATTTTAATAGCTGGGATTTGGAAAGTGGACTAATAGTACCGTGTGTATCACTTAATACCCTTTTTGTGTTAAAGGTGGCTGGAGAAGCGGGAACACTAATGAATAAGGTGTAAGTAAAAAGGGTGGCCTGCTGATACCTCGTTTCACGGGCATTTAAGAGGGAGAAGCCTGACCTTTTTTTAATGGAACACTTTAAGAAAAGCAACTGACTACATCACAAGTGATTTTCCTTTCAAATGTATGCAGGTCTGGAGTTCTCTGGTGCTGCAGAAATCTAGGAGATGCAATCGTGCAACTATTTTTCTTTTTCTTTTTTTTTTTTTTGGTTGCTATTATTTTGAAGGAATCTGCTTTTGGATCTCAAAGCAGAGATAGAGGTAGCAGTTGACGTTGTGTCCCAATCCCTAAGTTATCTAACGAAGGTTCTGATTACAATGCCATTTATTTCTGATTGTGAGTCCAGGTGTTCTTATCAGTGAGACTGCTGGCAAATGCTTAGATGGGAAACCCCATCCCTGTCAAGGTAGCAGTTACGCATCCCCCAAGAAAACTTTTCAAATGCTAGAAAAGCCACCAGAAGAAGAATCAGATCAAATCTCAGTCATGACTGATACGCTTCCTCCTGTTTGCAATTAAATCACGTTCTTCTGCTTGTGAGATGCAATCAATGACATTGCTGCGACGTCTTGAAATTAGATACAGTCAAATCACCCTACAAACCCAATGCAAACCTGCAGAGTATTTTTAGTCAAAACACGATTTGGGGATTCCCCTGCTCTGCAAATGTGGAGTCTAACTAGAAGAAGAAACGCGATGTTGTCTCCTGACAGTTCTTTACTGCACTGTTATCTTGCTGCTTTGCTTTAAATTGTGCCTGGAGGCTATAGCAGAGGTTTGCAGAATCTAACAGGAAGGTTGTTCATACGAAGTGGTTGGTATTTGACAAAGCCCATCAGTGCACAATGGCAAGTCCTCTGTGTGCTCCTCCGGGTTTTTTGCCTTTTTACTGCATTAAGTCCACTGTCATGTTACAGCTCTGCCATTGATTGGTATTAAATAGCGGTACGTGCTGGCTGGGCAAAAAGGCAACGCTGCTGCTAGTCCCTCATTAAGATGGATAATTACTGAGGGAGGGGTAATACCACGCTTCAAGCATTAAGGTGTTAGACAAATGCTTTGGGATGTCATTCTGATGGCAGTTCGTCTATAGATAAGTCACTTCTGGCTGTCACCCCCCTCCTGTGATGTGCTGGGATGGAGTTAACGGGCAAGTGTCATCCAGGTGGCAGAAGGTGTATGCTCAGTACTTGTGCCTGTGCTTGGCTGGCACACTGTGCCTGTATTTTTGGTTTGATTCTGCTTAAATTGGTGACTTCGATGCTGGTCATCAAAAGGAATTTGGCACCCCTTGACTGAGCGGTTCTTAACTGGGGCTGGAGGCAGAGCTCCCCTGGCTGGGTCCCGGTCTGATGCTGCAGGGCTTACCTGACTCTTTCCTGATAACCTCATGCTTCTTCCAGCTTTTATCACAGCTTTCCCCATCAGCAGAAACCACAGCCAGCTGACACACCAGGAGTGCTTATCGAGGGCCATTGTGCTCTTATCCACATCTTCAATAATACATGGCATTGATTTTTTTTTTTTTTTCTGTGTTGAATACTATATGGTGTTTACATTCCCCAGAATAATTCAGCAGGGTAAACAGATAGCATTCTTTGGAAGTAAAGTCAATATTAACAGCGTTCAGGATAGTATTTGCTGTCTATCTTTGATAGAAAGGAGCCTTTCTCTTGCCTGTGTTTGGAAGGGGCCATAATTTCTGCAGGGTGGTATTCTCTCAGAACGCTAAGCTCTCTCAGACACTGTGTCCCCTGGAGCTGGTTTGGGGATCCAACATATTGTCTATCAGCAGTTTTTGCAGACAGTAAATTCTGCTGCCACAAGTGCCTTTGGCTGTTTTCTGGGACCGTGGCTGTTCACAGCTTCAGTTCAAAGGTGGAAGCCTTCCCTTATTTCTCTCACTGACCTTCTAGAGCAATTTCTAGGTGTATTTATGCCGTGTGTCTACTGGAATTGCCTTTTATAGGGGATGCTAATGGAGATTCTGTGGTGAAGGTTGTGAACGGCTCCTGTGGTACGCCGCTTCCCGTGGACTTTGTGGCAGGTGGAGATAGCAGGGCGTTGTGAGCTCGAATGGCTTCTGACATAGCTGAACACCTCCAGGTTGTGGACATGGTAATGTGAACACACATTGAGATCTGCCCATCGGCAAGGAGGGTGAAGCTGCACCTGCAACTTTACATGCAGAGGGAGGTTTGGTGCTGGTGGGGGGTTGTCCTGCACGTGCTGTTTTGAATAACCGTAGCTTAGAATGTTGCTACATGGTGGTGCCCTTTGGAGCACCAAGTAGAAAGGTCTTTCGTGCACCCCTTGCTGGGTGGACTGGCAGTTGCAGTGTCAAAGGGTTGCTGCAGCCCATGGGATGTCAAAGACTTGGCCTTTTTTCCCCTCTTAGAGAGGCTGAGATCTACCAGGAGTCTGGAGTGCTTCTGTCATCCTGAGACTCTCCCTCTCTAATGGTTTGTTGTGGTTTCTGGCATATCATTAAACAAAGAAAAAACGCAGGATTGAAACGGTTCCTGCTTAAATAGACCCTGACATCATCATACATATGCACAGCTATGTCTTGCTCCTGAAAAACTGGCAGGCCAGGGGTAGATGGAGCCTCTGGGCAGAATATGAATGCCTTGATTTTCTAGCCCCCTGAGCAGCCGTGAAGAGGGCCACTAGGACCAGCCAGTGGAGACTGAGATATAATTGCTTGCCTAGAGCAGTAACATATTTCCGTACACCAGCTGAATACCAATGAGGATAGAAGGAAGGAAGGTATGAAACAATTGCAAGGCTGGAGAAAAAGGAGGATAAATGATTAAAGGAAGAGACTCAAAGGCCAAGGCTGAAGACAATAGGCTAGTTCTGATTAGAGCATTTTACTGGGGAGTGATTTGGGTTTTTTAATGAATTTTTTCAGGAGCCAAATGCATTGCAGAGCTGGTCGGTGAGAAAGTGAGCAGGAGCAAGGGGCAAGCGGCATGACCCCAGGTGCCACTGAAAAGACTGCTGCAAAGACAGGGGCAGGGAAAGGGAGCTGAGACCAGGATGACCTACCTAGAAGCAAGAGCATCCTTTGGAGGTTGATGAGGTTAATGCCACAAGATTTCTTACTTGAGCCTTTTTTTTTTCCTGGCAGTACTCCTTTCCATAATTGCACAGAATAACCGTTAAGGCAATTTAGGTTTTAGCAGTGTGAACGTTTCAAATCACTTTCCTGTGTAATCAACAACTTAGGATAGAGATTTGTTAGCCCCTGACGTAGTTTGAGATGATAGTCAGGGGCCACGCTGGCCCCCCCTGTGACTGGAGAACTCCAAAGAAGCTCCCAGCAATGCTGCTACAGCTCGTGCCAGGACTGTGACCAAAAGCACGGCAGTGGATGGTGCTGTCTGCGCTGCCTTCTCCCTGTCTGCTCCATGAAGATGTGGAGTAAGACTCAGCTTATATGAATTCCGTCTTTAAGTTAAAAAAAAAACCACCAAAAAACAAACAAACAAACAAAAAAAAAGCATGACCTAACCTTCAAGCCTAAGCTACCCATAGAAAGCTTGCAGCCCACGCAGCCTCACAGGTTAGTTCGGAGCATTTTAGATATTTTAAAGGCGCTTAACCCGTTAACTGCCTCTGAATTATCACTTATGATCTGGTGGGGGGAGATTGGAGATCTGGTGAGCTAAAAATAATGTTGGAAAGGACAGACTTAGTGTCTCTGAGTCACTGAACGTCGCTATCTGCCTTTTCTTCCTGAAATAACATAGCAGAGGGTTTGGGGAGGAACTGGTAAGGGAAAATACAAGCTTGGAGTAGAGCCCTAATTCCTAAAGTCCAAGAACCTCACTTGCATCCTCTTTTGTGGGCAGCTGCATTTGCAAAATGGATGGGAGAGGTGGTTTCAAAGCAGCAGCATTACTGTACCTGGGCATCAGAGCCCGTATTCTGCAGGACCTGTGTTCCCGCTCCGGCTGGCGTCACGGCTCGCTGCAGCAGCGGTGGTGGCTGCCACGAGACTAGACCTGTCCCGGGCTAAAGCCCAGCCTCGGGAGGACGTGGGATACTGCTCAAAGGCTTCCTGCCTCGCACAAAAGCAGGGAAGCTAGTTAACCCTGCGAACTGCCGCAGATCCCATGTCCTTTCCCTCTGCCGATGTGCGGCTTCAGTGCAGGCAGGCTTTGCCGCAGAAGGGGCTTTAATGGGTTTGCTTTAGGGGGTGCGTTTTGAAAGGAGAATGAGTGTGTGTGTATGTTTGACCTATATCCTGCACATCACGTCCAGGAAGCCTGAAAGGCACAATGGGAGGAATGTACTCTTAGACGATGCCTCTCATTTTCACCTCCATTAATTTTATCGGATTCCTGCATTACATTTATATTGTAATTGTTAGAAACAAAAAGGGACGGAAAGACCAGATTGCCCTGTTGCTCCCTCTGTGATCAGCCTCAGGGATTCTGTTGTTTTAAAGCCACGTATAGGGAAAACAGTGCTGTCACTTAGTGTGGGATCAGGTTTGGACTGAAAACATTATGGCTTTTTTGTACTAGAAGTGTTCCTGGCTTTGTCAGAAAGAAATCGGTGAACGAGCAATTGTGGTGGCTGCACAGAAAGGAGGAAAGGCTCGTGGTAGCAGCGAGATGCAAAGTGTCACAGTCTCGCAAAGCATTAGAACATGCTTTATTTTTGTGAACTTTATGACCCAGATTCGCTAATTGAAGCAAACAGAATTATGCGATCTTGATTTTTACCCAGCCAACTGATGCAGGGAAATGTAGCTGAATTGAGAGCAGTGTAACGTTTCCAGGGGGGAATGGGAAACAACTTTGTTGCAAAAATATGTCCCTGGGTGAGCAGAGGTTGGGCCTGCAGCCTTGTGTTTCACCAAGTGGAGCTCTATACGGGTATTTAGAACTCCATATAGAGCCTTCCTCAGGATTTATACGTACACGTAATGTATTGCCGCTGCTTTGCTTTGTTTTCCCGTGCTGCCGCAACCTCTGAAATGGCTGGTGGAAATTCCTGCGCTGCCCATCCCCTTTCAGGCTTTTAGTGCGCTAATTCACAGTTGTTCGTGTTTGTGCAAACTAAAATGTTTTTCTTACAAAACGCTCCTAAGGAAGCACCGCCTCGTTATTTTTCCCTCTGTTCGAGCCTGGGTCCTTTGTGAAATCTGGCCCTCAGCTTCCACCTGCTGTTCGGAGCCAGAACGGCACGTCGGCCACGAGTCTCGAGAAAAGAAAAATAATCCCTGCAAATTTCAATCCCAAGTGCAAAACGGTGGACGATGTGAAAGTGGAATTTAGATGACAAGATCAAGCTGGTCCTGGCGAGGCTTTGGGCTTGCTTCAGAGTAGCTTAGCCTGATGATTTTCCCAGAACCGAAATGAAAGGGGTGTTATTTCCTCTGATTAAATCAGCCCATTTGTAGCTGTTTTAAGAAGCAATCTGTAAAGAAGTATGCTGTTCTTTTCTTTTCCAGCTAAAAACCACAGTGACACCCAAGTGTTCTTCTACCTGTGGATTATCTTCTATTTCATCAGCTCTTGCTATACCCTAATTTGGGACCTGAAGATGGACTGGGGTCTCTTTGACAAAAACGCTGGTGAAAATACCTTTCTTCGAGAAGGAATTGTCTACCCACAGAAAGTGCGTATACCTCTTATGTTAGGGAAGGCTTTGAATATTTTAACAAAACTTGCCGAGTTTAGGGCATGTTGCTGTTGTCCACTGGTGCTTCTGAATGCTGTGGGCTCGGATTTCTCTAGCAATATTCAAAGAGAGAATTTCATACTGTTCACTTTTCCTAGTGGATGGGCAGCAAATTCTGTGCCTTCCTGAAGGCCTGAAGAGGTCTGTCTTCTGTGCAGAACATGTAGGATGAGCTGTCCTGTTTGTCTGTCTTGTTCTTCAGGCATACTACTATTGTGCCATTGTAGAAGACGTGATCCTGCGTTTTGCGTGGACCATCCAGATCTCCCTCACTTCCATGCAAATCTTTCCTTACGCTGGGGACATCATTTCTACTGTATTTGCCCCACTCGAGGTATTCCGGTAAGGCTGCTTGACTGAACAGTTTGTTTACATTTTTGTTACTTGTATAACATCAGCACGGTGGGAAGTGCCTTGCTGGGACATGGAGGGTACTGGTCCTTGAGGTGGAAGACTAGGTCTGACAGGAACGTCTAATCCAAGCAGGGTGCCTAGTGAAGGAGGCTGTAGAAGGCTCTGGGGTTGGGTCCTTCATACTATGTGTGGCTTCTTCCAAACCTGTACCTAATCTTGAGGGGTTTGGTTTTGTAAATGTCTCCTTAAAAATTACCTTGTTGAAATCTCTAGCTGAAGTTTCACTTGATTCTCAAGTTTACAATTGATCAAATTGTAAAATCAAATCTCAGCTTCTTTTCCAAATGCTAATTTGGATCCTGCACCATCGGTTGGGATCCTGCAAGGTTCTGGGGCTCTTTACTTACGCACTTGTACTCTAGGTGGAAACCCACCGCCGTGGCTTCCTGAGCTGAGTGAAAGATCTTGAAGCTGAACCTCACTCATGTAGATGGTGAAGGCTGCCTTTAGCTTGGAATGCCTGGTGCCTCCACAATATCTAGACCAGGGCTGTCATCATTAGGACAATGAATGAGCCTGGCAAATCTGTTGTTCTCAGGGAGTTGGGAGGATGTTGTAGCAGGTGCTGCTTTTAGCCCTTGGCCGTTTCTCCATACTCCCAGCATGTTCCCAGAGGCTCTTGAATCAGTGGGAAGAGTCAGTGGTATCCAGATTGCACATAGCAGCGCTTCGCCAACCACAAGCAATGTGTATAAACGTGGAACCGAAATGGTAATTTTCTTTTTTTTCTTCATCCAGGCGGTTTGTGTGGAACTTCTTCCGTCTGGAAAACGAGCACCTGAACAACTGTGGTGAGTTCCGTGCTGTGAGGGACATCTCCGTGGCACCGCTGAACGCCGATGACCTGACACTCTTGGATCAGATGATGGACCAGGAAGATGGTGTGCGAAACCGCCGCAAGAACAAACAGTGGAAGCGCAGCCAGAGCGTGTCCTTGCGCAGACCTCGTCTTGCTTCACAGTACGTTTTGCCTCTCCTCAAGCACAACAAACCAAACCATGTGTGGGAGCTGCTGCTAGTGCACGGTGGCTGCTTGTGGGCTGGGTAGTCATGCGAAGATCTCAGCCAAAATAATGATTCAAAGGGAGGACAGGTCCAATTAGTAAACAGATGTGCCTCTGCTGGGGGGTTGAGCCATCCTTTACATCATCTTGGGGTTCTGGTAAACCACTGGAAACAGGAGTTGCCTTTAGAAGACTCCCCTCCTGCAAAAATAGCCTGTAGCAATTGCTAGTGCAAACCTGGAAGAAGGGTCCTCTTCAGCTGGACATTTCCAGGCTTCAGACCACCTCAGGGTTTCAGTTCTCATTTGGTTAAGGTTTCATACATGAGATCTTGGACTCCATCTTCTCACAGATCTAAACCCATCCTTTTTTTTTTTTTTCCTTTCCACCCATCGTTCTTGCTCCCAAGCCCCTGAACCTGTTGACTGGGTATCTTCATGGCAGTGCCTGTGCTCCAAGCACCACAGGGTGCTCCAGCATCCAGGCATCACTGTTGCCCCAGCAGCACAGCCGCAGAGCCCTGCCCTTTGGCCAGAGAACAAGCTCGTGCTCCCGGGGGATGCTGAAGTGCTGCATGTGTTGGGGTGTTGTGCAATCCCTGCGGCACATCCCCCTGGTGCATCATGGTGTGGGAGGGGTGGATGGGAGGGAAAGGAGCTGTGGCTGTCATGCAAAGGGTGCGCCCTGGCCTGAGCTGCAGCCCTTGGGCCATGCTTGTCTCATATCCGTGTTGGCTCCGGGTCTCCACCAACACCAACAGGCTTCATGTGGCCGCTGGAGACCGAGTAACTTCATGCAGAGGGGATTCCCTACAACCGTGCTGGTTTTTCCCTCCGTCGTGCAGCAAACCGAGATGTGTCAAGCGTGTTCAGGCAGAAGGATTTCTTCTCCCCAGTGAGTGTTTTCTGTTTGTTTTTTTTTTTTCCAGGTCCAAGGCTTGTGACACTAAGGTATTGATAGAGGACCTAGCAAATGAAGCGAACACATGAGATGGCCACGGTCTCTTATTCCGCATCCTTTGTTTTCTCGTTCTGTTCCCCTCTTCCCCAAGTAACCCGACCTCTGGTACAGTTCCAGCTGAAAACAGGAGAAAACACTGAACATGTTTTCCGAGCTCTTCCAGACCAGATCCTATGGACTCCAACAAGCTCACTGTGTTTTCGTTTCTTTTCTTCTGGGTTAATTTTAATGTTCTATTTTAAAAAAAAAAAATAAAATATTTTACTTTGTTTTGCCAATAAAGAGGACAGTTCAGGAAAGAAGGATTGTTTACAGTCTCAACAAGGACATACAAACCTGTCTGGATAACGAAGCATCATAGGGACTCCCTCATGGGACAGTGCCGAGACCACGCTCGGTTTCTGCTTGGCCCGGTTTTGACTGGTTGAAACCGGACTTAAGTTTTTTAATCTGATTATTTTGTTCTGGTTTGTTTTGTTTTTTCTTCATATCCAGCGCTGAGGCAATGGCTGCACTTGCAGGGAAAGTGCACTTAGAGCAGTATCTTCATTCATGAAGCTACTTTTTAATTTGATGTAACTTTTCTTATAATTTTTTGGAAATATGATGTATCTGTTGCATATAGTTTTCACATTATTTATGAAACGTAACAACCATATGAGAGTGATTTTGAGTCCTGTGCAATGAAGGTTGTAACAGTAAAGCCGGGAATGTTGATCTAGATCTCCAGGGTTTTGGGGTTATGCCCTGCAAATACCGCTCTCGTGAGACAAGTTGCACCTGTGTTTATCTTTTCTCTCTCTCTCTTTCTTTTCAATTTTATTTTATTTTAAACCAGAGTTTCTCTTTCTGATTTTTTTAGTTGCTGCTACTGCTTCTGGGCATGTCTCTTGTGCCGGTTCAACGCCAACTTTCCATGCAGCTGGGTGAAAGTAGCGCAGATGATCCTAAGGCCCTTTGGAAAGGAGAGTTGGGTCCTACCAACGATGCAAAAAGCTAGGCGAACAAAGGCTTCAGAACTTCATTCTCCAGATCAAAAAGTACTTTTTCAAAGCCTTAAGAAGCCTTAGATGGCATGAGGGCATCCCTTACTGAGCAGGGAGCTTTTCTGGTGCTCACCTGCAGCCTGGTGCAGCAGAAGCGAGACAAGGCGAGGAGCTGATGGCTCCCCTGGGCTGGAGGGGGGGGGGGTAGTCTGTTGTGCCCACCTGATGGGGAAGGTGAAACTGAAAACAGGTCTCCTGGTGGCTTCTGGTTTGGCACAGAGCCTCTCCATCCTGCTGTGCTGCCCTGTGGCTCAGCTCCTCGCCGGCTCTCGCCAGCCCAGTTCGGGAAGCGCGGTGCTATCAAGCAGGCTCGGGTAAAGGGGTGGCCGTGTTGCCAGCAAGTCATGTCGGAAGAGCAACGCCAACTTGGTGGTCTCGTTGGCCTCTCCTGTAGGGAAGGGAAGGTGGGTGCCTGCCGAGTCCCGCTGTCCTTCCCCTGGCACGATGGGCATCTTCTGTTCTTGCAGCAGTTACCGGTGGGCACGGGGAGCTGGAGCTGAACCCCACCACGGGTCGGGTCGGAGTGGCTGCCTGCCCCTCTGCTCAGCTCGTGGTACACAGCTGGGACTGCAAGGAAGGGTGAAACTCTTGGAGTGGGATCCTCACACTGGTGTCTGTCCGGTGGTTTGCCTATAGTTCAGGCGATGGAATTGCAGGAATCTGCTTGGTTGCTCTTTGGTGGCTATATATATATTTATTTATTTATATTTTTTTTTTTATAGTTAGCTAATAGCATGGTTTCTCACACGACCGGTACGTTGCGTTTTCTGTTTGCCTGCTGTGCCTCTTGCCCAGAGGAACTGAAGAAGGAAACTTAGTTCTCTTCATTTAATTGGAGGTAGATTCAAATTCAGTGGTGGTGAAGCTGTGCCCTGTGCCAGGCTAAGGGCAGCCCTGCAGCCCTGTCACTGCCTACGCTGTCGTGACATGCTCTCAGCTTGCAAAGAAACTCCGAGGGACCTGCCGGGAGATGCCTCTGCTCTGTCAGCAGTGTGCATGGTGGCGTAGCTGGTGTGTCTGTTGTGGTGCTCCTCCTCGCATCTCCTGCCGCGTCGGTCCGCTCCGGTGGGAGGGCAGCTGGACTAGGTTGTGCTCTTCATCCTTTCTGTGCCCAGGAGCCTGTTTTCCCATATTGAACTCCCTTAGGTCCGTTGTTCGTACTTCAGCGGAGGGTTCCTGTTCCTGTGGAGGTGGAGTCTGAGAGATAAAGCCCTTGAAAATATTTCCGTTGCCTGACTTGCGTTGCAGCCGTTGTTGCTGTGTCCAAACCTTGCGTAGGTGTTTCCAGCGAGAGTGGTGGGAGTGAAGCCATAGCTGCCGGGGGGGGCTAGAGGAGGGCAGCTACACCGAGGGGGGCAATGCAAAATAAACCAGCGGTGTTACTTAAGCAAAGCGGTTCTTTGTAGACAGAAACAAGAGCTTTACGGCAATTCTTCCTTTTGGACGGAAGGAAAAGAGACACCTTGAAGTGATGTCCATCCCCTGGGAACACTCTGCCTTCCTCAGCTGGGCTGGGGAGAGTGGGGATGGCCGGGTGGTCTGCGTCCTTCCTGCCTGCCTGCCTGCTGCTGCGCCGCCCAGCCCGTCGCTTCCCAGCCTGGTGGGCAGCGTCAGGTTGCAAGTAATTAAATCTTTATTCTGTAGCTTACCCAAATCCTTATGGAAACAAGAATTCAGCCTGTCCGTCTGCTCTGCGCCCTGCTCTTCCCTTTATCTCTGTCTTTGCTGGCAGGAGAAATAAGAAAAAAATGGGGAGGTGGCATTGTATGGCTAGCAAACATTACCTCCTAAAATAAAGCATTGTCCCTTTTGGCAGTGAAGGTGGCCTCTTGGGGGAATGTAGCCCGAATTCCAGAGGCCTGGCTTTCAAAGGCTCCCAGCTCCCCGGCGCCACGTGGGCCTGTTTGCTCCCTCCCAGAGATTTCTGAGAAATCGGGTGTGCAGATTCCTCCTGAGAGCCAGCGCTAAAGCTGGGATGGCTCTGTGGCTGCGAGAACATCTGGCCAATAAAGGGGGACCTAACGGAGCGGAGCAGATGGTGATGGTGAGGGAACAGCCCCACCACCCCTGAGAGCAGCCTGTGCTGGGGACGGGCACGGGGTGGCTTTGTGTCACGTGCGGGCTTTGCTCATGGGTGCTCGGGCACCCTCCTGGAGCGTTAGTTAGAGCCGAGTTAGAAGGAGCTGGGGGTATTTTTATCCGGCGCTTTAGTTGTTGGGATGTAGCTGCTGGATGGAAGGTGGAAGCTGAGATGGGTCCATGCGCTCTGGCTGCCGGGAAGCGGTGCTGGATTTTGGGTGTTGAGCTCGCCCTCTCCTCGCGATTCGGCACGGAGGTTGCGGTTGTGTGCGGCTCCCAGGATGGCGTGGGAGCTGCTTCTGTCTGCCCCGAGCCCTTGCAGATGGTCCCATGTCAGGGGAGGAGGTGCCGCAGTGTGACTTTTGGAGTTACCCTTTGACCTTGCTTCCCCACGCTGATTCCCAGCTGCTTTCCATCCTTCCTGCTCTCCCAGGGATTTTCAGGTTGCAGGGGATTAGGATTTGCAGCATCCAGAGAGTCTCACTTGCTAGCTGGAGTTCCCTGCATGGCTTTGGGACCACGTCACTGGAAATGCCAGGTGCCCCTGCAGGGGGGGGGGGGGGGGGGGGGGGGGGCCGGGCCGTGGCTGCGTGCCCCTGACAGGTTTTTTGGCTCTATGGACTCGGCAGGCGGGAGCTGCTCCATCAACGGGAACCGATGCTGTCCGGCCGCGCGTTCAAAGAAACACGTTTGCAGCACCCGTGGCTGCAGCCGGTGCGTTGCAGATGAACCGCTACCTCGCAAATCCAGGCACGTTCCCAGTCAGCTGCTGCTCGTCCTGCGCCTTTCCCTGCCCCCCTTGTTCTGTCACTGTCATTGCTGTTTGTCCGAGGTACCCTTGGCGTGGGGGGTGGGGGTGGGGGTGCCAGGCAGCAGCCTTCAGTGGGAAAATCCTGGGGGGGGGAGGGGGAAGCCTCCTGTGGAGCCAAGTTGGATTCTGCTGCTCTTACTTCCCTACAAACTTCTTGTGCTGCTCATCCTGCCTCCTGGCCATGCTCAGCTGCTGCGGCCGCGTGGGAGGCAGGGAGGGGCGGCACTGCCTCGGTTCAGGAGACGACGATCCCTGGGGAATTTTGCTGTGGCTCTTCCAAAGAGTGAGGGAGACGGTGCGAAGCCTGCGAGCATGGCCCGCGTTTTGAACGGCTGAGCGAATTCAGCCTTATCCTGCAAGGGTGCTGCTGCGTGCTGCTCGCTGGGACTTGGTGTGCCCCCCCCCCCGCTTTTTGGGGGTTTGTGGCCCTGATATCGGGGTCATGCTGGGACGTGGCCTGGCACTGGGGCATGGCTTGGCTCCCGTTGGGAACGCCAAAGCCGCTTGGCTCATGCACCGCATGCCAGCCCCACGTCCTCCCTCCTCTCCACCGTTCTGCTTTGCACTCGCAGGGGGAAGGCGATCTTCTGCCTTAAGCATAGGGTTTGTTTGGTTTTTTTTTTAATTTAAAGTCTTATTCCAGAAGGCGATTGGCTTGGTTTGTCTCCTTGGAAAAGAGGGGCTGGGGTTCCTGAGGGAAGAGTGGAAAATCCCTCTGGTAACTCTGCTGCAGTCACAGTTGGGCTCAGTGGCTGTCACCTCATCAAACCTTGCCTCCTTTACATGACACCATCCCAAATCCCACCCCTTGGCACCAGCTGTCAGCCCCCCCCCCCCCCCCCAGTGCTGCTGGAGCTAAATCAGCGTGTCAGCATCCCTGGGGGGGTCTTCAGCCCCAGCTGCAGCATCCCAGCTGCAAGAGAAACGCATGTTTGGCTGGGGGAGGAGAGGAAGGGGATGGTGCTGTGGGGTGCACCCAGGTGCTGCTGCCTCAGCCCTGTTCCCGGTGGGAGTCGGAGGCTTCTCCAGCCCCGGCAGAGCCGTGCCACGGTGGGTGAGAGGCACCGACCCTGCCTGGGAAGATGCCCCATGGCCTGGCAGTCCCTCAAGCTATTAGAAACCAAATTGCAAACTCTTTGCTCCAGAGGAGAAATTGGGCAGCCTGGTAGAACTTGTGATGACCTCTCCGTCCCGTAGGTCCTCCTGGTGAAGGATTGGCCTTTGGAAGGGGCCCGGGGTAGAAATGCCAAAGTTCCCCCTGGGTCCCGCTGCCGCCTTCCTCTCCCCCCCTCCCCACTGTGCTGGTCTAAATGATCTTTCTATGAAGCCCTGTAGATGTCAAAAGTGATTATGGAGTGTGATTAGTCCTCTGTGGGTGCTTTCTTTCTTTCCTCCTCCTTTCTCTTTTGCTATCCCCTTCTCCACTCTTCTTTTTTGGCTAAGTGGAAAAGGTGAGGACAAAGAATTGCCGCTTGCTTGGACTCATGATGTATCTGTGACTGCGCTATTAGCTGTCTCCTCTTTCCTCCCGAAATGGATATAATTTTTGAAGTGTGGAATACCCTTCTTGATAAGTAGGTTTAAAAAAAAAAATGCACAATGTGATACTGTTTCATAGTTTCTAGGTGGTTGTATAAAGCAAAGTTACTGTGATTGTGTTTTTCAAAGGAAAAAGTGATTGGTTACGAAATCTGTCCTTTTTTCATTATTACAAGCTCTTTGTTTTCCAATGATCTGATGGCTCTTTTGTCCCCGGTCTGTGTTTCTTTCTTCCCACGTCCCACCCCTGGTGCCACATCCCCCCGCAAAGCCATTGCTTCCTCCTCTCTGTAAAGATGCTGCTCTTGCACCCTTGGGAGCAGTGGGCTGTCACTGGTGGCTGGAGGTGGGGGACATCTGTGTCCTGGGAGGAGGTGGAGGTGCTTGGAAGAGGGAGATGTTAGAGGAGGGGTTGGAGGGGGGCAGGAGGGGTTCACAGGAAGGTGCCCAGGGCTCAGACCCAACATGCCAGGGGTATGCAGGAGACCTGCACGGACCATGCTGTACCAGCTAAAAGCTCTTGGTCCTTCTGGGAGCCTTTGGTTGCCTCTCTCCAGCTTGTCCCTGCTCCAAAGTGTCGTCCTGCCTGCACAGGAGGTGGCCAGGAGGCTGAGCAGCCTGGCTCTGGGTTGTCTGAGATCTGTGCTTTTATTTTGCTCTCTGAAATCTCTTCATCATCTCTTGCAATCAATCTTCCTCCAGAAGAGAGCCCAGCGCCTTGAAATTGCTCTAAGCCTGTTGCTGCTCACACCAGCCGCTTCCCAGAGATTTAATCCCAGTCGCAGCTCCCTGCCTGGCTGGCGGCAGGAGCCCGGCTGCCCTTGCTTTGGCACCTCACCACTCGGGTTGTCCCCAGCTCAATAGGGACAATATCTCCCCGGTGCCTTTCACACCCCCAGCCTGGGCAGAGGAGCTGGGATCCCTCTCTGGGACAGCACGGAGGTAAGGATGGGTCCCAGCCTTGCAGGGGAGGTCAGACCCCAGGGCTGGCGTATGGGAGGGGTATAGGGGATGGTCTCTCTGCCCTGGGCTCTTCCACCCAATCCTGCCAGCACTCCCCTCCTGCCTGGGAGCAGCCGGGGGAAGGTGCTGGGTCCATTCCCCATGGAGCAAGGAGTCAGGTCTGATGCCTGCTGCGAGCCCGGCCAGCCCCACTGGGAAAGAAGCCCCTGGGCTCAATTTTGGCCACGATGGGGACCACTGGGGTGCTGGGGAATGTTTTAAGGAGATAAATGTGGTTTCTTGCTGCTCGTGCTGGCAGGCGCCAGTGTGGCTGGAGCCGGGAGGATTAAAACAATTTCATAATCCTGGTGATTTCCTTTTGATCGGGATTATGAAACCAATCACGAATATCAAAAGCTGCAGCTTAAAGCGGCAGCTGGAGCGGGACTGGGACTCCCATGGCCCCCGCAGCACCCCTGCTGCCCCCCGGGGACGGCACCCCCAGCACCTCCAGGTAAGCGGTGCCCACCGGGACTCTCACCCCGTGTGATGGGTTCTGGGGGGACTCCGGGGAGAGGAGGGCAGGAGGTTGGGTGCCGAGGGAGCAGGGGGGTGCAGGGTGCGCACTGGGCCGAGGGGGGGTGGTGGGTGGGTGCACCAGGCCCGGCTCCCACCACCCTCCTGCCTGGAGATGCTCAGCTGGTCCTGGCTGTGAGCTCCGGCCAGGTTTAGCGCAGCTGCCAAGGCGTGATGCTGGCGGGGGTGCCCGCAGCCAGCAGGCTCAGCTGCCGGGCTGGGAGGATTGGAGCCCCCCCCCGGCCCCATCCCCCCAGCCGGGACCACCCTGCCATCCGTCTGGGCCTCCTGAAGCCCCAGGCGCCGGTGCGGGGCAGAGCCCCGGGGGGTGCCCCCCCCGCGGCAGGCCCGGGGAGGGGGCTGGCCGTGCTCTCCCCCCCACCCACGTCCCGAACCCTCAGCGCAGGCAAAGGACATTCCCGGGGGGGCGGGATTGGGCCGGCGTTCCGGGCGGGGGGCGCGCTTCGGGAGAGGGGGAGGGGGAGGAGGAGGAGCAGCCGGAGGGCCGGGCGGGAGGCAGGGCTGGCCGTGGCCCCGCAGCCCAGCCACGCGG
>JAVJGJ010000030.1:7174443-7192432 GCA_035590215.1 Microhierax caerulescens
CACTCGCTCCCACCGCTGCCTCCTGACCGTGCTGTGGTGCCGGGGGTCCCCCAGACAGGCAGCCGGTGGGGGGCTCAGCCAGCTGCAGTGTTCCTCCGAGAGCAAAATCCCCCTTCCCTGCTCCACCAAGCAGCGTGGGGGTGGGGGGCAGCTCTGCTCTTCCTGCAAGCACTGCCAGGGCACTGGTGGGGATGCGCCTGCAAGTATCCATCACTAATTCGAGGGGTCTGCGCTCCTGCTGCTGGTTTGGGGGTTTTCCTTTTTTCCAGCCACGGAAGGGGAAACTTGTGTTGCGGCGCCGGGGTGGCTGCGCGGGGACAAGCCTTTTCAGCAGGCGCCGAGGCCGGCACACAAGAGCAGCACGGCAGCAATGGCTGCCCCACACATCTGGGCAGCAGCTGCCTGCAGCATCCCCCACATCTGGGCAGCAGCTGCTCATGGCGCAGAGGAGACCCCAGGAACTGCAGCTACCGCTTATGCCTTAAAAGCCAGGAGGGTGATGCCAGGCAGATGCTGGTGGGAGCTTTTCCTGCTACCTCGTGCCAGAGCACCCACTTGTCCCGAGCAAGGTCACTGCGCCAACAACCGGTGATCTCTGCCGCTGCCCAGCGTGACACAGCAGCAATGCGTTTATTCACTGTTCAAGAGAGGGGCACCACCACCAACAGAAAAAGCAAATGTACACAAGAAAAGTGACTGAAGACAGTCTGGTGGCTTGCGGTGATGATGCCAGCAGCTGGGCCGCCCTCTGGCAGTACACCAGACTAACAAATGAGCGGTCCCGCATGGAGCGCGGGAGTCACTCCCGGAGTAGGCACAACAAGCCAAAAATAACATGGGGATCAGAGGTGTGCAAATACCGGCCAAGAGCGAGCCCTGCTCCCTGGTCGGACTCATGCTCCCAGGAACCTGCTCTCGGAGAGGTATGAAACCCAAGGAGCTACAGACACTGCGATAGCCAGCCTTGGAAAGGAGACACCACGTATTTCTTGCAGCGAAAGAAGCGACGTGCTCTGCAAGGATAAAGAGCAACTGCCGAAAGAATTAGCACGGGTTGGTGCTAAGGGCACGTGAGCGTTAATGACGAGAGCACCCGCGCAGGCTGTGGCAGGGCCGCTTGGTCTCACACACACACACCCAACCCCATCCGGCGCCTGGCTGCGGCGGGCACAGTGCCATCGGCTGTCAGTGCCTGCTGGGGGGACGGGGGTTCACACAGCTGCTTGAAGGGAGCCACAAACTCGGTGGGGAGGAGTGTTCAGTCTGGGCTAAGCATCCCGGAGGTAAAGCTGTCTGGTGGTGAACTTCCCACTTGGGGCAGATGATTTTCGGGGGTGATTTGCAATTTCAGCAGAAGTCTTAGCATCAGCACCAATTAACTTCCTCCCCCAGCCCCATCTGAGACGCAGATGGGAGGCATAAGCCAGCCTGTCCCGCGTATTTTGGCGTTTGCAACTTAAATCTGGGAGCAGACTTTAGGAAGAAATCGGGTTTGTCTTCCTGAAGAGTCACCCCATATCCTGCAATCAGCAGGATTTACAGCACAACCCCCCCGTCTGCATTAGTCCCCAGTGATGCTGCCAGGGCGAGCTTTCTTCATCGTATTTTGGTATCGAACTCCTGGCTAACTCCTAATTCACTGTTCGAGGGAGACAACTAGGCTATCCAACACTGCTGAGACAACTCAAGTGACAAACAACTCAAAGGTAACAAAAAAGACTGGGAAGTAATACAGAAACATGACCTAGCTGTGAATCTCCTGCCTTTTGGTTGCTTACAATGGAGATGTCCAAAAAACAGAGGTTGGGAAAAATTAAGACATCCTATTTACAAGTTCATATGCACTTAAAATACATTATTGAGCCCCAATCCTCTGATAATGCACGTCGTGCACCCGCAGAGAGAATGTAGCTTGAACGGTCATCAAAAAAAATCTTTAAAGTTGTTGGGTTTTTTTTTTCTTAAAAAAAATAAGTTATTTTAGACCTGACAAATCACTTGCCAAAGGAAGCAGCTGTTAAACAGAAGCAGTTACTCAGTTATACAAGGGCAAAGAAAGCATCAATCAATGAGCTTTAGAGGCTTGTATAACGAAGGAGGCAATTTCAAAAGCTTTAAGAAACTCACTCTCCAGCTAACGGTTGTTCGCCAGCTCTCAGTGTGTATCAGCCCAGGTTTAAAGCTCCGCGGTCTTTAACCGTGCCGGGCTGGCCGATGGCAGGGCACTACGCCCTGCGCGTGAGCTTCTGCCGAGGGGTGGTGGATGTGAACATGCTGCTGCAGACTCGCCGTGGCACCTCGGCGCTAAGTCAGCGGCACGGAGCCAGCCCGTGGGGGGAAGGCAGCGTGGGGACCTCGCCGTGGCCGCGTGGAGTTTCACACCACCGCTCCTCCCGGTAATGCTTCTGGCTGGCGAGCACCCGCGGGCTGGCGCTGTGGTTTGTAATGCTCAGTGAATTCATTCCTCCCCCCCTGTCCCGTCCTCCCCAGGGCTCGTTGCTCTGTGTCCGCATCCAACCACAGGTGGCTTGGACCGCTGCAACCGGCTCCTACCTGCACGGGGTGGAAGCACAGGGGTCCAAGTCCCCCCTCCAGCTGCCTAGGTCCAAACCTGGAGCCCAGGTCCAGATCGCACTGCACCAGGGGAGGAGGCAGCTCCAGTCCTCCACCCCCTCTCCCCGGGGTCCAGGTGAGATGCTGGCTGAGCCCGGTCCTCAGAGAAGAATGGTAAGAGCTGGGTGCGGGTTTTCTTGCTGGGGATCTCTGTGGGCGGACGGAAACAGCGAGAGTTTCATTTCCCCATGCTACAGGGGCGAGGGGGCGGGGAGGGGGTGTCCAAGGAAGTTCAGTCCATCACAGGACAAAAAACAGGATAAGCACCACCAGCAAAATGACGAAGAGGACGATAATTGCACACCACTGCCGTCGATCTGGAAGGAAAAGGAAGCATCAGTCTTCCTGCTTTAACAGAGAAGAAAAGTTGGGGGAGAGGTTTTCTACACTGTACTGCTAGGAGCTCAATTTAAGCTTAAAGAAGCTACAAAAAGCCAAAGCAGCAGCTCCTTTGGCAGCGCGCCCCACTGCAGTCCATGGGGCAACAGCATTCCTTCTCCAGGACACATGCATTTTTGGGGACAGCTGTGGGACTTTTGAGGCTTCTCCCCAATTTCAGACAGACTTGATTAGCTGGGTCGAAAGCAATCAAAAGGAAGAAGCAGAGAACTGCTAGGTGTTGCTGTTCAGTCATGGAGTAACCTGTTTGCTGAAGGAACAAGAAGGGGTCCAGTGAAAGCTGCCCAACAGAGCTCTGCCAGGAAGAGCTTGTGGCAGCTCCACTTAGGAGAGTGCCAGGAATGAGGCTGCCCCTGGATGTCTTTACACCTTGCTGTCCCCATGCATGTTCTGCAGAAGCTCAGCACTGCATCACCTCTGAGAGCCGCTATCTGTCTGTAGCAGTGTCTGTGACAGTGAGATAAAGCCCCTGTGAGATCACGGTGCAGCAGCAGGGATGAGGCTGCTGGCACCCCATCCCAAATTCCGGGTACAGTAGCTACCCCAGGAAAAGCCCTGCTGGTCAGCCCGACCACATGCAATGCCAGGGGCAGCAGAAATGCTTTCACAACTCTCAGAAGCACTCCACAACAAAGGGAGATGCACACGGTTTGCCAGTGATTGTGCTGCCACTGGGCTACTGGTGACCCCAAGTGCACCATCAGCACTCCAAATGCTCTCTCTAGGGCCATATTTCCACCACCTCATTAATCCCCCGGCCAGCCTAATCCTGAAGAACACTTCTCCTCCCAACTCACTGCTGCCTCTATAACCTACCCAGGCACCTACGGGAGAGGGGTAACGGAGGAGGCAACTGCTGGGCGCACTGCCAGCATTCGGAGAGGCGGCGGGGACTTCCCGGCAGGCACGCTGGGTTTCCTGTTTGCTCTGCCCCCGGCACCCTGCCAGCCCACCGGCTTCAGACACAGCCTTATAAGGACTTTTCTTGTGGGTTCAGCCTCCCCCCAGCACAGAAATCACCTCTTTCCTCTGCCAGCTGAGAGACACAGCCTGCAGGCAGGCTGGCACCAGCAGCCAGAGGGCAGGTGGGATTTGGGAAGGGGCTTGCCGCAGGCAAGCATTTGGTGTGGGAGAAGCCACATGCGGTGGCAAGTGTTTTATGGCACCTTGAAAGCTTTTGTTCCACAGACAGCCCAGGAAACTGCAGCAGAGCAGGAGGCTGCAGAGCTTCCCCTCCTAGCATCTACAGGGGGATTTTCCCACCACAGCAGTAGCAGCATAAATAGAAAGGCATCTGTAAATAAAACAAAGGCAAAGGACAGGCTGCAGAGCAACGTCTGGGCAGGAGCAGCTGCAGGGCTTGGAAGTCTTCCCTCTCTTTCAGGCACCAAGAACTGTTCCCTCCTCTCTGCTTGGATCTAGGGTGGCTGTTGGTGGGTGGGAGCACATAGTGTCCCAGCCCAAAGATCCAAAGGCTTGTATCTCCCTTTCCAGGACTGGATCCCACTTTCCAGGACCTACCACTCGTCATGTGAGACACTTTGGCGAGCTTCTTCATGACATTATCAAGCCGTGACTGAGTGCTGTCTAACTCATGGGAGAAGTCATCCAGCATCCTGGGGACAGAGAAGCACAGCACTCGTCAGCAAGTGGCACATCCCTTCAGCATTTCTCGGCACGCTCACACACATTGATCAAAACATGAATGTTATCAATGTATCACACCCTGGCAGAGAAAACAAACACAGCCTGGTCTCCTGAAAGCAACCAAGGGGGGAAAGAAATCCTGCTGAAGCAGCAGCTCTGCTTTGGTGGAAAGTGGGGAGTCATTTGGGACTCCTGTTGGACTGGTCCCCTGCGTGTTCATGGCTGAGCTCTACATACCCCTGCGAAGTGAGGAGCAGGGAATTTCCTCCTTTTAAGAAAAAAGTCTCACTTATACTCTCTGATTAGCAAAGACTACTTAGATCAATCTAGGTGCCAGGTTGGACTGTAAATCTCTTTCCTTGTTCAGGACTTGCAACTGAAGCTAAAATCTTGTTCCAGTCAAGTATCAAGCATGAATGAGATTTGCAATTATTTTTAAGGTGCTTTTAAACTCTGCTTGGAAGCTACCACCTCTGCCTCTTCCACAAAGCGACTGTAATGAATCTGAATTTTGTAATGAATCTGAACATGATTCATGTTTCATGAATTATGAAACATGGCTTCATGAAGCCATGTTTTGTGAATGCCAAGAGCCCATTTGAAGAGAAACAAGCACATCTGCAATCAAGGTACCAATCCAATAGTCTCCAGCCAGCAGGACTTTAAAGCTTAACATGTTTCAACGACCAACTTCCTTCATCTGGGGTTCTAGAGTGCTTGTTAAACCCTCATTCAGTGGGGAAAAGGCTGTAAAAAAATGCACTGCAGTAGTTACCTGCTACTGTCTAGCAAGCACCAATGGCTTATGTGATGACTTGGAAGTGGACACACCACAGTAACACGTTTCTGTGAGAGCAGAACACTCTCATGCTGCAAAACTTCATACAGGAGGTAGGTTTTCCTCCTCTCCATCAAAGTAGACGTCACTTCACAAGTGACATAGCTCTCCAGTCTCTACCAGCCAAGGAGGGCTCTTAGGCACTGAACCCTTCAAGCCTCTGGAAGTGGTAGCTCTTAGCCTGCATAACTGGAAACTATATGCAGTTGTTTGCAAAGGACATGCACTGGGAAAGAAATCTAATTTATATGTAAATGGATGGACGCAAATTACTTTGTGAGCTACCCTTTAACCCTCTGCGTGGGTGAGGGATATTTTTAGCTTTAATTATGAATAGTAGCTCTGTGCTGCGTGTTTCAGAACAGCAAGGCAGAGCCAAGAGCCCCCAGGTCAAGCAGTTATCTGGGGGCAGCACAAAACTCCATGGAGTGAGAAAGCGCCCAGTATCCCCATTACACAGCACCTCCCTTCCTCATCTGTTCAGTACTGCTGGATGCCTGAAGCAGAGGAGCTAACTGTGTGCCTTAGGGAAGGTCCATAAAAAGGAGAGAGAAGGAAGGGTAAACTGGCAGCCAAGCCCACCCTAAGAGCAGGCTCTGAACGAGACTGCAGCTGGATCCTTGCAGGCTGCAGTAAGAAATGCTTTCTGCTGCCTAAAATCAAAGGTTGGCTAGGAGAGGCTGCCTGAGAGACTAGTAAATTCAAGGCCCTAACAGGGGCAGATACATGTGCATGGCCCACCGGCTGTGTGGCAGCCAACCCCACAGCCCACTGGATTTTTGTTGCTGTGTCTCACACTTACACTGCCTGCTCCTCCAGCTCCCCACCAATGCGCTGGGACATGTTCTTCAGCACCCCGATGCTGCCAGAGACCAGCTCCAACTGCTCATCTTGCTGCTCCACAATCAACTGGGACCAAAGAGAAGGGAAACGGGCAGTTACATGTCTGCTGCCTCCTGCAGCTGGGTCGGCACCAGCCAATCCAGTGGACAGACACTCACTGCTTGGCCAGCATCAGCTGCAAGGCCAGAGCACAGCCCTAAGCCACCAGGAACGAAGACCACATTCCTAAGAAACGCTGAAGTGAGAGCCACAGGTAAGCCTCCCCAGCATGGCATCCTTGCGGCACAGCAGGCAGCAGTCTCTTGATATCCCTGCAAATTCAGCCTCAGCTCAGCCATGCCCCCTCCCCTCCTTGCTACACCCACCACTAAAGCCACTTTTGAAAGGCACAGGGGCTGGTCACCAAAATCTCCACAAGCCCCCCTGTCCACTGCAGGTATGGCAGCGGGGCACCAGGGAGCCATACAGATGCTGCACCTAGGAAATGTAACCCAGAACCTGCTGCAGCTAACAAGAGGTTAATATGAGTAAAAGGCTGTTGCAGCTTCTACAGCTAAAAATAGCAAGCCTGGCTCTGACTGTGCCATAGGAATAGGTCTGCTGATGTTTTAAGTCACTTTCAGGGCACAGTCCCACTAAGGATTAGACTTACCCTAGTTACCTATTTCTGAATCTATCTATCTTCCTAGAGTCACTAGGTAAAACTCATCTGAGCCGGGGCAGCATCTACTAGCTTTAGTAGAGTCTGCCATCTCCAAGGAGCTGCCTGTTTAAAGGCCTACGTTGAGTGGGCTGCTGCAGTGGGTCTGCACCTCCGGGCAAACTGCCCCTGCAGTGGGGAAGCACCTTGCCAGGGGCTCTTGCAAAACCCATGCACAGGCTTTCTCACGAATGTCCTGCTGACAAAGGCAGGAAAAGGAAGCAGGCACGTGCTCCTGCTTCTAGCCTGTTCTGATGAAGATGCACACAAACAACAGCAAACATCAGCTCATTTTTTTCAGCTAGGGGAAGCTGCATAAGAGAAACAGGCTCTTTTCTGTTTGCAACTTTTCTGCTCTTCCAAGGACTTTGGCAATCCCTGTAGCATTAAAGCGTAGCGTGCTACATCCTTCAGATCACGTTGTTTGCCTTCTGCACAGAGCAGAAGACTCAAGCCTCAAGGGTTAAAAACTCTGCACCAGGATGCATCCAAGGCTGTGCTGTATAGGAAACATGCACAGGTATATACTGCAAGCAAAGAGGAGGGCTCCTGGGTCCCTGGATCCAGACCAGCCAAAGACTGTTTTTTCCCTTCTTACAGCCTCTATCTCATCCCTGGCACTCATTTGGCAAGCAAAGGTATTTAGTCCACATGGTGCCAGCTGCCTTACCTGTTGTTGAGCTTGCTGCTCCTCGATGAAGTGTGAATTTGCTAATTGCAGCTCCCGGTCCAGACGGCTGTATTTGTCAGGTCCAGAGCTCCAACTCTGACTCCCGCTTTCTCCCAGGAGTGCCTAAACAGATGCAGAGAGCCCTTAGCAACACCCCTGTATCTGCTTACAGCCCATCTATACAGGTGTAGTGGGAAGGCAGACAAGGCAATGCTCCCAAACACATGCATACAGCATCCTTTTCCTCCTGCTCTAGTGCTACTCGGAGTGTTGTTAGGAACTAAAACAACATGATGCCAAAATGCCAGCCTGGGAAGTCTCTGCAGCATGATATTGCAGATGTGCCTCTCCAGCAGCAGAAGAGCTAGACTGTCTTGTACAACTGATGAGATGGTACACACAGGAGGTCTGCACAGCACAAAGGACTAGCAAAGGTCTGCTCAAGAGGCAGCACTGCATGCTAGGACACATGAGCTGGGAAGTATCCAGATATATTGTATTAACAGATATATAGCTCGAACTGAATGTGGTACTACTAATGACAGGGGCTTAAGAGGGTCTGGATAAAGTACTTAACCAGTTGAGCTGACCATAAAATAGTGTGGTATTTTGCAGTGCTGTGTGGTCATGTTCTTTGATTCAGGTTACCTGTTCCTCCGGCATACTGCTCAGTTGCCAGCACACAAGATTACACTTGCTTACAAGCTCCACAACCTGAATGGAGAAGGTTGTGCAGAGCCAGCAGAGACATGGCTTTCCAGCCAAGTTAAATATCGTCCCTGGAAGGAGTATAACATGAGTGACAGACACTGGAGAACGAACACAGCCCACAGGTGAGGAGCTGCACCCTGCAGCACTACGAATGGGTTAGGGAACTCTGCCCACCAGCGTCGCAGCAAGGTCGACTTGTAATTACAAGACTGTCTTGCAGCTTCTGGTCACGGGCAGGAGGGGATGGCTGAGTATTTATGAAGAACAGCAAGACAATGACCAGGCTGCTGTGGCAGGCAAAAACCAAAACAGTCTCTACAGTTCATCTGCCTTGCAAGGTTCAAGGCGGAGCGACGAAAGCGGACAGGCTGACTGCGCAGGAAGCCAGCAGGACATCTAGCTTTGTCAGCCCCTGAGACCCTAAGCAAGCTCCTGGTTCCCTCCAGCTTGTGGCAACCACAGCTACCGCTTATTTAGCGTGGTGCACTTGTTTTTGCTGCAGCTTCAGCAGGAAGACCTGTTTGCCAGCATTAGCCCGTGAGGGTCAGGTTGCCACCAGCCAGCCTCTCGGACACAAAGGCATGCTGGAAAAGCTTCACGGTCTGGAGGGAAGGAGAGGAACTGGGGAAGGGAGAGGAAGACAGCAAAGGGAAGTCGGTTTTCCTGACCAGATGTCACTGCGCGAGCTGGGCCATATGGTCTCCCGCAGCTAGCAGGAACTTCAAGCAAAGGAAAACAGCAAAACGCAGAGACAGCTACAGACTTGTTTGAGCAAGGATGTAAGGGACTTCGCTTCTTCCAGTGCTTGCCAATCATGTCAATTAACCCTGTAGCAAGCTCAGGAATCAGCTCTGGGCTTCTCAGTAGCTTGTTGCAATTTGTCATTTTGCCACAAGTGGCATGACTGATGCCACCAGGTAAGTTAAATCATATGAAGGATGCACCAACTTCTACTGAGGCAGCTCTGAGATCTCCTTACAGCCTCCCCATCAGCCGGGAAGGAACACAAGCTGCATCTATTCCTATTCCTTAGATTACAAATACAGACAACTTGAGACTCCTTGAGCTTCTTCCATCTTCTTACATGGCTAACTATTACACAAGGCAGATGTGTGAAAGGATATTGCAGCATTTTGGCTCCTAAATACAGCAGAGCGCAGGATTACGTTCACTGACATGGATTCTGAGTCCGTTCCCCCCGAGGAGGAAGGAGATTCCCCTTACTGCCAGATGATGCAACACTGACAGTTGTACACAACCAGATCTGAAGACAGAGGCAGATGGCAAGTGCTGACTTACTGCTTTGAGAGACAGGCTTGGGAGAGGGTGGCAGCAATGTGCCTGTGAGAACCCGCTCTCTCAGGTCAGCAAAACAGACACGGTTCACACACACAGCTTTGCTGCAGCATGCAAGCCCCTTCCCAGAACAAAGGCTTTTAACGGGATGTTACAGACAGGATGTATATTGTAATTACAGCTTTTACGCAGTTTTGATCAACGCTATACACTTTACCTTACGCCATGGGGCCTTGGAGTAAGTGAAAATGTAAGTTTCACCTAACATGTACCTCAAGACAACAGCTGGTAGAGCAAATAAATCCTCCTCGCTCCTTAAAGTACCAAACAGCCACTGCATTCACTCAGCTTGCCCGTTTCTGGTTCTCACCTGCCTGTTTTTTCTTTCAGCCAATGCTTGCATGGAGGAGTTTGACATCTGATCCTTCATTTCCTGTTTATTCAACAAAAGAAGTAGTATGTAAGCATTGGATCTGAGGTGACAAGCAGTTTCAGGGTGCTACAGGGCTGTCTATATCTAGCAAGGCTTCTTTAGGGGGAGTGAGGGAAGGGAGGTTTTTTTGAAAATGTACAGTTTTAAAGAGTCTAGAAGGGTATTGTAGAAAGCTTCATCACAGTTCATTGTTTTACTAATACTAGAATCAACAGCAATGGGATATTTTGAAAATATTCCTTATTTACTGCACATTTTGTTCCACTACAGCCAGAAACAATTTGTATAACATTAATATTCCCATTGATAGACTGTAAGGAAGAGTTATGTTCCTCAAGGTCTTGGAAGCCTGTAAGCCCCTGTACTTTACTTTATTCCCAGTTGCATCTTGGTTTTATATTGCACAGCACGAGATAGACTTCCGGTCCTGTGGCCATCCTCTCTGACTATGCCTACGTCTTCTCTTTCACCACTTAAGTTTTGCTGTTGAGTTCGTGGAGATCACTAGCCACAGAAGGCTCGCCATCACAACATAAAGTTGCCTAGTTTTCACAGGGTAGACTAGCAAATAGTCAATACGATCTAGCAGAGGTTAATCCACCAGCACAGTTCCCATGTCACCAGAACATTTAGGTATGTTTTACTGTCCAGAGATGTGTAATACATCACCCAAGAGCATCAGATCCCACTCGACTACTTCTCACCAGCTAATACACATGCTGCTGTGCGTCAGGAATTTCCCCATGGAAACTGCACGTGGGCTGCAAAATGCCACTAATGAATTTCATTTAACAGTAAAAGACATTGCTCCAAAACCCATTAGCCAGCAGTTTTCAGCCAGGAAAAGAGGACCATAAAGCAGGCTTGCCTGATCCTGTGGGTTTGGGAGTGGACCACACCGAGGGCAAGGCAGCGAGCACATGCCTGCTACCTGGAGCCAGCGTGGTTTCAGGATCCCTTCCCAGGCAGCAAGCCTTAGGAACTGCATCCAGACCACAGGACTGCAGGTAGGGTGCATGCTTGCTGCCAGCCACAGCAATGCGTTTTTGTGAAGCAGGAACATCAGAGTCATAAGGAACAGCAGACACTAAGCTATACTCAGTGTTGCTATTAATAGGAGAAAACTTCCTAACTATCAGCTTGTTACCAGGCAGCGAAGGTTTTGAGAAGATGCTTCTTCTCTATTTATTACCACCAAGTTGTTAAAGTTCTCTTTTTGTTTCTAACTGTGAGCTTAAACAAACAAAAATATCTCCCTGAAGTTAAAAATAAATCTAGTGGTTGTTTGGTAGAGGTAGGAAGCTGAAGTCACCACGTCCATAACGCTAGGCTTTAACCACCTGTCAATGTTCAAAGTGGACTCCCTGTTTTTGAAAACGAGTGCTACAAAAGCACAGGACAGTTGCAATTTTCTTCAACTCTGAAGGGAAGCTCTAGCCTCCCCTGCATCACAGCGGGATCTTTACTCTTCCTCTCCAGTTACTACAGGTTCCCAGGCTTGCTGTTGCAAGAGAGGTGTGAGGACTTAAAGGGCAGCAGTAGGAAAAGGAGAGTATGCCATGGGGGTCACCTGCACCCCTGGCAGCCCCAAACCTGTCTGGGCAGCCCCAGGAGGGAGCACACAGGGAAGAGGAGGAAGCCTAAGAGAGAGCAGGTAGCAGGTTTACTCTCTGCTCTCCAATTCAGCACAGAAACAGCCACAAGCTTTCCTTTTTTAAACCACCTAATCACTCCCCTGCCTTCCCCACGCTCCCACCCCAAACCCACGTTCCTTACCCTGACCACCTGCCGCGTGCTTGTGATGAAGGTTTTCCTGATACCCAGCTCTGTCGCATCGAGGTTGAATTTCCGCGGGTTTGCCTCAACAATGCGTAGGCAGTGAGTCAAGGAGTCCCCCTTAGTGGTGCTGGGTACGCACACAAATAGACAAACCCCAAGCATGCTTCAGCGGGGGCCTACCAAATGGCCATTGCGATGTGCTTCTTCCCAAAATTTGATTAGCAACGTATGAAACACTGGAGGAAAAAACAGGCATAGCAGGAACGCACTGTGCAACACACACACCAGTGTGAGGTTTCTCTCGCTTTTATTTTTTGTTGTTTCTCTGATGCTGCACAGCGCTTTCAGGAGTGTTCAGATGAACACAAGGAAAAAGGAGTATTTCTGGAGTATGACTGACTACACAGAAATCCAAATTCATACAGCACACAATAGGCTTTCTGGAACAAAGCATCTTGGAACATACCTTGTCAGAAAGAAAACAAAAAGGCAAAAGGAAAATCCTTTTGCTGAACACATTTGCCTTAATTTCCCATCTGCACTCTGAGAAAAGCTGATGAAAATGCAAAATTTGACCCCAAATAGTCCTGATTTCTGCAAAAAGCAACTACTGGCAAGCACTGGTACTCAGATGTTTAGTACAACATTGGAAATGCACACCCCTACCTCCAAAGGACCACAGAAAGGATATTAATTGTTTCATCCAAGTCTTCCAGGTCCCACTCGATGCTCCGCAGGTTGTTCCTGAGCTCATTAGTGGTCCAGTCAATTTCTTCTCTTGTGGCTATGGAGGGATCTTGCAAGAGCTCTGTCCACCTCTGGAAGAGCCCCTGGGCGGTGTTCACAGCTTTCTGCACCTCCCTGCAGCCAGGGTGATTAAAGAGAAGCGAAGGGATTAACATCAGTTGCCCTACAACAGTCACATCAGGACAGCGCTGTGCCCAGCTGAGCAGGGAAGCACAGCTTTCTCCCAAACATCTTCCCTTCAAACAAGTTTTAGTATACTTAGTAAAATAAGGATTTGCCCTACCTGCTGGGCAATCCCATCTGTGCTGCATCACAAAGCACTGAGCAGCAACTTATAGGTCAGCTTGAAGGGACCTATTTCTTTAGGGCAGTTTCTGTTAAGTGTCACACAGGCAAGCCAGGGCAGCGTGTCTGAACAAGGCACATCTTTGGCAATTAATGTTTTGCATTCCTCTCAACAGCTTTCCTCCAAAGACTCTTGACTACCTATGTCAGATACCCTAAGGACACACAGAATTACAGGAACTGTCCCCACAATACAGCCAGGCAGGCTGTTGAGTGCAGCACTGTTTATTTTAATTCAGCATTTAAAAAATACACAGCTCTACTATGCTGGCTTAGGGAACAGAAGTCTTTTCTGCTGCTCTAAGCTTTTTGGAGATGAATGCATTCACAGCACGGGAAGGCAGGCTTTGCTGACAGCACTGAACACTGCTTTGATGGTTTGGGGCAAGTGGGTCTGTAAGTTTGGGTCATGGTTCATCATCGTGGCCATCTGTATTTACAAACTCTGTGGTCCTGAGCTGTGAAGCCCTCCCCTAGGTTCATGGGACGCCAGAATGAGGGATGCAGACAAGACCAGACTTTCTGGTATGAAAGGTGGCCACTGCACAAGCCCAAGAGGTTGCACACAGCATCCACGTTAAGCTGCAGGTGTTTATCCCCAGTGAAGGAAAGCAGGTTATCAGTGAGGGAAGCTCAGGACAGATCAACTGAGCGCACAAACCTACAGGGGTGCCAGGCCATCAGCTTTCTTTACATTACACTGTCGCCTGAAGGACTCAACTTTGCTGTCTAAGCTGCAGTCTCTCAACACCCTAACACATGCCCTTCTCTTCTTGCACGCCTACGGCTCCGAGTCTGCCACAGCTAGTGCCCTGAAGTCAGCAGCCCGCACTGAGGATCTGGCAAGCTTCACTCCCTTCACTACTTGCTAGCAAAGTTTTGGGATTGGTTGTTGGTTTTTTTTTCCTTCATCTGAGCAGGAATTTAAAGCAGACCTGGATATCCTGTGACGGGAGGAGTTACAAACACCAGGAAAGCAAACCAAATGCAATACTGGTGGCTCCACCACCAGCAGCCCCTTGGATCCACTGGGTAATAATTAACACTGGGAGCGGCAGCACATCCCTTCTCCCCTCCCAGCCCTTCCTCGCAGGGCACAGGAACTTCTCCGGAAAGTTTGACAGGACGTTTACTCCCCACCCATGGCGACTCCTATTTTTTCCCCTCAGCACCAGTTCAGCCTGGCAGCGATTCACTTTCCCCGGCAGCACCAGCACCCCTTCCCACACCTCTCGCCCTCACAGGGCTTTCCCCACCGCTCCCCTCGGAGCACCTCTGCTGCTCCCGAGAGCTGTTCCACTGCGACATGTAGTAGGAGACCGGCCTGCAGCAGGAGCTGATGGTGGCCCTGGGGTAGATCTTGGAGACTAAGGCGCTTTCACCGTATTAGTTACAATTTTTCTTTCCTCCTGCCTTGACCACCTTTGGTCCCCTTCTCTGCTTGCTCCCACTCACGCCCGCCGTCCAGGCTGCGGTTTCTTCCCCAACTCAGTGCCTGCCCCCCTCCATCCCTCCGTCCGGCACCCCTGGCCTCTTGGTGACACGCCCCGAGGGCGAATTTCCCAGCCGCTGCTACCTGGCTCTGACAGCCGGGACAGGCGGCCAGGCTGTCCCCAAGCCGGGCCACCGGGCCAGCAGCTTCACCTGCGGCCAGGGTCGTCCCCGGCCTCGGGGGGCACTTACCCGGCGCGGCGGGGACCGCTTCGTGAGGGGAGGCCCGAGCGCGGCCCGGCACCTGCCCGGCACACAGCGCCTCGCCCCGGGGCCTCCCGCGCCCGGCCCTCAACGCCGGACACCCAGCGGGGCCCACAGACAAGGCGGGGGGGACGGGGACGCCATTTTCCCCCACCCCGATCGCCTCCAGAGACCCCCGACCGCCGCTCACCCGGCCCCTCCTCAGGCCTGCCGTGCTGCGGGAGGCCGCTCCCAGCCCGGCGGAGCCCCCCCCCTCCCCGGCCCTCTCCCCGGCTCCCAGGGCGCGGGGTGCCCGCCGGCGGGCAGCGCTCACCCCTTCACCACGAAGAAGGGGTCCTCCATCGACATGGCGCTGCCGCCGCCCCCGCCGCGCCGCTCCGCACCGCCGACATCCGCCTCCGCGGCGACGGGAGCGTCGTCCTTCCCGCCCCGCCGCCCGGTAAGCGACCGCCGCAACGCGGGGAAGGACCGGGAGCGGCCGCACGGGGAGCGGGGCTGCGCCGGGACTGTTTACCGGCACCGCCACGGGGTGCCGCACCGCCCGGGGGCCCGGGGGTACCAGCACGGGGAGGAGGGCACGCGCAGCGGAGCCGGAGAGAGGGAGCGGCACTGGTGGAGAAGGGCCGGTACCGGCAGCGGAGGGATGGGCAGAGGTAGCGGCACCGCCGGGGAGGGGGAGCAGGCACTGGCGCCGCCGGCACCGGCAGCAGGGGACCGGTGCGGCACTGGGGGCACCGGCTGCGGCACCGGAGAGACTTGAGAGGACGGGTGAGAGGGCCGGTACCGGGGTGCAGGTAGGCGGCACCGGCACCGGCAAGGACAGAGGCGAGTTCCCAGCCCCGGACGTGGCAAGGAACCGGCGCACCGGCACTGGCACCGGCGCTGGCACGGCCAGGACCACCGTTGGCACTGCAGTTATTGGTGCAGGTGGTGGGCCGGGGGCCCGGGGGCGCAGGGCTGGAGTGGCACCGGCACCGGCAGGGCCTGGCCTGCTGATCTGGTGAGGCTGGCCCCGGGGTGGGGGGTGTGCGGGGCTCACCGGGCCGGACCCCACCGCGGGGCTGCAGGACAGCCAGCAAGGACAGACCGACAGACGCGGGGACACACACCTGCAGGCACACGGCACAGAGCCAAGCACACCACCTGCACCCCCAGACCCCATAGGGGACACTGTCCACTGCCCGGTGTGTCCCTGCGGTCCCCCGGGAGTGGCGGTTTGGGGCAGCACCGTCGCTGACCTTCGGACTGGCGGCCGTGCCCTCTCTGCGGGCGGCTGGCGCTGCCGGGCAGGGCCGTGGCGGTTCCGGCCTGTGTCAGGCTCGGCTGGCTGCCAGCAGCAGAGCCGGCTGGTGCGGCGCGAGCAACCGTGTGCCTAATGACAGACACGGCAAATGGCTTCGCCCGTCTCGCCCCGTGGGGAGGCCAGGGCACCCAGGAACGGTGCCCGGTGCCCGGCGCTGTCGGACGCTGCAGGGTCTCCCAGACTCTTTTGGATGGACAGGAACGCTGCAGTGTCATGGCATGTCCTCACTGCTGGTGGCTGGGCAGGGACTTTCTCTGTGGCAGGGGACAAGCTGAGCCAGGGGAGACAGGAGATGGGGAGCAGGGCGCAGGCGGCTCACGGGGCCCAGGGTGCGTGGGGCAGCTCCATACCCGGGCAGGGCCACACATAGCCACGGCACGTGGCTGCGGCAGCTAGGCACGGTGTAGTCACACCAGCTCCACCGGTTGCACATGGGAATGGCCCCACACCCTTCCCTGAGCCACCATCAGTGCCACCGTGCTGCCTCCTGCACCCCAGTCCCTCCTGTGCCAGCCTGAGCCACCTCCCCAGGGACAAATCTGGGCCCTTCACAGTGAAGCCCAAAGCTGGAAGGGCTCCAGGTGCCTCCCAGAGCCACAGCAGGTGATGGCACCAGCCTGGCACAGGGCTTGGCACCTCCACCCAGGCACAGGACAGAGTCCAGGTCAGATGAGCTGGCAGCACCTGCCTGAGCCGCTCTAGTTCCTCATCCCATGGGAACTCCCTCCAGCAGCTGGAGGGAGCTTCTGGGACCAGCCAGGCTCAGCCCACTGGCCCAGCTCCTGCCATGTTCACCGAGCCATGGTCAGTGAGAGGGGGCTTCAGCCAAGCACCAGATCTGAGGTGCTGATGTCACCATCCCAGGGGATGTGCTGCCACATCCTCTCCCCGCTAGGGCAGAGCACCCCAGGGCTGGCACTGCAGCGGGAGCCAGGCATAGCCTGGGGTGCGGGAGTGATGTTGGGCTCATGTGTGGCATGGCAGGGCTGCACCCTGCATCTCCACCACTCACACTGCCCTTCCTGAGCAGCACCTGTCCTGGCTGGCACATGGCTGACACACAGCCAGCACATGGCCGGCACATTCTTGCGGCTGCTGCTCCCTGCCACATCGATCAGCTAAATGGACAGCTAATGGCCGGTGCTCCCCTGGGCTGGGGAAGGAGCTCTGCAGCTGCTATCAGGAAAGTGGAGCTGGGGGCACCCAGAGCACTGCCCTTGGGGATGATGAAAAAGCCACTCCTGCTCCTCGTCCTGTGGCCCTCTAGTTGCCAGGGGGGGGTCTGAGCTGCCCATGAGCATCTCATGGGCTCGTGTGTGTGTGGGCACAGTGCTGTGTGTATGTGCGATTGTCTGGCTGTGCTGCCTCTGCAGTGGGAAGCAGCATTGTTTGTTGGGCACTAACACATGGACACAAATCACTGCAGTGCATACCAGGCACCCACAGCATGTCCTGTGGGTGATCTGTGAGTCCTCACTGCACCCCTGCCTCCTGGTGCTCATGCTGCCAGTGCCCACACTGCTGGTGTCTACGTCAGTGCCCACGCTGCCAGTGCCTATGCTGCCAGTGCCCACAGCCCAGCAGGGTGTAGGGGACATCTCCCTGCAGGTGCAGAGCTCTCAGCTCCCCCCAGCCCCAGGGCTGAGTGGTAAAGGGGTGACACTGCCCCCGCCATGTGCCTTCTGGGTCTGGCTGGAGGCAGTGGACCGAGTAGCTGGTGCCTGTTTGGGCTTGTTGCCCAGGGCCAGTGTGTGCTGCGATGTTGAGTGAGACTCACTGTGCTCAGCTGGGCCAAGGCTCAACACGTAGGTCACCGTTGACCCATGGAGCTGTGTCCTGAGACTATGTCAGGATGGGTCCAGCTAGGGATGTGGGTCCCAGTTTGGGGTAGGAGCTACTGAGGCTGGGACCCACTCAAGGTTATGCTGCCAGGTGCCACAGCTGGGGCTGGGTGGGTGCAGCACCCCTGG
>JAVJGJ010000030.1:7197634-7208633 GCA_035590215.1 Microhierax caerulescens
GCGGGCCGTGTCTGCGTCCGGGGCCCCAGCCAGCGGCTGCCGGCCCGCTCGGGGCGGCCCCCTGAGGCGGTGCAGGGACCAGGCGTGCCCGCGCAACCCTCCCAGGCGGGCCAGTCCTCCCCACCTCGGCGCCGGGGCGAACGGGCGGCAGAGCTGGGGCTCGGGTGTGGCCCCGCCCGGCTGTTTTGCAGGGAGCCGGCGGGGCGGGGCCGCGCCTGCGCGGGAAGGGGGAGCGCACCGCCCCCTCCTGCGCCGCCCGCTGCCCCTGTGGTGAAGCGCGGCGCCGCCCCTGAGGTGAGGAGCGGTGGGAGGAGCGGTGCGCAGTGCTGCCAGGGCTTCCTCTCCTCACGGGCGAGCTCAGCTTTCCTGAAGGGCTTTCAGTGGTTTTCTACTACGGTTTGTCAGATACACGTATTATAAAAACACGATTGTGATGAGCGTCATACGTAACTTGAGAACTAATGCAGCTGTGTTACTCAGACTTCACCCTAATGAACCTATTTCTTTTTCTCCCTATGGAAACCTTCAGCTTTTAATCACAGATTTTTAAATACAATTTTGGGAAGATATGAATTTACCTTCTCCGTTTTCAGCAGTTCTCTTATATGAGCTCTTCGAAACGGTTGCACCAATCTCAGCGTTCTTCTCTGAAATACGTTCATTGTAACTGTACTTTCTATGTACCTGTTCACAAAACAACTTTTCTCAGCTGTAACGGTGTTAGCAGGGGGGAATTCTTACTCTGAAAAAGCAATAGGAATAGAAAAGAACAAGTAGAAGGGGAGTGATGGTAAACCAAGAAACCTGTCACAAACCCATCTATAATAAATCTTTCAATTAGCATAGTTGAATGTAAGAATTACCATCTTGACAAAAGAGAAAGAAAATGCTTTGTGTGAACGGCTCACATTTTTATCTTAATTGGCGGGTTTTCCTTTACACTCTATTTATGAAGTTTGTTCTAAGACAACCTCAAAATGAAGAATTCCCTGTTCAGTAGAGACAACTACAGTGCTTCACAGCATGTGGTGCATGGGGAGAAATAGGCGACCCAAAATAAAACTCGAGAAGTAAGTAAATTAACTTCTTCAAGGAAAACCACGTATCTAATAAAGGAACCCGGTTGATGCTTCCACGATACCCACTGCGGTAAGCAGCCCTCGGGCTACCTACGGAGGTGCGGAGGGAAGCCCGCTCGGGTACGAGTGAAGTTTACTCAGCAGCTCGTTCTTTCCCCCCGAGGACGCTGGGCCTTGCCACCCACGTAAACACCGGCGCTCCGCGGCCCGAGCCCTTCCAGCGTCGGGGAGGCCGCAGACCGCCCCGCGGGCAGCTCTAGGGCGGCGGCAGGCGTGGTGCCGGCCCGCCTCGGCCGGGAAGCTGCCAGCCCCGGGGAAACACCCGCCCGCCGGGGCGGTCCCGCCCTGATTCGCCGCCGAGGAGGCGCGGCCCGTCCCGGCTGCTGGGCCGGGGTCCCTGGCGGGGCTCGGCCGGGCCGGGGTCCCAGCCGGTGGGGGAGCAAGAAGGGGAGAGCGACCGGCGGCCTGCCCTGCCCTGCCCCGCTACCCTTCCGGCCAGGGGGACCCGCGGGCGCCGCTTCCTTCCCCCTCGCCCTGCGGGGCTGGAGCAGCCCTTTGCCTCCTGGCTTTTGTCGGTTCCCGGGCGGGCATCCCCAGTTCCCTCGCTCCGTCTCTCTTAGACCTCTGAGCTCCTTAGTAGCCTCTCCCAGCGGCGAGCACAGACAGCTCTGGGCTTGGGAAACCTGGCAGGAGAGGACTGGTGCCTGTGCGGTGTTTGGCACGTTCCCGCATTGGCACGGCCGAGCTCCCAGTGCAGCGCTCTGCGGGGGGGATCCCCGCGTTACTCCCACGGGACGCGATGGTTGGTTTTGCAGAGGCTTGGCCACGAGTAATCCCCCAGATCTTTGCTCTCTTGACCGAAGTGCATGTCGCTGCCTGTGCTTCCCGAATGTGGCTGTGCTCCAGCATCCCTAGCAAAGGCAGTGCCCGCTCGCTGAGGGAACAGGCACAGAACGCATTTGCAGAGATGCTTCTTCAGCATGTGAACTGGATACCTCGTTTTTGCAATCACAGCAGCTTTACTCACTGAGTGTGGGGTGGGAAGGCTGTGGCACATGTAAAACCGGTTTCTGCAGTTTGAGGGGTGAGAAAGCTGCCTCCTGCTCTGGCCAGCTCCATGCCTGGGAACCTGTAGCTTGCCAGCTGTGGTGCAACAAGCAGCAGATTTAGGGCTTGTGTTTGCTGGCCCTTCCTTGCTGCACCTTGGATGGCTCGTTTCTCACACTGGCAGATTTTGGGTGGTCCCTGCCAAATGTGCTGTGCTGAGCACGGTGGGTTCCCTCCAAGAAAAAAAACAGAATGCCAAAGAGCCACTTGGCCAGTTTGTCTGCCCCTGTTCCCCAATGTCCTTGTATTGTCCAGAAACTCGTGATCCTCTCATGATTTCCACTTGTGCTTCATACCCTTTGGAGTTCCCACCTTCCCCGTTACTGCTGTTTCCCACTCTGCTGCAGTCCTTGTCTCCTGCTCTGACAGCTTTGGATTTCTTGCTGGGATAGAGGAGGAAAACCAGTGTGTTTCCACGCAGGGGAAGGAGAGCTTAGGTTGGGCTGGAGCTGCTCAGCGGTTCTGTTTCCTCCATTTCCTCCTGCCAACAACATCCCAGCAAAGGCCTGGTATTTACTGGGTACCCATGCTGGCTTTCCTTCCGGTGCTGCTGCGCTCTGCAGGGATAGTGTTTCCCAATGTGCTGTGCCTTAACGAGTCATGTATCGCAGGTGGGCTTGGAGGTGGTGGGTTGTTCTGCAAAGTGCAGGACACCGGAACTCACCTGTCCAAACATGCACCCTCAGCAGGGACACCCCTCTGAATGTTGTATCTTTGTTACTCTGTGTTGGAAGCCTGTGAAGGATTTAGTTGTAGTCGTTGGGGTGCTTAAAGATGTGTATTCTGAGCAGTGTGCTGAAGGGTATTGGGGTTAGATTTGTTCAAACATTTGTGAAAGTCTATCACAGCAATATGCAGTGCTTTTCTTTCATTGCGCCAAGGCTGCACGGTTCAGCTTGCTCTTGCCAAACATCCCCTGAAACCTTCACTGTGCTGGGAATGAAAAAGGGAAAAGCTCCCATAGCCTCTTAGAGTTACTAGCTAGAAATTTCAGAAAATCTTTAATAAATTATGTGAACACTTTATTCACTTAATTAAAACTGTTTTTTTTTAATGCATTTGCAAAAATGTGTAAAGCTTCGTAGAGCTGTTGAGGGCTGAAAGTAAGGAGGTGCTACCAAAATGTAGGGAAGCTGCAAACTTTCCAGGAATAAAACAGCTTTTTCTTTGATGCTGGAAATCAATTTACACGATGTAGTAAATCATTTAGATTTTCATATGAAAGCCACTCCAGCCATGCTGCTCTGTATTTTTTAGAAAGGGAGCATTTTTGCTCTTTCTTGTGGAAAGCTCTGATTTTTGGTTTGGAAGCAGTGGCGAGTGTTTCGGTAGCTTTTCAGCATGCTCGGCTAACCGATTCCTCCCTGGGAGAGGAGTGCTCTGTGCATGGCACACAGCTGCAGAACTGGTCAGGAAAGATCTGATTAAACACTTCAGCGCCGAAAAGTGCCAACTCATCAAAATCCCAACCGTCTACAGGAAAGAACTGGGCTCACTGAAACTTTTATCAGGAAAATTTTTGTGGCATGTGTGTACATGCACAGGGCTGTGTGTGTGATCCCATACTAGCCTGGTGTTAAGAATATGCATTTGGTGTGGAAGATATGGGTTTTCCTCTTGGGGAAAAGCTGGACTGGTTTGAATTTGGATTTGTAGAAGTATAGGGGATTTTTTTTTTTCCCCAGAAAAGGTTTTACAGTTAAAGAAGTAATAAAGCAAATGGGTTTCAGATGCTTTGGTGGTTTTCCTCCTTGTTTGCATTTTAAGTGGAAGTTGTTGAAGATTTTTGGTGGTGGCTGTAAGAGGAGGATTAAAGCAGTGATAACTTGATGCAAAACATTAGTCTGTAGCTAAATATTCAGTGTTGTGGTGGGCAGCAAGGTTTTACACCAAACCCTGAGGGTTTCCATCAAATCCTGCCCACTCATGGCCCCTCTGCATTTGTAACTGGCTTCCTGAGCCTTGTTTTTACAAATCTGTGGGGACTTCACTGTGAAGCTCAGAGGGGGCAGAGGGCAGGAGGCCTCAGCCATGCGATAGCATGGTGACCTGACAGTGTCAGCTCTGAGGTGTTAAAAGAAAAAGATTCTGAGAGGTGACTGCTTCTTGCTAAGAAGGCAGCTTGGATGCTGGATGCTCCTGGTCCCACGTGCTAGAGCCAATGGAATAGGTTTCCTTGGGCTTGCAGTTGTCTGGGAAGAGTGAAAGGCTGAATGAAGCTTCTCCTGTGGTTGTGGCTTTCCGCCTGTTGCTGTCTCTTGTGAGCTTTCGTTGTCTAACGAGATCTGGGTTCATGCCGTAGCCATACCCTTGGGTGGGTTTGTAACAGTGCAAGGCCTGTGTGCAGCAGAAACTGCAAACCCTGACTGGGCAACTGGACAAAAATGGTGAGAATGCAATCAAGTATGGAATAAATAAGCCAATGCAAGGTGATAATTCATGGTAGGATGCAGGATGACTATTCAGAATACAGGTTGTTCTGGAGAGAATTAATTTTCGTCTTTGTGGTGCACAAGCAATCAGTTATTTAATGAAGATGAAAGCAAGAAATAAAATTGAGCAAAGGTGGCATTACTCTCTGCAGGGTGTACCTCTGGGACTGCCTGCTACAGGATGCCAAGGATGCTGAGAGCTTACCCAGACCCAGAAAGAGGTAAAATGACATGAGCAGCGAGGTGCTGGACTGCCAGAGCCCTTGCTACTTTCTTAAGTGGGTGAAATTAGAAGGAACTTTTCCCCAGCAGCCTTTCCCTGTAACCTTCCTCATTATCCCCGTGTCCAGGGGTGACCTCACCCAGGGCTCTGGGCCCCGTCACATAGTCAGCCCCACAAACCAGGTGAAGGATGAGGTGGCCAAAGGAAGGTCCCTACATGAGTACATGAGGGGAGTAGCACAGATCTGAAGGAGCAGGGGGAGGTGAGGCCTGCTGGCATGCACAGATGTTTTATTTTGCAGTTTGCCTTGATGGTGGGAGGAGGGATTTGACACAGAGAGGATTTGCTCTGCCCTTTCTGTGTGGGTGTTTGCTACTCCGAGGACTCAAGGTTGCCTCCTGGCATGCCTTTGGACTTTTAGTAGGCACTGCATGTGGTGTGATTTGCTGGCAAGTCCCAAGGACCCCCGTCCCCCCTTTTGTCAGCCAGGAGTGGAGCAGGCAGCCTTTCCCAGGATAATGGCTCCATGGGTCCGGAGCATCATTGTGCAGCTTCCCCATCACGCCTAAGCGGGAAGCACTCGCACAGAGGACACATCTGTGCTCTGGGATGTGCAGAGGGCCGCAGTTGTCATTTGCCTGCCGGCTAAAAGGAAGGTGACATTGAGATACAGGGAAAGAAAAAAAAATAATAATTAGGCTGAGACTCCTTTGGGCAGGCAATCTGCCTCAAGGTTTGCTGAACTGTGACTTCAGTTGGCTCCATGTGGAGTTTGCACGATTAATTTGAGATGCTGAACCCCGTGCTGGGCTGCAGGTGAACACCACTGAGGCTGCCGCCCGCCTTCATTAGCAGAGTTTGCTGGGGAGCAAATGGCTCCAGTGAAAAGCATGGGCTTTGCTGGGCAGTCAGAGGGTTGTCTGCTGGCTGCATCCAGGGCTGTCCTGCTTCTTCCCCCCCTGGACGCGAGGCAGCCTCCGTCTTTGGAAATGGCACAAGACCCATTGCAGGCATATCAGAAAGGGGAAAAAAAATACAGGAAGGTGAACTACAATAGAAGGGTTGTCTGATAGGAAACGCTTGACAAATAAATGCCGTTTTTTCATCTTCCACTGAAAGATGTGGGGCCACATTTTTCCAAGGGAAATGGCTGCCTGAAGAGGCTGATAGCTGGCAGTGGGATTTTTCTACCGCCCCTTCTGTGTGTTTGGAGAGGCTGTTGGAGGAGTAGCAAGATTTGTGATGGGCAGGATTTCTGATGGGTTCAAGGCCGGGGAGGGAAATCCCAAACCAGTGGCTCAGAGTAAGGGAGGGGAAATTTCAAATCATTTGTGTAGGGGGAAAAGGGGGAATCCCAGGTCACTGGTAGGGGGAAAAAAAAAAGACAAGTAGGAGGGAGCCCTGCCTGCCTGGGTTATCTACACTATCATCATCGTCAATGGGAAGGGGGTTTTTAACCCTGGAAAAACCCTTTGCTTTCTAGTACGAGGCTGTGCTGCAGGCTCACACCCCGCTGTGGTTTCAGGGGTGGGTGTCTCAGCACTCTCAGAAGCCGAGGGAGCTGCTTCCTCTTCTTTGGGTTTAGGCTTGTATTGATTTGTTTGTATTTGTTTTGCTTGCGTGTTGTGTTTGGTTTTCATTCGGCAGCAATTAGCGGTTAGCGTTCTTCGCTGTGTTTTGGGATATTTCCCAGTTCTTCTGACATTATCTCCAAGCATGGATAAACCAGAGCAGTTGGGAACCCCGCGGGATTAGTTACCAGTGTCTGATTGTGGCAGGTCCATACTGCATCCATGCGAATCAATGATTTTTCTGAAGAAAAAAAGCACCCAACCACCCCAAACAAGCCCTGTCCTCCTCCTTCTGAGCCCTGCGTAGGTCCCTCACAATTCAGATGTTTGTTACTCCCATCTAGAAATGAATGAGGATGAATCCATGTGTGGAAATGTTCCTCCCTGTCCTGTTTGATGTCCGTCAGCAACCTCTGGGGATGCACCTGCATCTCCCTGGGACTTTGGCTGTCCTGAAGCTCTGTTTTTGCTGCAGGCAGCTGTTGGTGCAAAAACTTTTGCCCCAATCCCGCTGATGCGGGGAGAGGTCTGGCTGTTTCATTCCCATCTTCTTCCCAGGAAGGGTCTGACTCAAGAATCCCGGTGCAGATAGAAAAGAGAGGGGATGATGTGCTGCAGTGGTGCCAGGACAGCCAAGAGAAGTGATGGATGAACTCAGCCTGTGCTTTGAGGAGACCCTCATTTCACTATCCTACCCAGCGGGTTCACACCTCTTTGCTGCAGCTGGCTTCCCCCATGTGGGCCGCACATTTGGTGACAGCGAGGGGGCTGGTGGGGAGGTGGGGACCGGGACAGGCGCTGCTGTTGAAACAGGATCTTGCTAACCACATCCTCAGCCCCACCGCCGCAGGTCGGGGCGGCTGCGCTGTGTGCCAGATGGCAGTGCCGGTACGGTCCCCAGCCACGGCGCCGCAGCGTGGGCTGCAGCTGGAGGGGATGGGAGGACCCTGCCCGGGCTTTTGCCGCTGTGGCTGGGGATGCAGGCAGCCGCCACACAGCCCCTGCAGCCTACGCTGTTCCCGGCCAAAATGCAGCCACGCGAATCCCCGATGAGCTTCCCGGCGCCGATGTCCCCTGCCAGCTGTCGAAGGCAAATTTCAGTGCCGCCAAAAAAACCCGGTGGTGTGCACAGCCCTCCGCAATTATTATTTGTACCACAAGCTGCTTCCTGCCCCAAGCTGCTTTTATCTCGTATTGTCTTCCTTTCCAGGTGGGGCCATGGGCTCCCTGCTGCTCGGCCTCCGGGGCTGCCTTCTCTGCCGGCTTGCCGGCCGCGCCACTGGCTGCAGCTCGCTGGCGGAGAGGCCACCTTTGTCTGCCAGCCCGTCCGCCCTCCTCCTCCTGCCAGAGCTATTTCGGGAAACAGCAGCTGAGCTGGAGGATTGTTAATTGTTCCTCAACCCCCTTCCAGCCCGGTTAGATCACATGCAGAGATTAGAGTGCCCCGTCCCACCCTTTTCCTCCACCTCCTTCTCCTGTATCCCCCCTGACCCGAAGGGATGGGGGGCAACGTCCCTTGTGGGGGCAGATGGATGGACGTGAGGATGTCCCACTGTCCAGGGTGCCAGCCCCACCGAAGCGATGGCTCCCACACCGTGCCAGCTGTGGGTATCACCAAGACACTCTGCTCGGAGGGCAACCCCAGCAGGGTTGCCCACTGGCTGGCCCAGCTCTGGGTGCAGGCAGGAGCCCAGGGCAGGCAGGCAGGCAGGCAGACAACAAAGCCACCCCAGGCGCTGACCTCAGAAGCTGCCATGTGACTCTGCCTCAAACTTACTAAAGCATGACATCAGCCTGGGAGGGAAAGGCAGGGCTGCCACCAAAATACTGCCTGGCTTAAACGGGCTGCCGGTGTGCTGCCGGGACAGGCTCTGCCTGTACTGTTGCCCGTCCTCCCCCCTCTCCGAAAGCAGACCACTACCCCATCTCTTTGCAAAGAGCACGAAGTGCAGGCAGAGGCAGGACAGATGTGACAGCAGGGCTTTGGTGCCCTGGGAACAACAGGTGCCGGCAGTTTTTTCTGACACCAGGCATGGTGTTGGTGGGTGAAACCAGTGGTACCAGGTCCTCAGGTGGTGTGCACCTCTGCTTTTCCCTGCCGGCTCTCAAAATCCCTTGTCTGAGCACTAGTAGGGATGAGGGACCACTTGGTACCCATCCCCATCCTGCTTGTCCCTGGCCAGGGCAGGGGAGATGCTGCTGGCCCACTAGCTCCTAGGCAGGGTAGGTAGCCAAAATGCAGTGACCAGGAAGAAATGGTGCCTCATGCCATTGGGGTGAGGTGGTGAGCAGCAGAACAGGTTGCTCCACTGGGATCTTTACTCAGCAGAGCTGTATGTCTTCCACCCACGTTCAACATTTTGCAGCTGGTGGAGTGGCTTTGCACTGCTGCTCTTCACCTGCATCAGAACTGGGAATATACCCAGCTGAGATGTATCAAACCTGGCTTAGATCTTCTAACCGGGGTCACCTTTGCTGGGGATGCAGGTGCCTGGATCCTGCAAACAGCAGTCCCAGAGCAACACACCTGGTGTTGCCACTTTGCAGGGGCACAACTGAATGCAGTGCCATGGAGAGGGCACTGGTGGCGGGCAGACGTGCTGGCTGTGGGCGAGGAGGCATGACTGCAGTCCCAAACATCTGAGCCCAGACCTGCCCTGGCTGGTTAGACTGACCTGAGGGCTTAGGCCAGGGTGTTGCCAGCCCTCCAAGGCGCGGGGAGCAGGTTGGGCAGGTCTGGAAACCCTTGGTTCCCACCACCGGGGCTCGCGTCCCTCCAGCCTCCCACGCCGGGTGTGGAGGGGACAGCCCCGCTCTGCAGCCAGGAGAGGCTCGCCCCGGCGCGGGCATGGCGAACGCTGGGACTGGCGGTTTTGGCCCTGTGGTTGAGCATGCTCTGGTCTAGTCATTTGAGATGGAGCGTGGCAGGTTTGTGCAAGAGGAGGTGGGCATTTTGAGATGTCAACCTCCAGGTGGACCCACTATTGTGTTCAACATCAGGAGAGTGACATTTGAAGTTTTCCAGCTGCGTTTGAGCAGGAGGGAAATACGCATTTGGTCCGAATGTAGGGGTTCTTTGGGGGGAAAGGCTCTTTCTATGTCAGCTATGCCTTGACGTGGCTGATTCTTCACCTGGCTTTTGTTACTGCTGTGACCAGCCACCCCCTTGTCCTTCCAGCAAGCCATGACATGGTGGCAGACCCTGTCAATAAAGCGTCACAACAGGCTGTGGCTCTCCCTTGGGGGGTCTGCAGACTGATCCCTTGGGGAAAGAAAGGGATGGAAGCGAGTTGCTGTGTATAAGCTGAGAATGATACTCCAGGACAGCACATTGAACTTCCTTAATTTTGGTCCCTTTCACTTCTTCCTTCCTTGCAGATGGTGGTTGCTCCTCGGTGGGAGGAGGAATGTCCCCACTCCAAGCCCTGAGACGCCCCTCGAGCTTTCTTGGAGGCTTCCCTGGCACCTAGATCTGTGTCTGGGGGTGGTGGGTTGTCCCCTGCAGCCCCAGCCACCAGGCTGGCCCTACAGCTGAGTTTCACAGCCACTGCAGAGCCAGGTAGCAGTTCCCAAACAAAGTGCTCCAGGCTGCTGCGGTCCCCATCACCCTTGGAGATGCTGGTGGCCTGTTGTCCTCCTCCATCCTCCCTTGTAGCCTTCCTGCCCCTGTTGTGGATATTCCTCTTCTATCCTGAGCTTTCTGCAGGCTTCATTGCCAGACCCCTGGAGCAGATCTCCACCTGGCAGCTGTGCAGGGATGGCTTCCTGCTCCACGCCAGGCCAGATTGTCCGTGAAGTACTCAAAGGTATGCTTCCTCCTCCAGCCAACACCACCAGTTCCGTCTGTGACACAACACGATGCCAGAGACCGTTGCTGAAATTGGGGGAAACATTTCTAACCTGCACAAAACTGGGGTTGCTCTTGTTTTTTGGTGGTTTTAATTTTTGTTTTCCTCCTAGAACTGTTTTAATTGGTTTGGCCAAACTTCCCACTGTTTTCTGCCGGCCTGATCGAGCCAATGTGGGGTGCAGCGAAGCTGGGGTGCTGCAAAATCTGGGGTGCTGTTCAGCCCTGCCTGCTGTCCTCTGCTCTCTGCTGGGAGGTGGGACCCATCCGCTGCCTTTTGCCGGCGTCGCCGCTTTAAGAGCCGCCTCCGCGGGGCGAGCTTTCGAACCCGCTCCCCTGCCTCGCCATTGGCCGGCGCGGGCGCGCGGGGGCCAGGCGGCGGTTGGAGCGGCCGGCGGGGCGCCCTGATTGGTCGGGGCGGGGGCGGTATAAAACGTTGCCGGACGCGTGGGCTCGTCTCAGTCGGCGGCGCGAAGAAGCAGCGTGCGGAGGTGGGAGGCGCGGCACGGCACGGCACGGCTTGGCTTCCCCGCGGCCCGGCGCCCCCATGGAGTTCAAGCTGGAGGCGCACCGCATCGTCAGCATCTCGCTGGGCAAAATCTACAGCGCTCGGGGCCAGCGCGGCGGTCTCAAGCTCCACAAGAACCTCCTGGTGTCGCTGGTGCTGCGCAGCGCCCGGCAGGTCTACCTGAGCGAGCCGGGCTGCCTGCCCGAGCCGCTCCCCGCCGCCTGCGGGCCCT
>JAVJGJ010000030.1:7217057-7235225 GCA_035590215.1 Microhierax caerulescens
TGTTGGGCTCACCAAATTTCCCTCCCTGGAAAGGGCAACTGAGCGAGTGTTTGTCTTCAGCTCAGGAGAGTGTGACGTGATGTCCCTGGTCAGTGGCCAGGCGGGGAGGGACTGGCCGTGGTGGCATGGGGCTGATGGGTGTTTGGAGAGCACCAGGACACACTTTCCTGGGGGGGTCATATCTGAGCAGGAGGGAGGACTGTTAAAAATAAACAGGCTGACAAGTGGCAGGAGGAAGGAGCCACCTTCTTGTGTCCCCACAGCCCTCCTGGTGAGCTGAGCACAGAGCCAGGCTTTGATCCCAACCCTGCTGTGGTGGCGAGGTCAGTCCGGTCCCAGGTCACCCCAGTGCCTTGTACCCCCAGTCACAGCCTGCTCCTTCCCTCCTGGCTTGCAGTTGGCAGCCCCAACAGTGGATGTGGATGGAAAATGTCACCTTCACAGGCTGGCAGAAAAAAAAGGGGGAAAACTTACTGTTCTCAAGGTACCTCCTGGCTTTTCCTGGCACAGACTTGGAGAGCACCGGAGATTCCATGGCACGGCCCAGTGCTGTCCCAGTACCTGGGACCCTCCAGCCACACTGACTGGGTGGGGAGACTGTGCTTTCCCACGCCTTGTGTTGGGACACAGTGGTCCCCTTCTGGATGGCATTGGTGTGGGGCACTGTGTGGGCTGCCAGCAGAGGACCGGCAAATATGAGTGCAGTCCATCCTGCAGAACAGGCACACGCTGCCAGTGACGAGGTGTGTCACAGCTGGGAAGCTGGTGGCAGGGCAGCTTGACTCCCCGGGGGACCTGAGCTGTGAGCTGGCACCGTTTTGTGCCCATGGCAGCATGATACCCCTGTCTCTGGAGCTGCGGAGGTCCTACTGCCACAGCCAGGCAGAGGTGGCCGTGTCCTGTCCTTGCAGAGTTTTCCCGGTGGGGAGAAGGTCTGGAGCGCCGGGAGGAGGTGGGGAGGTGTCCATGTGCTCAGACGTTGCTCGCTTCGGTGCTCTTTTCGGAGTGCAGCCCTTGGGGGGAAGCAGCCAGAGCACAAAAGCAGCTGCCGCGTCCCCCCGCAGCAACCTGCCTGCCCGGCTGTGCGTCACTTCTTGTTAGATCAGCAGCATAGGAGGCTGGAAGTGACCTTGAGAGATGGCGTGCCACTCCGGCTCTCCAGCAAGCCTGGAGATTGCCTGGTGAGGGACGAGTCAGGCTTTGCCCTCGAAAGACTTAAACCCCATGAGATTAAGGAGCTGCCCTACCCCAAACCCCACTGCTTTGGGGACCTGGTGACCTTCAAGGACCTGCTCCTGGGAGGTCTCCAGTTAAGGTGGTGTTACCCAAAACCAGCCGCATCAATGCATCTGTTCGGATAAAGGGTTTTTTGTGTCGGTGAGGGCTGGTGAGAGGACTCGCGCAGGGTGGGCAGGTAAGGTGCAACGAGCTGCTGTCGTTTACTGGAGCTGGTGGCCTGCAACTTGTCCCTACAAGTACCTATACTATGATTCATGTCTCCTGCTTAAGGCCAGCGCAAGCACACATGGAAATCAGGGTGAAGTCATTTTGGTTGTGCCAGAGCAGAAGATTCATCCTCCTCTCTCCTGCTCCTCCTGTGAGTTCCCACGGTGGCAGCCCAACAGGCGCTTATCTCCAGGGAAGCCCATGTGGGAAGCACAGCACTGCCCCGTCCATTGTCACATGTGCTTCAAAGCACTCGGCTCTGGTGGGAGGAATTGTTGGTGACAGCCCTGTGCCTCCTGAAACATGGTGACCAGCCGTTCGTCTCACAGGTGTGTTAGTGCCAAAGGCTGCATCTGTGCTTTGGGGCTAAGTTTGGTGCCAGAGTCCCCCAGGAAAGTTGTGCTCAGCCCCCACCCAGCCACGGCCAGCACCCTGGGGTGCAGCTCAGGAGAGAGAAGCTTTAGGAAGATATTTCCAGTGCTGTCACTAACATAGGAATATTACCTTGGAGCGTAATTCTTGGTGACTGTGTCTGGCTGCTGCCTTGCTAAGTCCTTGTTGAGAAGATGTGGGGAAACCACCAGACCAAACTGGGAGCAGGTTGTAAATGTAGCTCTTACTTCGTTTCCTTGTACAGCAAAGCCCTCTCGTGGAGGTCGGCAGTAGCTTGCCAGAGAAAAGCCGGCTGCTGCCACGTGCTGCTTCTTCCCAGGGAGATGCAACCCTCTCCCTGGGACACCGTCCCCTGGGGTCCCACCAGCAGTGGTTAGCAGGGCTGTCCCATGCCCCCAGCCTGAGAGAGCCTGCGACAGACCTGGATGTACCACTGCACCCCTGAAGCGCTCGTCTGCACATCAGCTTTGCACGTCTGTGTTTCGATTCTCAGGTTTGTCAAGGGAGCTGCTGAACCTGCTCTCCTGGCTCTGTCTGGAGATGCTCTGCAGCCGGTGGGGTGGCTCTGTCCTTCGATGTGTGCCTGAGACAACGGGAATGGTGCTGACGTTGGCTTTCCATATGGGCCACCGCTTTTAAGGATGCCACAAGACGTCCTCAGTCTGTAGCATCTGTTACTGGGCTCTGTGACACTGGGATGCTGTGGTGGGACAGTGTGTGCTCGCTCCGGGGCTGGCACTGCCTGGGTCTGCTCCAAACCCCACGCACGTTGCCACAGTCTTAGCACAGGTAGTTCCCTGGGACCTGACCTGGGACAGCGGATCGTGTCAACCTCTGCAGGTTGGCTTTTAGCAAGGGCTTTGGTCACAGCTCCCCTTTTGAGAGGGGACAGGACAGCAGTAAAGAGACTGAGTGGTCGTGGGGTGGCCTGACGTAACAGAGGATCAGGGCCGAACCCGAACAAAGGTACTGCACAAACCCAAGCGAAACCCTACCCTTGGTGGGGCAGGCTGCTTGCTGGAAGAGGAGAAGACAGCAGGATGAGTCCCTGCCTTGCAGCAACCTCCTCTGCCCTCCTACAGGCAGGAATGCCATCGGCAATTACATTCCTTCTGGAGGCGCAGGGCTCCTGAAGAGGGTGGCCACAGTGCAGGGGCAGGGGTGGCACTGTACCACCTAGAAGCTTCGCAATTACCAGTGACATTTGTCCCCTGGGCTGCCCACGCCAGGTGTGAGCAATGCCCTACCCCTCAGCACCTCGGCTCCTTCCCCCAGCCTGTTTCCCCCGTGCATATACCCTGTTTGGCTCTTCGAATCCAGCAGAGACAAACCAGCACTTCACCCACAAAGCTGATGGCAGGGTCTTAAGTGGTTTCACCTGGGCTTTCCACCCACCCTCTATACCAAAAGCTATATTTAAGCTCAGCCTAGGGGGTTTACCTCCTAGCTGGGTTGTCTGGGGGAATGCTGGGCTGTCCTGCTTTTCTGAGGGTCGTCCCTACCTCTCCCTTGGCCCTACCTGGTGCTGGGAGGTAGGGAATGTGGTCAGACTGAAACAGCATCTACTGCCCTGCTTACAGCTAAGGATGAGGAGTTGAGGTAAGGTTTGATCCTGTAGAGTTTAGGGTACGGGTCCTCAAACTTTTTAACCAGGGGGCCGATGAATGGATTAAGTGGCAGGCAGTCATCTGCAGCTGCTTGGTTTCCCCCCCGCAACCCCCGGGGGGGGGCAGGGGGGTTTCTGTAAATACCGGGGGACCAGATTGAGGACCCTGGGGGGCTGTAGTTTGAGGACCCCTGGTTTAGGGTGTGGGTTGGTGGGTTCTGTGCTGAGCCCTGGGGGTCTTTCCCATGCGCTGTGGTCCTGTAGTTGCTGTGTAGCATGTGGCGCTGATGGTAGAGCAGCATCCTTTGCCTGGCTATATATAGCATTTCTGTGCCTGGAACAGCAAACAAGTAGCTCTAAGGGATTATTTGCTTTTTATTTTGAGGCACCATTTAATGGTCACCTTGCATGTACTGCTCTTTTGTGAGTCCCCAAGTCCTGGTTTAATTCCAGCCCCGGTAATTGCATCCTCCTGCCATCAAATGCCCCCCTCTGCCACAGCAGCCCCTGCCCCAAGTGAAGGGGGTATTTTTCACCCAGGAACCCCTCTGGTGCTGGTGGTAGCAGCTGGGTGCCCTTCCACCCCAGTCCTGGCTCTGTTATGATGTCAGGTGAGGGGGTGCTCTTTGGGGGCATCGATACCTCATGGCTACTAAATCCCATTGAACACCCAGGAGCTGGGTTTTTTCTTTGTACTGCCCAAACGCTCGAGTCCCTTTGTCCTGGCTGAGTTTAATTCCCCATGTTGGGTAAGTTTAAGTAATTTCCTTGTACTTCTAGCTACACAAAAAATTGTTATGCTGGTTGCATTTAAATTGTATAGTTGCTACCTCTGTGCCTGGGGGCTGATGGCAGGCCGTGTAAATATTTAGTGTTTCTGCTCAGCTGATACCAGTTTCTTGGTTTCTCCAGCCCACCTTCTCTGCTGGTGCTTCACGTGCCTTGGCCTTGAGCAGGGCATCAGCAGGGGCTTGTCCTCGGTCTCTGGGGGCTGACTTATACCCGGTTGGTGGTGACAGGTAAAATATCACTGGTGCATCTGGGTGAAGATTGGATGCATTTGTGTGCAGAGCAAAGCAATCCACAGTTTTGCTGCAGCGCTGATCAAAAGCAGGCAAATTTGGTGGGTGGGTAAGACTTCGGTGGCCGGGTGAGGCTGGGTTCTGGTGGGCTCTGGAGGGGAGCAGAAGCTGTCTGTGGGCTCATCATCCCCTGTGGAGCTCCCCTGTACCCACCGCAGGCAGTTTGGCTCAGAGCCGGGGGTCCCACAGCAGTGCTGGCCCCTGGGTGCTGTGTGCCTGGCGATGTGCCCGCACCCTGCCGAGCTGGGTTGTGCATCCTCCATGGCCAAGCCGGCAGATGGGGCTCCTGCCCGTGGCGAGCTGCTCCAGAGGAGCCTGGAGAGCTGGGCATCCCTGAGCAGGCGGTGCTGGCCGTGACCCGGGGATGCTTACTGGCCCCAGTCCCTCGTAAAGGATTTTTGGTCCGTTGCACAGGCTTTTTTTGGCGTCCTAATTATTTCTTAACAGCTGAACTCATTTCCTCGAGGCTTTCCTTGCAGTGGGTGAGGGAGTCCTTGACCTCTGCTCAACTTCACCTCCCACAGCCTTCCCTAAGCCCCCCCCTCCCTCTGAGCTGCCCCTAGCCATGCAGCAGGGCCTGGGGGACTCTTTCCCCTTGCAGGGGGGTGGTTCTTACGGTGGACTTGCACTGTGTAGGATTTATGCAGCGAGTTGTCGGGTCTCAGTGCTGTTGGGTGGGTGTCTCTACCCTTGGTCATGTTGTTGGCTCTTTCTGCTGACCTGGAAGCTGAGCTCCGGAGAGGACCAGGTACACTCCTCCATGGAGGCTCGGCTCTGCCAGCACTGCTGTGTGTGTTTGCTGTTTGGCATCTTCTCCTCACTCTTTTTTTTTCTTTTTTTTTTTTTTAAAAAAAAAAAAAACCTAAGAATGGTCTGCAGCCAGGCACTTGTGATGGACCAGTGCAAGGCTGCTCCATGAGGTCCTCAGGTCAGGACCCCATGGCTGATTGCTTATGCCTGATGTCCCTTCTCCTCCTGCTGTGCCTGAGCACCCTTGTGCTGCTTTCCTGCCTGCGGCCATATGGGATGTCCCACCCGCAGCAGCTACCTGGCTTCTTGCCTGCTATAAACGTACCCAGTGTCACCTCCTGGCACTGTGTTCTCAGACCTGGCTCTTTGCAATCCAGGAGCCTGGTTGCTTCAGGGTGTCCTCACTCCTTTCTCCTGCTGGACCCCAGCACCCTCCTTCCCCTCCCCAGCTGCCCTCTGGGAGTGCCCAGACACAGCATTCATTTTAATTGTTTAGTAAGATCTCCTCTGATCGATGCCATCTCCAAAGTAATAAAATAAAAACCTCATGGGTGTAGAATGAGTTGACTGAAATTAATGATTTTTCTTGTTGTCTTGCTTGAGCTGTAAAACAGCCTCTTCCAGCCGCTGTCGCTTCTGGCTCCTCACTGCTCTTGTTCTGCTTTGCAGCTCCCTGGGGACATCTCTGCTCCAGGGGACTTGGTGTCTCAAGGAACAGCCTGAGGCATCTAGGTCAGGGATCTGGGGCCACCAGGCAGCTGGGAGATGGCTGTTAGCATTGCTAGCTGCCCTGCCATCTGGAAAAAGCTGTTGAGCTCAGTTACCCTCTTGGAGGGGGGAGTCAGGAGTGCTGTATGCCCCATCTTGTTGGCAGGCAGAGGCGGCTAGGGACATGTCTTCTCCCCCCTGGGCCATGCTGCTGGAGATTCCTGCTGTTAGCAGCTTACCTACTGGGCACCTTCTGGGGTGGAGGAAGAGGAGATCTGGGGCACGGGGATATGATTGAGGTTGCTTTGCTATAAAATCACTGGTGACCCAGAGAGGGTGTGTGGGAATTATTTAGTTTTGGACTCTGATATCCAAGGGGCTTCAACTTCAACTTGGAGTGGTAGGGTCCAGACACACAAGCTGTGTGGGGTGGTGGTAAGCAGGGGGACTCCTTGCTGCAGGGATGCTATGGATGCTCAAAAAAAAAAAAAAATCTGAGCTCAAGATGTGGTGAAAAAGTCTGGAAAGAAAAGACCGTGGAGGGCTATGAAATAAAAATGCCCCCCTGCTGAACCTGGGAGAGCGTTTTTTTGGGAAGCGTCGCTGTGCGCTTGCCCTGTTCTTGCCTGCTTCCCTAAGCATGCTGGCTGTGGTGGGTTAGATTTGGTCTGCACAGCCCGGCTGTCCTGAGGATGTCAGGCCTCCTGCTCTCTCCCCACGCTGCTGGCACTGATTTTTGGGCTTGACGGGAGTTTGTCTTTGTGCTCTGCCACAGTGTTTGCAGGCTCTGAGAGCTGGGGGGGGTGGAGGGGGGAGAGCATCAGAGGTGATGGCATCAAGACTGAGGTGGCTGGGGACTGGCTTGCTGATTCTGCAAGTAAGAAGCAACTAATTTTCATTAGCTAGATGCAGGTTAAAAGCTCCTGATGATGACATAGCATGTGATTAGGCATATTAGAGGGGTTTATGCCTTTCTGAAGCACAGAGGATGGGATGCAGAGTGATGGGCTCTGGGAGGCAGTGGGTCACTAGCCCACCTGGTTTTCCTGCTGAGAAATTCCTGTGGCAGGCAGAAATTGCAGTGGGTTTGAGCAGTCATTTTTCCTGGCTTTGGTGAACTTGGGGCATCCCTCAAAAAAAACCCCAACAAAACAACCAAACCTGGGAAGGTCTGCTTTCCTCATCCCTGGCAGCGCTTGGGGTCTGAGCTGGGACAGGCTGCTCATGGAGCAACTCTGGACTGCCGAGCAGTGGCAGGTTTGGGGTTTGCCCAATGATCCCCCTGCAAATAAGGGGTGGCTGAGAGGTGCTGAGCAGATCCATCAACTCTGAAATGTGGGTCTGGGGGAAGGGGACATGTGCAATAAATCTCTGCTCTCAAGCTCCTGCCATTTGTCCTCAGAGATGCCCGTGTGGCTGGGTATGTTTGCCAACAGCAGCAGGTTTTAGCCAGGAAAGGCAACCCCCTCTCCTTACCCAAGCCCTGTGAAAAAAGGCTGCATTTAGCAAATTTCCTCCCCCTGCCCCGTGCTCCCAAGCTGTAAGTAAGCAGAAGGCTGCTGTAGCAGGAACAGGGTTGGTCCTTGAGAGCAATTGTAGGTACTTTTTTTTTTTTTTTTTTCTGGTGTTGCTTTTTTGACACATGGATATTCAGACATCCTGCCCAAGCACATGCCAGGGTGGCATCCCAGCCCATCCACCCTCAGGAGAGCAGCCCTGCGCTAGGCATGGTCTCTGGCAGTGCGGGAAGTTGCCTGTGTCCACACTGGGAACGCTGGTGTCAGACTGGGAACACAGCACACTGAGAGCTGGCTGCTTACCTGGGAGGCACTGGGCTCTTTTAGGGTGCAGAGCTCCTGCTTGCAGGTATGATAGGGTCTACTTGCACTGCAGGATGGTGAAAACAGCCTCAAAATGAGTGTAAATATAAAGAAAGGTGGAAATAAAGGTTTGGGCTTTCCTTGTCCCAGAGTGGTCCATGTGCTGCAAGTGGACATCCTGACCTTCCCTGGCTGGGAAGGACCCTGCTCCGAGGCTCGTCCCTGTGTGCACCTGGGCCATGCCTGCTCACAGCCCTGATCTCGGGGTGGCTCGTGACGCCGGCTGCAGCTGTTGTTGTTGCAGAAGTGTTGCCACATCTCCTTGGTTTCCCTCTGTTCTGATAAAACAGAAGCCAGCCCATGCCCTGGGTGAGGATGCCCAAGTCCCTGGGCAGCAGCTGCCTGGTGGACATCCCTGTGGAAAGCCACCAGGGATGACCACTTTTGGGGATGGTTTTCTTTTTATCCCCCACCCCTGGCCAGCATGGATGCCCTTCACTGCACATGTCACTGCTGCTTTGTTTGCAGCTCCCTTGAGTCCTTGTGTTCAATTAGCTGTGTGGTGATGAGTCCTGCAGGTTAATTACATATTGTGTGTAAAAAAGCAAAAGAGAAGATGTGTCTATTGTTCTAAACTCATTGTGCTTTGGTATGAGCTCAGGATTGTTGCTTTCATCGGCTTTGTCGCAATGGAGACAGCGGAACCACTCTGAGCTCCTTACCTCTCATCCCAGTCTTGCTCATGCCTGAGTCCCTCCTCTTTTCGGTCACACCATGTCCGGGAGCTCTGCAGTCACCTGCTGGCCTGATGCCCTGGTCTGCTCTTCCCTGTCCCCCACAGAGCCGGGATGAGTGGTGTGCCAGTGCTACTTAAAGCTGAGTCTTCTGCAAGCACCAGCTGAGTCCTGCTGGAGCTGATCCCACCACAGCAGCTCCCAGCCAGCAGTTTGCAGAGCCTGGTGCTGTGGTTTTGCTGCGGTGCTGCCCTGGGGACCTCTGCAATGCTTCTGGTGATGATGCTGAGGCCTCCTCCATCCTTTCCAAGCAGCTGCAATACATGTGGCACCCAACAATGCATGTGTGTGGATCTGTTACTGCTTTGGCCAAAGGATTTTGGTCCTCTGTCAACAAGTCACCTGCCCTTATGCTGCTCACGTACCTGGTGTGAGCATCGTGGTCCCAGCCACAGCTGTCCCTCTGGTCCCTGTACAACAGTAGCTCTGGGCTTTTAATGCCACCAGGTGCTTGGGTTGGGCCCTAGTGCTGAATTTTGGGTGTGCTGGTTGTCACTTACTCCTGTTTTGTACTGGGTGTCTTCGTTGGTTTCCGCTGGATGCGTTCAGTTTATGGCTTGGGAGGCTGCTGATGTTCTTAACCTCTTGTTAAGGGAGTTCTGGGCTGAAGAATTGGACAAATTCAGATAAATTGCAATGTCCTGTCTCTTGCTTGGAACGCTTGCTGTAAATTACCTGCAGCCTGGGGAAACGCTTCCAGTGCAGGAGGCCTTCTGGTATATGTCTTGAGGGTTCTCCTAAGGACTTGTAAAATCCTATTTCTATGATTAAATCTGTTTTTGTCGCTGTAATAAAACTGTCTGTTCTGTGGTTACTTGGACCCTTCTTAAAGATGGAGGTGATGCCTGCTATGACATGATCTTCTGGCGCTGTGGTGTAAAGCCCCTTTGTAACTGAGAAGTTGGTGGGGTTTTTTTGTGGGTTTTTTTTTTTTTTGTTTTTTGGGGTTTTTTTTTGCATAGCTCTCTACAGATCAGGGAAGAAACTCTTGTTTGGCACCTGAGGCATGGGAAGCCTGCAAAGTGCCTCATGATGGGCATGGAAGGTGCTGGAGGAGCACATATTTAGGGGAGGTGGATGAAAATTCAGGTTGTCAGTTTAGTCTTCCTTGAACTGGCCGAACAGTTTTCCCCGTTAGAAAATAGCAGCACTCCAAAGTTCAGCTGTCTCGGGTGGCAAATAAAAGATGATTATTCAGTATGGAAATTCTGAGTTGCATTTTGGAGTGCTCCCAGATGCATTGAACTGACCTGAAATGCTGGACCTGAGCAAGCAAAGCCCAGAGCTGGACCTTTCCTGGCAGCACAGTCTGCGTGAGGGGGGGTTTGTCTGGTGGCTTGTCCCTGCTTGCTGCTTGAGTGATGCTGTGGCAGAGAAATGCAGCTTCATTTGCCATCACAGGTACCTTTAATGTCCTCCTAGGTTTGTATTAAAGACCCCCAGACACATAACTGTGGCCTTGGGGGTACCTAAGGCAATAGCTGCTATTAAGATGAGGAGGGATCTGTCTCTCCTGGGTTCCTGCACCCTTGGAGTGGTTTTAGTCCCTAATAGCCCCAAATGGCTTTGCAGTCTTGATGCTTCACATTGCCACCAGAGCCTGGCTTAGGACTTTTGCAAGCTCTGCCTTGCTCTGCACCCTTTCCCTTGGCACACAAGCAAGGAGGCACAAGATTTTCGTGTAGTGGAAGGTTTGGGGTTTGCCCGATGATCCCCCTGCAAATGAAAAGGATGCAAATAAAAAGACCCTGGGGGGAAAAAAAAAAAAAAAAAGGATGAGGAAAATCCTTGGCACAAGAGCCCAGGAGTCCCAAAACAGGAGGAAAAGCTGGTGCCAAAGCCTTTCCCCCCTGTGCTACATCCCTGGTCTGTGGGCAGAGGATTTTAATAGGATTTTGGGTGTTGATGGCTGCATCCATCTGCTTTTCAGCTGTAGTGAGATGTCCTTTCGCTGTCTGTGTCTGCCAGGCTTTCTGCTGCTTTGGGGTGTCCCGCTTGGCTTGTTTCTCTGGCAGCATCTCCTTGCAGGGAGTAATTAGCTCTGTGCTGGAGCAGGCAGTATTGCAGCAGAGGTAAATGTAGGGGAGCGAGGGGAGTGTGATGCTGCCATGTGCCATCAGGTTGGGGGGATGAGAGCCCCCTAGGGGCTAACTGAGCTAATCCTCTCTGCTGGTCATAATTACAGGCTGCTCTGGCAGGAGACCCTGCAGGCAGGATTGCTCTGAGGGTGGAGGAGGTGGCAGGAGAGCCACAGCTCTCTCTGCAAACAAGCTGCCCTTTGCCGTGCTGGTGATGCCTTGGTGCCAGGCTGGGGGTGAGCTGGTGGGGGAAAATGGCCCTTTTGGGGCTTGAAAAACATTTTTCCTAAAGCAATGGGCTACCTGGTGCCCTTGGAGGCTTGTGGCAGCTGGAGTGGCTGTGCCCAGCTTCATCCAGGGAGGGCTGTGATGTGCTTGGGATGCCCGTGCACCCTCCCACCCTGGGAAGATGGGGCTGGAAGGCGGCATGTAGCATGTGGGATACATAAGAGGGATGTAGAGAGCCCCAGGCTGCAGCAGGAGAGGTAGGGTGAGGTTGGGGTTGGGGCTGGGGAGCTGGAGGGGCTCTGGCTCCTGCTAAAGCCACCTGAGGGATTTGCTTTGCTGTGTGATGGTGAAATGATCTCGGGAGCATCATCACAGCTCTGCCTGCCAGTTGGAAATGAGAAGAGAAAAAGTACCCCCCTCCGTGTTCATTGCGGAGTGGGGAGGAAAAGCAAATGAATGTTCTCCTTGGGCTTTTTCTAAGGGGGATAAGAACAACAACAGGAGCAGGAAAAGCCATGAGGGGAAGTGATTCATATGTTTAATTCACCCTCCAGTTCCTATTATCACTTTTTATTTGTGCTGCACGGCAGCGCTCAGAGGCCCCAGCTGAGATCAGTGCCCCACATGTGCAGCTGGTGCTTAGCCGGGAGCGGGAGGCACAGCAAGGAGAGCAATGAGCATCCTTCATCTGCAGGGAAACCGAGTCATGGGGTGGGGAAACAGTTCTGCTGGCCAAGTAGGGGCTTTCCTCGCTTCTTTCAAGAGACAGGCAGTGGGGATGGGAGGGGGTTCCCCAGGGGACATGGTACAAATTGCGTTGGTATAAATTGTTCTCCATCCCTGGACATTTCTGCTATATTTGGGGCCATCCTTGGCTCTTTCCATCACGTATGTTGGGCCCACGACAAACACCTGGGTTGTCTGCTACCCTAAACCTCAAAGGTTTGTGTTTTGGAGCTCTAGCAGTTGCAGCTAAGATGCCCTCAGGCTGGCTAGCTGGGAGCTTGCTGGGCAGCAGGAGGGCAGCTGCACCCCAGCTATGCCCTGGCAGGCTTCAGAGCAAGAGAGATGCGTGATGTGCCCTTCCTGACCCCAGTATCGGGCACTGGGGGAAAGGGATGGAGCTCCAAAAAAACCCCTCGAGGCGATGCCTTGTTGGGCAAAGATTCCTTTAATTGTCTGCTGAAGGAGTTTCTCACTGAGCAGAGCTGGCAAGAACTGAAAGGCATTTGCCTCCTGCAGGCAGCCGGTGCTGTCCCTCTGTGGCAGCAGGCTGGAGGTGGGTTGTGCTGGAGCAGACACCCCCACCCCCCCCACCCCCGCAGTGGGGCTGAAGCCCTGGGGGTGTCCTTACAAGGAGTGAGGCTTTGGAGCTGGTGGGGCTCAGCAGGCAGTTTTACAGTAAGGGTGTGCGTGCATATAATGAAATAAAAGTTTTGAAATCAGTCTTGTGCAAAGCATGTACAGTGTAGTGTGTTCATCAAGAAAGTGCAAGGAGAGTTTTTTTGGGTTTTTTTTTGTTTTTTTTTTTTTAATATATGTATATATATAAAGCAGTATTTTCTTTTGAAAGAGCTTGTAACTGCCTCCTAGATACTCCTTTTATGCTTAGCCTGGGTTCCTGTATGTGCCTCTACAAGGCTGGGGCAAAAATCCCTGAGGGCAGCCAAGCAGCCAGGTAATGCATCATCACTCAGAAGAGCAGAACTTGTTACAGGCTCTAACACATTCCCAAGGGCAGGTAGAAGAAATGTGGGCACTTGCAAGGTAACAGTTTTGTCTCTGGGCTGTAGAATGATGAAGAATGATGTTACTGGTGGCAACGAGCCCTGCTGTGCCCAAGGATAGGTATCTAGTGCTGAGCAGTGCATCCCACCCTGGAGAACAGCCAGAGAAGAAGGTGGTCCAAGCTCCTGCAGCCCAAGGGGGAGCAAATGCAACCCAGCACTGGATGTTTTGAGTGGCTGCTTCTGCGTGGGCACAGAAAAAACTTTAATGAGATCCAGTGGACCATGATATCAAATCTTGCTTGCTTGGTGGATGCGCTGTTCTGATTAGCATCAGCGCTGCATAGTCCATCCTAAATAAGGATCTAATTTGGAACTCTCTAGGCTGGGATTAAGTGGAAGATCAGTCTGAATAGAGGGACTGATGGGATCACCAAGAGTCTGTTGCTCATGCCAGCCTGAGCTGCTTGGGTGCTGTCAGCCCTGTCTTTGTAGGTGCCAGGGCTGTGGAACAGTTTCCCAGCAACAGTTTCCTCAGCTCCTTGCTGAAACTGCCCAAATGTGAGCTGCAAGGGAAGGTGTGGGGAGAAGCAGGGGAAGCCAAGCAAACTGGCTGAAATCCTGGGCTTGAAAGCTGAAGCTTCTCACTGCCTTCCTCGGAGCAAAGCCATCGTCTCTTCTGGTTTGTGGTGGTTTTTTTTTATTATTATTTTTTTGTGTGTGACAGCTCTCTGAAGCTGATGGATGTTTTGTGCTGTTTCTTTGGCTACCAGCTTTTCCCTCCATGTGCCCTTGTCACCCATGGGAATGCTGTTCCCATGTGAGGTGGTGCAGGCAGCCCTGGGCATCAATAAGGTGAGACCCAAGGGAAATAGAGAAGCTTTTTGAAGTCCTGCCCAGGTGAGGTGGGTCGGGGTGAGCCCAGCAGGTCTTGCCGCCAAGGTGGCTGATGAAAGCAGAAAGGGAGGCAAGAGCAGAGTCACCCAGCTGGGCTCAGCTCTCCAGACCAATTGTTTTTTTTCCCTCCTTGTTCCATGGCTCAATCCAGGTCTGAATTTCTAGACAAAACCAGTGCAGTGACTCCTGCTGTCCAGCAGCTGGTACAGGCTGTGCTCAGTGCTGATACCTGCAGGCACCCATCACTTCTGTCCCTCCCCTGCCCTCTTCAAATCTTAGTTCTTAGGCATCTTAGATGCCTCCTAGGCACAGACAGCTTTAAATCTGGACTTCATCACACCAGACGTGTTCTAGAGTAGCATGTACGTGTTAGCCCTGCTGGGGGGAGTTTGGTGCCCATGCACAAGACTGGCCGTTGCCCTACACCCCCCTGCCTGTCTGTGGCTGGGAGTGGTGTGCTCTTGCACTTTTCCATGTCAATTAACGATCCTTATTATATGCTTTCATCATGTGCCCTGCTGATACACAACCCGGGGCAGCCTGGGGCTGGAGCAGCAGGCTTTCCCCCCTGCCTAGGAAATCACAGCTGTCCCTGGACTGCCCTGGTAGCACATCCCGGTATCCTGCTGGTCACCGGGAAATGCTTGGGACCTGGCTTGGCACGTTAACTGGGGAAAGCTGTGGTGCCCTTCCATGGGCTGTTACAGCTGCCGGCTGATGCTTTTTCTCAGGGGTTACCTGCTTTCCCTGGGTTTAGCTGAATGGTTTGGAGATGGAGTTCCTCAAAGCCCCCTTGAAATCGCTTTTCTACTGACAGACACGTGGGGAGAGCTGTATTAAACCTGATAAGAGCTGGCTCGGAGATCCCAGCTTTCATAAATACGGTAGCTGACAGCCGCTTCCGTAATGCTTTAGCACCCACTGTAAATAGTCCCTGCAAGCAGAAGGGTAAGAGCGACGCACGATTGCTGTGGTTTAGGCTTATGTGCTTGGTTTCAGTGAGTGCTTGGGGATGAGATGGAAGCACTGGGAACAATGCCTATGGCTCTGCAGGCAGCTCTGGGAGTGCAAATCCTCACCCATCGCTCCACCCCCTCGTCCCTGCCTTCTGGGTGCCCAACCCCCCTGCTGCTCCAGCACCCTGCTCCCTGGCTGTCGGGGGGGAAAAAAAAATAAATCGATTACTGCTTCTGAAAAAGCCTTTGTCTTTCATTAGGGATCGCTTCACTTGGGCAGTGGGCTCAGGGGGCTCAAGGACAACTTTAATGAGCGGGTGGTGTTTGTCCTGAGCCCCCGAACAAGCAAGATATGGGCAGGAACATCCAGAAAATAAATCTTGGTGTGCAGCTGTGTCATGATAGTAACTCCATCTGCGCTGGCATCTGGCCAGTGTCCCTGGTGCGTGTGACCCTTACGGATCATGAGAGAGTACACGTGGCCACTTAGCCTAAACTTAAAAGTTTACATACACCAGGTGCGTAAGCTATTTTTGCTTTTCACTGAGTAGAAAGGCAGGCAAGCTCTGGGACTGGGCCAGAAGCCTCACCTATGGGTGGATGCACCACGTGGAAATTTTCCCAGTTACCTAGAGACTCCTGGCACTGGCTGCAATGGGGCTGCCAGCCGAAGGGTGGGCCTGGGTGATGTGAAGATGGTAAAGGGTGATGTCTCCTTTCCTTAGTCTCTGTGACGCTTTGCAGCAATTATCTGATGGTTTCCTCCTGTTTCTCTTTTATCATAGTGTGCATAATAACTGGTACTGTTTCCTTCTATCATATTGCATGTAACAAACTGCATTTATCCTTATATATGATTTGGAATACATTTTTGCTTTGTATCCAGTCAGCAAAACACCGGGCAGTGCCACATGCCTAGGGCAGAGGCAGCGTGCAGGGCTTGTCTGTTTGTGGAGCCGGTGTGTTAAGTTTGCTCAAAGTTGGGGTCCTTGGGGCTAAAATAGGAATTTCCCTCGGGCCAGGGGTGGGGATATAGCGGAGACTTTGCAAGATGCCTTTCTAAGAGGTAGTATATGAATGTGCATCCACAAAGGTCCTGGTTGTCCCACCAGGAGTGCAATGGAGGGGGAAAAGGTCCATTTGGTGTAGAGAGACTGCTTGGTGGCTGGGATTGAGATGAGCAGCATCAGGAAGAGAGAGATGACAAAAAAAGCTATTCAGTACTATAAGCTATTTCCCTGTTGCTCGAATACATCTCTGGATGCCTCCTGCAGCGAGGAGATTCTGCTGGCAGGAGAATCCTATTTGGATCTGTTTAGACAATTTTTCACTAATATTGTTGTTTATCATGTGTTGGAACGGTGCCTCAAAGCCTGAGCAGCCTTGGGGTGTGCCAGCTGCCTGGTGCGGTGTGTGTCTCCGTGCTTCCTGGGCAGGATCAGCCCTGGGGAGAGCCATCACCTGCCTTGGGCTTTGCTCAGAGGGTCTTCAGCTTTCTTGATGCCTTCATGTACAGGCTGGCGGTGTGGGGGTCATCTCAGGGCTTGGTGTGATGGGTGTAGTCACCCCCGCTGCAGTGTTAAAGTCACTTTGCAGCCACGTGGCTTCAAATGCATGGCAGTGACGGGGGCCAGAGCTGCTAGGTTGTCTCTTGGGTAAATCCCCTGGTTAAAAGCTTGGAAAATAAAATCCAGTGTGTTCCTGGACATCAAAACAGGTGGAAAGGTTGCTGCATGCTAAATCGCTCCTGATCAAAGCAGGTGAATTGGGCTTGAGCTGCCAAGCTCCAGGACAACCCACCTGAGTGGATCGGGCACAGCCTGTGAAAACTTCTGGGGCGGCTGGTCTCCAGGTGTTTGAATGGATGTATGTGGGACAAGAGATATCGTGGCTTTTGAGCTTCATGAGGTTCCTGGGTCTGGATCAGATTGTGCATGACCGCCCCTTCTGCCCAGGCCAGGGCTACAGAAAATGGGGAGGATGAAGGCAGATTGGGCAACCTGCAGCATCTGCTGTCCTGCCCTTGCTATGGGTGAGTGCTGCCACCAGCCCCCAAAAGCCCTGTTCATCCTCTGCTACCCTAAAAACTTGGTTCAGAGAAGGCAGAACTGTTAAATGTTGACTTTTTAAGATATAAACTGATTACATTAATAACAGATTACAACAAACTTGCTGCTTACTGCAGCTGAAGAAGATACTGAACCCCTCTTCATCTGCTGAAGGTAAATGTTTTATGAGTGAGGGTGGGAACATACAATGTCGAGTCAAGAATAGCAGCAGGGTTGGCTGAGGGCTTCTGTGAGTGCTGGTTGATGCTATATGGATTTTGGGGACAGTGAGGATTGCGATGCTTGCCTTATGCACCAGGTGTCTGGAGCATGTCAGCCTCTCAACATCGGAACTTGGCTGAGGAAGCACAGAATGGCTGAGTCTAGCCTTGCCCATGGACTGAAGGAAGGTGTAACTTGTTTCAGTCAACAGGTAGCCATAGAAAATGGGCCATGATGAGCTAACATTATGTTATGTTGCCCATAACATCACAAAGATAATACTTAAAAGCAATGATTTAGGAGCTCTGCTAATATTGTTCCTATTCAAGTCAAGCATAACTTGAAGTGGGTAAAAGGTTTTCTGGTGTGCTTCAGTGTTACTGTAAGTAAAGAAGCACGAGAAGGTGTTTCTGGAGAAGTCTCAGGCACAGCTTTAAGCTGTGCTCATTAATAATATTTTTAGTAATGGGAAAGACAACAAAGCTGTTGGTGGAGGTCTGCAGCTGATGGAGCAGCAGTACATAATGAAGAGGACAGGTGACCAAAATGATGATGGGTGATGATGACTGGTGGCGAGTGCTTGGTAGGCTGGACCCCCTTCTGTGCAGTACTCATCAGGGTGGGGAAGCAGTGGCCTGGAAAGCAGTAGGGATTGCTTTGGAAAATCTGCCAAACTCCGGCTGGTACCCACCTGGGTGAGCCCTGGGGTTGGGGTGGAGCAGCCAGCGGGTGCAGAGGGACTTTGCTACTGGTTTTATTCGTTCTCTTGAAATAACACATCCTGTTCTGGTCTGCAGTCAGGGGGATGCTGACAAGTTAGCTTGGAGTGGATTCAAAAGCATCATTAAAGGTTTGTCGGAAAAAGTGCCACACAGCCAGGGTGCTTGTACGTTTGGACTGCTGTGGGGAGGTGACTTGATTTCTGGCTCTTCAATGCTTGTAGCAACCATAGGGTGAGGGCTTGCCCATCCTGCCCCAGCGTGAGGAGGATGATGTGCTGCTTGGAGGAGGAGGAAAGATGTCATCCAGATGATGGACCTGCTAAGCTGCCCACCTAGGGACTCTGCCTCTGTTGTGCCTCTCTCCAAACTGTCCTGAGCAGCAGCAGCTTTTGAATATGGAGCAGGAGCGGAACTGGGGAGGTACCTTGGCTGGGGTGTTGGTGTGGGCATGAGCTGTGGGAGCAGGCGAGGAGGTAACTGGGTGCTGCAGCAGGAGCATCCTTGGTCTGGTCCAGCAATGATACCCCAGGGTACTCGTTTGGGTTGGTTTTCCTCCAGGTGTGGACACCAAAGAGCTTTGCAAACACAGGCTATTGCAAAGAGCTAGTTGACTTCTGTAGTGTCCTCCAGTCTTTTTGCGATTGAAATGACTAAAACGCAGCCCCGGGCTTCCCAGTAAACAATGAGCAGC
>JAVJGJ010000030.1:7246688-7265472 GCA_035590215.1 Microhierax caerulescens
AAACACATCTCCACCGATGCTAAGTGAGTCTGGTTCTGTGGGCTGCCGCTCGCCGGCTCCACTCTAGATGTGTCACTTGCACCGGTGGTTATTTTTAGAGCCGAGGTTTGCAAAATGCAAAGGCTGGGCAGGTTTTTCCAGGGAGCCAGATTCCTGGGAGGAGGAAGCGGGGACCAGGGTGATCTCTCGCTCTGTACCAGTGTGTGGTGGCTGCTGTGTTCACCGGTGTCCTCTGGTGAGATGATGCTTGTGTGGCTTTTATAAATCCCCACATAGATAGGAAATCCTTTCTGTCTTTCCCCTTTTCCTTTTTCCTGGTCCTCCTTGTTTTTGCGTTCAGTGATATCCCTGCCTCCCTGCTCCATCTTTGGTGGCTGGTGCTTCTCTGGAGACTGCTCCAGGTTACCAGTCTCTCCACGGGGGCTGGCTGCTGTGCAGCCCTGTCGGCCTCTCTCCTTGCCTGCACCTCCTGTGTTTCTGCCCCAGGAGCTGAGGACCCTGCCTGCTCCGCCGGTGGCGTGTGCCCAGGCTGGGCCAGGGTGAAGGTTTAGGTGCGGACCGCCAGGGAGGCAGCAGGAAGGGGCTGGATGGGTGCAGTGGTCCTGTGCTTACGGGGCTCAGCGGCTGAGGGAAGCTGGTCCTGGCAGGAGAGCATCGCTTCATCCACGTTCGCTTCCATACCTGCCTGTGCATCTACTCCACCCTCTTCCAACCTGCTTCTGACCCAAGCTGGAAAGTCCTCGGTCTTGCACCCTATGCCCTAACCCCAGCCTTGTGCCTGGCCTCTCGTAAACCTTCTGCTTGCTTTTTGGGCTCGTTGCAGCTGGGTGCTGAGCTTTGGGGGCTGCTTCCCCTTCCACCCCTGGCAATGTCCCAGGGCCATCCCCTGCAGAGCTCCTGGGGTAGGAGCCGGTGTGGGGAGCAGGGCTGTGCCGAGCAGCATCTCCAAACTCCAGCGTCAAAAGCGCTGCTGGATCTTGGAGCTGTTTGAGACTCAAGGGCAGTGTCTCAGGGGATGAGATGTCATGTGTTGGGGTGATGCTGAGCAAGGAAAGGAGGAAAACAGCTCCTCACAGTGTAGCTTGGTATCTGGTGGTTGTGCGCAGGGGCTTCCCCAGCCTTGGAGACTGCAGTTTGGTTGAAGGTGAAATGCTTCTGTGGAGTGAAGTTGGTTTGCACCAGGCAAATTGAGGGGAACAAGTAAGAGGGGTAAGGAGAGGGTAGAAACTTTGAGAACACCCAAATTTGATGTTGCATGTTGGAATAGGAAGTTGAAGGTTTGGAGACTTTAGGCTTGAAAGCCATTTTTTAAATCCAGTGTTTTGCTTCTGGTGGGTGGGATGTAAAAAGCAAATTTTTTCCATGTCTGCTGGGTTGGAGTAAGCAATTTCCATCAGCTACAAATCACTTCCCCTTCATCCCTCCAAACCTTTGGTACTTTTTTTTTCCTCCAGCAACTTGTGGAGCTGACACTGCTCAGCAGGTCTCCTCTGCCCCCCCTGGGCTGGCAGCACTTGAACTGTGTGATTAAAAGGTCTGGGAGGGAGAATTTCTCACTTGGCTGCAGGATTTTGCTCTTCTCCCAGTGACTTATGGCAACGCACAAATATTAGCCTTAGTCCTCGCTCTTGTGCGGGACCTTCGGAGAGGTGCTGGTTTTCTCCCAGCACCATGTGGCCGGGTTGCAGCTGGGTACGGAGGTGGGCAGCGGTGCTGCTGCAGCTTGCTCTGCCTTACTTGCTTTTCCAGTGCCTGTTTCCAGCCAACTGCCAAAACTCACTCAGTCATTCTCATGTCTCACTTGACTTACTTATGACTGTCGTGACTTTGTTTTAGTCACTTTGTCTGTTTTGTTCATGCAGAAAGCTGTTAGTGTTGCTGGGAGGGTTTATTCGCTTCGAAGCTGTCACCTGTTTCCTACTTGTTATTCCAGGTAGTTAATTTTTTTTCTGTTCCTTGAGAGCTGGAGCTTGTTTTCCTCATGGTTCCCTCCTTTCCAGCCTCTGCCCTGGAGAGGGCTGCGGGGCTGATGGAGGGGGCTTTGGTGCGCCTGGGGAGGGGGCTGCAGCTCAGAGCCACTGCTATCCCTATTGGGAGTTTTGGGTGACTTGAGCTCGCTTGGAGCAAAAGCTGCAATCTGAATTAATGTTTGGATTATCTTTGCCTCTTTCCCAAAGGCTGTTCTCTTTGGTTTTAATTTTGGGAAGATCTGGTAGGCGATCTCGCTCCTCTGCTGCTCCCGTCACCCGTACCGTGCAGCTCGCCGCAGGAAAGCAGCCGAAGGCACGGATGCTTTCCCTGGCACGAAATGACGTGCTGCCGGGGGCTGCGGAGCAGCGCAGGCAGGCGGGTGGCTCGGGTACCTAATCCCACCGGGCCTCCTGCCACGGCCTCTATGCACCAAAGCATGCCAGGTGCTTGGCCCAGGCTTTCACGAGAGGCGCTGGGGGGCTCCTGCCTTGTGGATCTCCTAGAGCTTCGACTTCCAGGGGTGTGCAGGTGATGGAGGGGAGCGTGGTGCTTTGACCTGCAGCATCTCGAAGGTGTCACCAGCTGCTGTTGCGAAGGTGAACACTGGTATCCACTGGGTCTGTAATGGTGAGGGGTGGGTGTGCTGCTGGGGTGCCCCGTGCCCCAGGGAATGGCACGCAGGGTGCAGGGGATGGCGGCAATTCCTGGGGCTGGTGAACACCATCACTTCTGTATCAAAGTGAGGAGGGGGGGCAGTTCTCAGCAGCACTGTGCTGCTCCTGCTTGGGGGACACACACGGACCAGGGAGGGGGCTATGGGGCACTGCTGCTTTTTTCTCCAGGCCTGAGAGAGGGGGAGAAAGGAAAGCATGTGTGCACGCACATGTGTGACACTCCAGCCCTGTCATCTTCAGGCAAGTATCCTACTTGCAGTGCCAGCTCGGGTGAGGCGATGAGAAGAAAGGCTGAAGCTGCTCTGTTGGATCAAATATGTATTTTATTAATAAAAGGCTTGTGCTGTGACTGAAGCGCCCTGCAGCTGGAGCAGTGTCATGTCAAAGTGAGGATTTAAATGCTTTTTTTAAAAAAAAATCAAGTTGGACAGATATGAGAGAACAACTTACGGTGTTTTTATCTTCCTCTGTTGTTCACCAGTTCCCTTAATAATTCAGGGGGTTTTTTACATTAGAGGTAGCCAGACTTGGCAAATAAGTGAAATGTGGCTCCTGGAGCTACAGAGTAAGTACTGAGGCTTGACAGTTCTCCCTTACAGGTGATACTGAATTCTTGCCATTAGAAAACACGAGCACACCTGCACCAGGAACCAGTGCCCCCATCTAGTGCTTTTGTAGCACATCAATATTAACGATGCTTTATGGGATTGCATTGAGAAATGCTTCCGTCTGCCCAGGTGAAGCTGCTTTGCTGTGGTGGTCTGACTGGCACTGGCATGGTGGGGCAGGAAGGACTCTTGGTTCAGAGGTGCAAACGGGGGTCTCATCAGTATGGTGACATTTGGGAGTGTAAAATGAGAATTGAGGGAGATCTTTGAGTGTCGATCCTCCCATCCCCTGCCTCCATGTGAGGCTCCTCTAACTGAGGCTGGACCGCGTGGGTGTAGGCAACAGTAATAGGTGCTGCCCGCATGATGCTGGCGCCTTGGTGCCCGTCCGGCACCGCTGCCGTTAAATCACTCAGGCTGCCGGCGGCTGCGGTTGTGCATCACAGGGAGGAGAAGACAAATAACCTCCCTCGGGCTGTGTGTGGTTCCCAGCACAATATATAAAAGCTGTCTCAGAGTGTTTAATGTGTTTCCTAAGGGCTGGCGGGCGTAGGGTGGCTTGAAAAATGTCTCTGTGCATGCTGGTTACATTAGATATCTTTGTTGGGATTGTAGCCCCTCTTTTCCACCCTTTTTTTTTGGTTGTTTTTTGGGTTGGGTTTTTTTTTTCATCTTTAATTTTGTAGCTTCGAGGGCTGAACGCTGCAGGTTCTGGGCTGCTGTATCCTGCTGCCTGCTTCAGCTAAGGAGCTGCACACACTGTGCTGGGATATAGAAACGTGTAAAAATTTTGATTTGTGATCTAAAAAAATGAGCTGAAAAACATTAGTACTTCTTGCATTCATGTTTTCAGGTCTGTCTCTGTTTTCTGAAATGTTGAGGCCAAAGAGAGGAGGGAGGACTGCAAGGAGCTTCTGGTCTGGTCTTGTTTTGGCTGGGGGGCAGTTTAATCTGGTGGCCTCTCAGCAATGCTTGGTGTAGTTGAGGATGCTGTTGCCTCCATTTCATCTTCTCGATGCCAAACGATGGTACTTCTCCCCGTTTTTTCCCTAAACTCAAAAATCTCTGGTTTTCCAGATCGTGCTTGTTTCTGGACTTTTTTGCAGTAAATCAGCATCTTCCTTGGTGTGGATTTTTATTTTTTTTTTTTTTCCCCCTGAGGCCTCGTGGCTGGCATTGCTTTGGGGACTGTCAGACTCTACTGCTCATCTGGTGCTGAGCCAGGATTGCATCTCTGTAGCAGGGTGTGTGGGGCTGAGCCAGCCCTTCCTCTTGAGTGAGCCGAATTTTTCCCTGATTTCCTGCCTCCAGGTTTTCAGAAATAACCCAAACATTAGATTTTGCAGGATCCCTCAGGCACACTGGTGGGTTGGGATGGCAGCCCGTCCCTGGCTCCATGGGGGGACCTGGGGGCTGAGCTTCAGTCAGAGCATCCCTGCACCAGGGCTGGACCGGCTTGGACGCTGCAGCCAGGGAGGTGTGGGGTGGTGAGCGGCACCACCACAACCTTCTCCCAGCCCGAGCTGGTGCACGCTGGCAGGGTGGGTGAGATGCACTGAGAAACCCTGCAAGGAGGAGCGGGGAGAGCTCGCTCCAGCCAAAACGCTGTGGCTCGGCCGCCCACTCGTGCCTGCCTGTGCTGCTGGGGACCGTCTCCCTCCCCAGCGCGGGACGGGGTGTTAGTCACACGCCGCTGGTGTTAGTCACGTTGGGAAACGCGCCGGGGCCAAGGTGATGACGCCTGTGTGTGCTTGGGAGAGTCATAGGTAGAGCCTATTTTTAACAAGGATTGCTTTGGATCCAGAGGGGATTAATCGGCTCTGGTGTGGCAGCCAGCACCCAGGTCCGAGGACACCACGATGGTTGGGTGAGCCGTGGCAAGAGCTGCAGGAGACGTGGGTGGTGCAGCCTGAGGTGAGCACCCGTGGGTTTCCCCTCGGGCACCCCCTGAGCGTGGCTGGGCTGTGCCGCTGCTGTGGGGCCGACTGGAGCGAGAGGCTCGCTGCCCAAGGTTTTCCTGCGTGGAAGCCCTATGGCCGGGTTGGAGCTGGCCCTGGCCATGCTGAGGAGCATCAGTAGCTCGGTGCAGGTTTGGCTGGTGGGTTGAAGCCCTCGGTCACTGCCACGTGCCACCGTGACCAGGTGCTCGGCAGGGGAGCGGGTCTGAGCCCTGTGCATCACTGCACATCACCCCGGGTGGTGCCACGGTCCCCGGAGCAAAGCACAGCAACAAGGGTGGATGAAATCAGGCCAGGCCCTCTTGGGTTTAGGGTGAGCCCTTGTCCCTCCTGGCACCCCTGGGTAAGTGCCTTTAGGTGACGGCCTGGTGGCTGTGCTCTTGCCACTGTCCCCAGGCAGCATGGGGCCAGACCATGTTCCCGTGCCTTGCTTTGGACCTGAGGGCAAAGGTGTGGGTTTTACTTCTTAAAAAACACGCTGTTGAAGTGGTTGCTGGGTATAAAAGCAGCAGCCAGAGACTGTGGTTAGTGTTGCCCTTTTGAAAGGAAACACAACAGCAATCTGTTATGGAAGGTGTGTTTTGTTTTGTTTTGGTTTTTTTCCCCCCTTCTTCCTTTTGACTTAATAATTTGGCATTTGCAGTGCAGGGAGTTTCTGGGAGATGGCATGAGGCTTCTACTAAAGGGTTTTTTTTTCCTTGCTACAGCAGCTTTAGAAATCTATCATTGCTGCTTTGGTTTTGGGCTTCTTTTTTTTTTTTTTTTTCCCTCCTCTGGCATATGGAATTCGCAAGCTTGGAATAAATGCGATCCGTTAGCCGTTTCAAGCAGGCTGTATGTAGATAGTGCTTCATGTCTCGCAGCAGACTGGGATTTTTAGAAATGCTCTATATTGGCCTCATGTTACAGCTCCCGTGGGCTGCAGAGAGCACCCAAGCCTCTGTAGTGGATGCATGGCTTGGTCTGTAGCATCCTTGGTCAAAACCTACCCTGGGGGGTTAGGCTGTGCAGTGGGGTGTGTGCCTGTAGCACTGCTTCCTGGGCTCTAGCTGTGCTGGGCCACATCTGGACCAAGCAGTGCACCACAGCCATGTGCTTAGTGCTGTGGTCCTCATCTGAATTGCTGGCTTTGATTTTCAAATGGGATGGGAAAGCCTGTAGGCGAAAGGAGCCTGACCCAGAGATGCTGGCTGGGCTCCCGGCCATTTGCTGGGGTGCTGTGGGAGACCCCCAGCTCTTGGCAGCGGGATGAATCCCTGGACTTGCTCTTGGACCTGCACCAAGCTATGGGTGCTTCAGTGCTTTGGCTGGAGATCCAAGGTGCCTGGAATGAACCGAAACCCACCGTGGGCTCTACTTACCTCTAAGAAATTTCCCCAGAGGGGTAACTTGGGTGCTGAGGCTGCCTTGAGTCTCTTGTCTAGCAACTGCTCGGTGGGCGCCTGCGATCCGCAGCCAGCCTTGTCTCCCCGATGCCATGGGGATGCTGACTGCTTGAGAAGTTCTTTGCAGACGGCTTGACAATTTCTTTGTGTTCTTGCCGGTGTTAACGAGCTTGGCTGCTGAATTTCTGAGGCCGGGTTTTTCTGTGCAAAATGCAAACGAGCGTGGTGGAACTGAGCCACAAGCATGAGCTGGGGGGTGGGTAGCTCGGGGTAGGGTGTGGGTGTCAGTGGGTGCTCCGGCAGCCTGACCTGCAGTCGGCACTGGGTGATGCAGGGTGTTTTAAGAGGTGCAGAAGGGTGAGTACTGGGATGGCTGCCAGTGTGTATCCCCAGCGAGCAGCTCATCTGGCATAGCGTGAGGTGTGATCTGTGCATGCAAGGCTGGTGATGGATGGGGGGTGTGGGGTGTCCCGAGGGTGTGCGGGATGCACTTTGGAGGCAGTTCATATGTGGGGTGTCTGCTCTGCTCTGTACTTGGCTTGCGAAGGGGGTGGCCCACCTGTAGGAGTAGTTTTGGCTTAGTGCTTTAGCTCAAGGGTCTTTTTGGAGGAGAGACAAAGCAGGTTTACATCTTGGAGTCCAGCTGGTGCTTCCTCAGTGAGGGATTGTGTCCGAGGACAGGGGAGGAGGGAGCGGCAAAGGGCTGGACACAAAGCCTTTTTCATTCCTTTGGGATGCCAGAGTTGTTTCACTCAAAGGCTTTAGGCAAGAAAAAGGACCAGGACAGACCAGTTGTCTTCATCTCTTTTCCTGGACTCCAGTGCAGGTTATGAGCTGAGCATCACTTGCAGAAGGTGACATTGCTGAGTAGCCATGGGGCAGAGCCTGTGAGCAGCTCTTGGAGCTGGGGGAGGCCAGAATTCTGGTCCTGGAAGCCTCGGTTTTGCCTGAGAGCCCCAGTCCTGGCTGCAGCACTGACCCTCATGGAGCCTGAGATGGGAGATCCCATCTGGGTGCTTTCAGGCTTTAAGCATCTTCTGTTTTCAGCTGGGGGCTGTAACAAATTGCTGGCTGTGTTTGCAGGGGCTGTCTGGCCTGTTGCAGTCAGAGGGAAGGATGTAAAATCCAAGCAAGCACAAATGTTGTGTTCCTGGATGATGCTTCTGTGCTAGCATTTAGCGTGGCAGGGTTTTAATACGGCCCTAGACAGATCAACGGGCACTGGAGGAGGGCTGGAGCCCCTCGCAAGCAGGTCTGTTGGCAGCTAACACGAAAGCAAGGTTTAAACCAAGAAAATGACCTGGTTTAAACCCAAAATGTTTTATGGGAGTTGTGGTTCAGCTACAGCCTGAGAAGGGTGGATGTGTCAGCGTGGTACCCTCCTGGGAGGGATGGAGGCAGGGGGCTGGGGACCGTGACAGGTGATTTCTTGGATCACCACAGCTTGCTCGAATGTCTCGCCAGTGCTCCGAAGCCTGCCAGCAGATGGTGGATGGCTGGCATGGGAAAATCAATGGCGTTAAACTATTTAGGAAGGAGCGAGTGGGCAAGGGGAGAGAGGGGGAGTGACGCTGCCAGAAATAGCATTGCCCGTTTCCGAGTTGCCGAGGCTCTGAAAGCAAATGGTCTCCACTGGTGTCCAGCATGAGCATGCACGGGAGGTGGTGGTGAGAGGCAGGCAGTGCCAAATTACATGGCAGTGCCGGACAGCCGTGCCAGCGGAGAAACCCCCCGGCGCCTGCAAGCTGAGTGACATACGCCGGCAGTCTCGCGCTGCCGGTCCTCAGCCATCCTCGAGATGCCTAAAAATTACAGATGGCAGTTTCCGAGTGTAAAAAGAGCTGTGTGCCACCCGCGGAAGAGCCTCATCTGCCTTCCTGGAGACAGAGAGGGACGGGGACGGGTTTGGGGGGGGGGGGCACTGATTAGAAGTCATTCGCGTGCCATTGCAACGTGATTGCTGATGTTTGCAAATACAGTAAAGTCCAGGCTCCAAGCACACATGCTGTTGTAAAAGAGCCAATTTCGTGATAGAGTTATGAGCTAATTCAGCCGTCGGGCATCGTTTCGGTGGAGAGATGGGGTTGACAAGTGAAGCAGTCAGCTTGGGTCAGAGCACAGCTCCTTCTAGCTCCGTGCCTGGTCTGGCTGCTCAGCCAGGACCGCGGAGGATGCTGAGCTGTTGTGCATCTTAATAAATAGAAGGAATAGGATGTACGTTGCTCTTTCCCTGCTGGATCTTCCCAGGCTCTGGCTACTGGCAGCACACAGTTTGGAAATTGCAGCTAGGCTGTTATTCCTGGGTGCGCCTGCCCTCCTCCCCTCTGTGAATTAGTCTCATCCTTATTTTGAGCTTATTTACACCGCGCTTGTGTCCCACAAAGCAGCTCTCTGGCAGGAAGGTTGCTTTGGTATAAATTATTCTGAGTAACGTGCTTCAGAGGGATGAAACAGCAGCGATGAAATAGTGTTATATATAAAGAGAAGAAGGAGGAGAGGCACTTGTGGTATTAACAGCTTGATGTCAGCAATTGTAGTAAAGTGATAAAAGAAGGGAAAACAGAGCTGGATGAGCTCTTGTTGAAAGAAGAAACATGTCGAGGTGGAGAAGGGGGCCCGATAAGGTGGTGGCCTTGGTCACAAAGGGAGGTGCTGGAACCGGCAGCGCTGAGGGAGCAAGGCAGGCAGCGCATGATAAGCACTGCTGCTGCTGGGCTTTGGAGGGGGAGCTGGCACCAGTTGGGAGTGAAGCTGCGTCGCTGGAAGGAGAGGAGGCCACTGATAGTGGCTGGAGGCCAGCTGGGTGTCTCTGAAAGAGCAGCACCTCCAAATGCCACGCTCTGCGCCCGTCCTCTCACCCAGATGGTTTCCAGAAGCTCCTGCCTTCGCCTGGCACCTCAGCGAAGCGGCTGGGCTCGTGCCTGGGCTGGCTTAACCCATGGCTCTCCGCAGGGTCCGGTACTGGGGCTGCTGTTAGGAGCCAGAAGGAAGCACCCAGGCTTTCCTGAGGGATTTGGTGGTGTCCCCTGAGGAGGAGAGGGGCCCCTGGGACATCCCGGGTGTGTGTGCTTTGGGTGGGCGGTGAGGACAGGGCGCTTGCCAGGCCAGGTTATTAGTCCTGGTGGAAAAAGCAGGATGGCTGAAATGTTCTTTGTAGCTCTCCATAAGCATTTACTTGTTTTCCTTCGTCTCCCACACTGCAGGAGGCTGGGGAGAGACTGGGCGCAGGGGATGAGCTCTGGGGGTGTGTGGCAGCTTGGAGTGGCTGAGGGTGGCAGGGACAAGTGAGGATGAGGAAGGACAGGGGCTGGGCCAGGCTTTTGCCCCTGAGCAGCCGCGGGTCCTGGGACGTGCTCGCCCACCCAGCTGGGAAGCTGGTTGCTTGCTAAAGGGTCCTCAAGGCCCGATTTGTCAGTCTGTGACATTGAGAGGCAAGAAATATGTTTTTATTGTCCGTTTATCCCAGCCCAGCTCAAGGCAGGGTAAGGTAAAATGCAAACCGCCTCGGTTCTCCGCAGCGTGAGGTAAAAAGGGAAAGGTTATAAGAGACCTGGGTGAAGGAGCAAAAGGAGAAGCTGCCTTTCCACCTTTGAGGTTGGATCAGGAAGGTTTGCCTCTGTTTATCCAGTGATTTGGGGCTCTGCCCTGTCTTCGTGCTTGCAGCTGGAGCTGCTGGTGAGGACCTCGCGGTGGAGGATGCATCGCACATTCCCCCCAGGGTTTCAGCATGGCAGGACAGACTTATTCTCCATCTCCTTCCATTCCTCACTGTGCAATTTGTGCAAGGGAGTGCTTTCCCCCCCTTCCCCAAATGATAAGACCTTTTCAGCGAGTCTTTGTACATAATGAGAACAAAAGTCAAAGAAGAATAAAGCCTGCCGTCGCTCACCTTTAAAGCATCCCTTTGTTTTAACCTCTCAGGGGTGCTGTGACTCCTTGTGCCAGGAATCTGATGTTTGCATGATCACATAATTGCCTTTGCGGGTCTATTAAGTAATGACACACATTGTGGCTTGTGAGTCACCTCGGCAAAGGCACTGTTGGAAAGAAGAACTTTTTCTCCCTGGCTTTACCAGGTGAAACAAGAATGTTGTTGTTTTTGTAAAGTTTCCTGGCCGGAGGGAAGAAGGGCAGTCTGACAGGGCTGGTGAGGGTGAAATGCGAGGAGGGAACCCAGAAGACTGGCCATGGGACGCTCTCATAGAATAATTTAGGGTGGAAATTACCTTTTAAGATCATCGAGTCCAACTGTTAACTCAGGACTGCCAAGCTCACCCTCACACCATGTTTGTGAGCACCACATCTGTATGTTTGGGCGTTTTTTAAGTGCTTCCAGGGATGGTGATTCCACCACCTCCCTGGGCAGCCTGTTCCAGTGCCTGACCACCTTTTCAGTGTAGAATTTCCTCCTAATATCCAGTCTAAACCTCCCCTGGCATAACTTGAGGCTGTTTTCTTCTTGTCCTGTTGCTTCTTACGTGGGAGAAGAGACCGACCCCCACTGCGTTACAGGCTCCTTTCAAGCAGCTGTGGAGAGCGATCAGGTCCCTCCTGCAAGGCTGCAGTCGGAGCTGTGCATGTCCTTCCTGCGCCATCCCAGCAGCAGTTCCCGGCTAAGCGGACACTTTTGGAGAAGCGGGAAGCTGTAGTGAAGCCAGAATGAGGGCATGTGCTGGCATGACCCACGACCACCCTCTGGGGAGCCCAGGCCAAGCAGGTCCCGGGTCTCATGGTCTGTTTTTGGACTATTCGTGTTCAGCCTGCCTCAGCACAGCGGAACAGACTTTTTCCCAGGGCAGTGCTCAGGAAGCCTGGATACTTCATGACTCCCCATCTTTCCTTCTCTATTTACATCAAATCCTCGCTGCATCCATGGTTTCAAGCTGACCTGGGTTTCTGATCTCCTACATCAAAAGCGATGCCCCGTTCTCGACCCCTGCCTGTGTGCTGCCTCATTTCAGGTGCTCTGGAGCAAGGAGCAAGGGCTGGGCTGTCTTCTGCCAGCAGTGTTTCCTAGAAACTGGTCGATTTTTTTTTTTTTTTTTTAAAGCATTTTCTTTGTTGTGCAGCAACTTCTAACACACCCTGGCTCACACTGGCAGCTCCTCTCTATACCTTGGCAATTCTTGCAGCTGCTTTTGGGCTGAGAGTGATGGGGACTTATGCTGAACCCTTGTGTCACTTGTCCTCTTTCAAATGAGCTAGCTCAGGCTGAGTTACCGGGCTTGGCAGCGCTGCTTCCCACATCTCTGGGTGCAGGAGCAGCCGAGGGGTGACATGCACAGCCAGCTCTGCTGCTGCGTGCTAATTAAAGCATAAATCCAGGCTGTCCTCAGGGATGATGGGGCTCTGCCCATGACTACCTGCATGCGCTGGCTCTTGGCTTGCCAAATATCCAAGGACTGGGGGGCTGGAACGTGGAGGCACTGCTCTCCCCCTGCCTGCAGCTGGGCGAAGGGGGACTGTTCCATACGTGCGCTTTATGCTGGTGTTGGCTGTCTGCTCTGTGTTGCAGGAGTGACAGGCAGCCCAGGATGATCGTGGCATTCCTGTTCGTTATATTCCTGGAGGGTGGCCCGGTGATTACAGCTGGAAATTATCTTAAGAAGTCGTGGCTCTGCCCTTCTTTGGAAAGCAAACTCTTAAAGGCGTGCTCTCCGGCTGTGTGTACGTATAGCTCCGAGCACTGCTGGTTTCTAGATGCTGCTGTTGCACAGCTCACGGCTTGCTTTCCCATCCCTGATTTTTTTTCTATTGCCAGGTGTGGTGCCGTGCTGTTTGCAGAGCAGTGGTTGTGTGCTAGGGGAGCCCAAGTCCAGCACTTGCCTGCTGGGGCGATACTTTGTCCTTTGGCCCTGCTGGGGAGAAGAGCTTGTACAAAGAAGGCAAACGCTGAGCTGCGCTGGGTATCGTCCTGTGCTCCCCATCCCTGCTTGTGGCCGATGGTGTGCACGCTCTCAGGTCTGCCCGTGTGTGTTTTCTCTGCTCTCCTGGGGGGGCTGGCACTGGTGTGGGGCTGGTACCGGGGGTGGCAGGTTGCAGGTGCGATGGGTGTGTGATGAGGGTACTTTGCCTTGAGATGCAGACACATCTGCCTGTCTGGCACCGAGGGGTGCAGGAAGAGGTGAAGAGATGAGACTGTCGCAAAGGTGATGCTGGGAGAAATTTGAGCATCTGGTTGTTTATCAGGATGGGCATTCCTAAGCACCGGGACACCTTTCTGTCCATGCCTGGTGCTACCCTGTCACTGAACCCCCTATGTCAGGCCAGCTGGAGCTCTGTCTCTCACTACTACTCCGGCAGCATCATGCCTGCCCCTGGCTGTGCCCTGAAAACATCCTCAGGGTTGGGGGCTCACTGCCTGCAGCCGGCCTGGGGCTGGGGGTCCCAGTCCCCTTGCAGTCTCTAGCTCTCCCGCCTCTCTGTGCCGGAGATGGAGGGCTGATTTCTTTGATGTACATTTATATAAATAATAGTGGGGTTGTTTAACAGTTGCTCTTAAAGGAGAGATGAGATAATTTCATGTTTTGATATTCTTAAAGCTGATTCCCCTGGGAGCGGTGCTCTGTGGGAGGGCTCCCATACCTGGGGCTGTGCAACCCTGCTGCTGGCACAGGCAGAGCCTGTGCACCCCCCATGGGCCTTTGAGATCCTTCCAGGATGGGACAGAGTCTGAGCAGCAGCCTGGCCCCATCCAGGCACAGCGCCGCTGTTCCTGGGAAGCAGAAGTGGTGCTCAGCCCCAAGGAGTGGACTCTGCTGCTGGTGTATCGTGCCAGCTGTGAAAACCCTGGTGTGGCAGAACAAAAAGAGTTTCCCAGACAAAAGTGTGTCTGGTGCTGGAGCATCTCCCATCCTGAAGCAGCCCCTGGGTGTTTGGAGCTCTGTTTTTCCTCCATCTGATCTTTGCAGTTATTCCAGGGGTCTTTTGTAGTATCTTGGCACTGTGAAGGCCCCCCTAATAATTTATTATATGTGAAGGGGTGATGAGAAATGAATACTTCTTGAGAAACGAGCCAAGGGGCCCTTCTTTGATTGCACCACCTCCCTCTGCCCCAAACACACTGGTGTGTGTGATGCTGCCTTCCCCTGGTTCTCCTGTACTGGGATGTTCGACCTGACTCTTTCACTTCCACCTTTTGCTGAGCGTAGGAACGGGTCTGTGTGAGCAGCGGGTGCCTGTAAATGTCTCCTTTCTTCTTTTCTTTTTCCCCACCTCGCTTAAGTCTCTCTGTTACCGGTGTCATACAAAGCTCCCAGCATGGGATGCAGCACTGGCTCTTGCTGGGTACCAGGTGCCTACGGGGGATGCTGGGAGCAGTTCTTCCTAGCAGATCCGCTGCAAACCTGCCGGTGGCAGAGGGACTACAGGAGGGTGTTTAATCCAACAAACTTTTCCCCAGTAACAAATGACTCAGCTAAGAATAGCTCGCCCTTGCCAGCTGGCTCCCGCAGCCACTGTGCCACGCAGACCCAGCTGCCACGTTCGGTGCAAGACGGGGAGCCAGAGGACCGGGGAGGTCTGGAACCATCCCGAGCGGGGCTCGCCCACCGCAGCATCCGTGCCGCTGCGAGGGGAAGTGCATGTGGTGGGAGAGATGAAGGCCATGAGGATGAATCAGACGCTCTTGCAGCCCATCTGTCTCTGTTTGGAGGGGCCCCACGCTGAATTTCTTCCTAGCGCTCTGAGGTTTAGTACTTTGCTTAACTGCATGGCATGAGCTCTCCTCCCCTTAAGCAGGGGTTAATAATTAGCAGCTGGGGGGTAAGCATGGCTCCCCAGAGAGAGTGGGATGGCATTTGATAGTCCCAAAAACTGAGTGGCCTCCATGGCCTGGGAGAGGCAGGTTAGGGAGCCAGACAGAAGGGGCAGCGGGGGGAGGGATTTGGAACATCCCTGTGCCCCAGGAAGGATGGAGCAGGACTGGGATGGTGTGTTCCCGGGGCGGCCAGCCAAGCTCGGGGAAGAGACATCCTCTGTGGGCTGGTGAAGCTGAGAAACGCTGCCTGGCTCAGGGTGTCCCCAAGATGCTTGGGGCAGCATCCAAAGGGGGTTTGCTCTTGTTCTTGCTCATGCAGGAGAGGGGAGGGACGCTTGCTCACCAGGGGAAGCAGCAGCATCAGAGCAGCTTCTTGCTCTGATGCTTCTGTCAAAATCGCCCCTCCAGGTCCCCAGGGAAGGTTGCTGGGGTGCTGGACCATGGTTGGAGGACTGTGGTGGCTTTGGTGCTTGTTGCATACAACACAGGCAGGGTCTGTCCATCCCGGGTCGAGGCCTTGTGTCCTCTCCAGCAAGGGGTCTGTGCCCCCTGCTCACCCGGGGCAGTGCTGGAGCTCAGTGCTGCGCTGCTGGACCCTTGTGCTGCCTGGGGAAGATCAGCCCCACAGGCCAGTGCAGCATTAAACCTTTCTGCTTTAACTCTTGGGTGGGGGGGTGGGGGGGTTGGTAGAAGGTTATTGAGATAACAGAAGCAAAGGGCTCACCCAGTGCCTTAAGTGCTGAGAGTAGCTATTATGGTAACACATAGTTACTTGGCTGAAGACTTGGTTGCTGCCATTGTCACACAAACACCTACACGGAGAAAAACCCTAAAAGGAGTTTCCTCTTCGGAGGTCAGCGGTGCTGCTAGGAACCTGTGGCTGGCTGCAGCTCTTTATCAGGTAATCGGCTGCTAGAGGGAACAAAACCTGAAGTACGGTGTGCGGGGTTGCAGCGGCTGCGCTCCTCGGCTGTGGCGTGAGGTTTGGGTTGAGGCAAGGGGGCCGAGTCGTTTGGCAGCGTGCGGCCGTCTCTTGAGGGTGCTGCAAAGGACCCATGCGCGTCTCTCCTTCCATCACTTGTTCTCTGGTGCAGAGGTCTTGCAAAGGCTCTTCTCGGTGGGGTGGGGTGCTGCCCTGGGGGGTGTCCTGTTTCAGCCCACGTGGATGGACAGGCCACAGGGCAAGAGATGCTCACTGCGCTGTCCCTGTTTGGCCGTGACAATCCCGATGCGGGAGGGGATGGCTGGCTGCAGGGCGCGATCTCTCTAATGAGATCCCTATTAGACGAGGTGAGCTCCAGCTGCTCATCGGCACAGCTGGGTGGTTCGTGTCCTCAGATGTGCCCTGGGTTGTGCTGGGAGCATCGCGCCGTTCCCAGCCACCGTGCAGGCGAGAGCACAAGTGCCGGTGCTTTTGCAGCTGAATATCCACTCTGTAGTTCAGCTTGGCTGCTCTCAGCGCCCTGTCGCCATGGTTTTCTCTAGATGACTTCTCTGCTGCAGGAGCAAACAGTAAATTTCCTGACTCCACTACTTTTAGACCAAAATTTGGGAGGTAAATACCTCTAGAAACTTTCTGTTCTGGTAGTGAAAGCCTGCTGTTTGCCACAACGGCAGCTGTTCCTCGGTTCTCCTGTATCAAATACAGACAAACGTACTGTTGCTGCGCATTAATGTCCCCTGCTCCTGTGGTGGTCAGGTGAGCGGGGGACACTGGGGGCTGCCAGAGCCTTCTGCGGGTCTGTGCTACGCTCTTATCTGCATCCCGGTCATGCAACCAGGGATACCTAGAGCAAGCATCAGCTGGAGTCACCTGTGGGAAACCACGTTGCAGTACCATGGGAAGGAGGTTGGACAGGGGCATATGCCATTTTCTTTTGCTTTTTTTAAATTATTCATTTTCACTGATGGAGCTGTAAAGCCAGTTCTTCCCAGCTGTTAACCAGGAGCTATGCAGCAACCAAGGTTTGTTGCCACGCAAAGGCTGATTTGCAGCTGGAAAGGTTCAGGGCTCCAATACTCACCCAAGTTGTATGTTATTAAGCAAACGTGGTGGGGAGGTAGGGCTGTTGGCTGGCTCTGTGGTCCCAGCTCCGGCCACAGCCCATTCCCAGCGCATACCAAGCTGTGGGTTTCCACCGATGGGATCAGAAAATAACTCTGTGTTTTCCAAACCAGCCACGTGTTGGCTTGCCACAAGTTTCCCTTTTGTGGGAGGCAGGGCTGGCGTTTAAACAGCAGAAGCTGAATTACATGAACAAATGCGGTGTTTTTCCCACTAATTCAGATTTTGTCTAAAAATAAAGTGGGTTTGTTTTCGGTGTAAAGGGGAGACCAAAGGCTAGAAGACAGGCAGATACCTTGATGTCAGATGTTTCATATGCAGCGCGTGGTATCCCGCAAGCACCCTCGTTAACGCGTAGCCTCATCAGCTTGCCTTAACAAAATGTTCTGGCATCTTCCCTTCTCTCCTTGTCACTTCTCCGGAGGGAACGTGGCTTGTTCTGCTGGCAGCATGAGCCTTGTTTGCTTAGGCGGAGGCAGAGCTAATTATTTCTATTTATTTCGTCAAACTTTCTTGGTCTTCCATTTGAGGGCTCTGCTTGAGCTTTTTCATTTGCCTCCAAGCCTCTGGGAGTCACTGGTGTCCCTGGAGCAAGCCTGATGGGAGATGCATTGGTAGGCATCAGTGAGCCTATGTGTCCGTGTGGATGCTGGACCTACCTTTGGGATGTGTCCTCATTTTCTCTTAGCTAATTGCTCTTGGGGCTCTGCGCAGCCACGCCATGGCTGAAACCTGGAGTGCTTGTCCTTGGTGTGCAAGAAAGCCTCCAGTCCTTCCCAAGGAAATGCTTCGGGATGAAACAGAGCTCCAGAATAGTTGTTTGAAAACAAAACCAAAAGCAACCCCACCACCACCCACAAAACCCCAAAATACAAAACAAAAATAAAGCCCCCAAACCCCAAAGGAAACCTGGTGTGGCTGAACGAGGAGTTAAACTATAGCAGGGGAGGGTTGAAAATGAGCAAAGCAATATGAAAAGGAAAGGCAGAGGTTGGGAAAATAAGATATTACAAAGGTACCCAGAACTGACTTGTAAAAACAAGTAATTAATGCCCTTAAAAGTTGCATGGGTAAGCAAAGTAGTGGTGAGGAATCTGTTTATAGCTTTCAGTGGGAGCAGCTGAACTCTTCTCATCGATGTGCTAATTAATTTGTTGAGGCTCTTGCTGGCAGTTGCCTCTTTCTTTCTGGAGAGCTTGCCAAGGGGTGAATATTTCTTGGGCTGGGCAAGTTTAGCTCTGGGGGTAACTGTAGACACTTCTTACGTGCAGTGCAGCACCACAGACCCAGAGGAGATGGGATGCTTCCCCGGCTGTGCCGTGCGCCCTGGGGACATCAGGCTTATTTTGGCTGGCATGGGGCCGTGCTCTGTTTTGTCCCCTCGGTTACTTTGGATTTTTTTTTTTTTATATTTAATGTATTTTTATTCCTGGTGTGGTAATTTCCCTGCCTTTCTCCCAACTGCTGTTCTGGACTCCCCGTTTGCTTTGGAGGAGGTGTTCAGGTGTCTCCAAACAACGCCCTGGGAAGGGGTTAAAATGACTGATGGTATTTTTGCTGCGTTATTGCCCTGTGTTGGGTTGTTTCCTTCCGTGTCAAGGATGTAGTTGGGAAGGGAGTGACAGCCCTGGTGTGAAGTGTCTGCTGCCTTGTGCTTTCCTCTCATTCCTCCTTTCAACTCTACCGTGGGCAAGTGCTGGGAGGGGGATTTCAGGGACTGCTGGGGCAAAGCTCTTCCTGCAGCGGTGAGATGCTGAATAGAGCATGAGAATAAAGCGTAAAGCATTTCGCTCTGACAAGGCTTCGGATGTGCTCTCGGACACAAGCATCTCCTGTCTGTAGAGCATCACCTGTTTTGCTTAGCCAAGGAGCGTCGCTCGGTGCGGTGTTTCTGGTAGTGCTCCTGCACCTTTTGCTCTGATGCGCAGCTCCCAAGCCTTAAGCCACGCTGATATTCCCGCATCCAGCCTCTTGAGCTGCTGCCTGTCTTTGTCAGGCTGCCTGGCCACCGTCCTGCCAGCTGGAGGGGGGGGGACATGGATGCTCCAGCACTGTGCCCACCTGGGAGGCAGCCTGTGAAGGTGCTGCACCATCTGCCAACACGGATGCTGCTTGCGTGGCCCTGCCTGTGCGGGCAGCAGAGTGCAGGCAGTGGCCGGCTTTTTGGTGAATGCACGGCTGCCTGCTGGGTTGGATGGGGGAGAGCTGTGCTGCAGGTTGGAGGTTGTGTTTCCAGCTGAGCTGTGCAGCCCATCTTATTCCTCCCAACCCTCTGTAAAAGCAACCCCCCCCCCCCGAAAAAAACCCAACAAAAAAGTGAAAAAAAAACAATAGAGAAAAACCCAAACCAAAGCAGTATGGGGA
>JAVJGJ010000030.1:7314845-7345609 GCA_035590215.1 Microhierax caerulescens
CAAAGGTGACGGCATATTTTTTTGAATTTCCTCCCCCCCCCCCCCCTCCCTTTTCCTTCTGCGTGTGTGCGCTGAAATGACACAGCAAGAAACAAACTGTCTGCTGGATCCCCAGCTTTGCAGGCATGTTCTATCAAAAGTTCCCTGCCCACCCCTTCCTCCCTGCCCGCACCGGGAAAATCTCGCTCCTAGACCGTCTGCTGGCAGCAATGGGGGGGTCCAGGGGTTGGCAGAGGCACCGATGCTCCAGCAATGCCCAACAACTCCAGACTCAAGGAGAGGAGGTGGTGGGAGGGTCTCAGTGCTGCTTGGCCCCACATTGCTCATCTTTGTTAAGCTCCAGACCTGTAATTTCCTTAGCAGGTTTGGTGCTGGAAATGGTGCCAGTGGGGCTTAGCAAAGCTGTTTCCATGCACCTATGTTGGTGCACGTGCTACTGTGCATCCAGGCTGGATTGTGGGGGGGGTATTGGGGTGAGTTGGGGACCTTGAGCAAGGTTACGTGTAGGTCTGTTGGGGATGTTCCTGCATCTAGGAATCATAGAATGGCTTGGGTTGGAAGGGACTTTAAAGATCACCTAGTTCCAACCCACCTCGCCATGGCAGGAAACATATCATGGGCCCTGAGCTGCCTCTCTGGGCTGGCAGCGTGCTCAAAACAAAGCAGGGATCCAGCCTGGCAATCTCCAAGCTCCGCTGAAAACCAGCCCCAAAGCTGATCCCATGAAAACTGTGCCCCAGTGCAGCGTGCAGGCTCCAGGACCTGCCGGAGAGGCAGCAGCTGGCACATGTCTTGAGCCCGATGCTGAGGATCTGGACTGGGAACACTGGTGCTGCTTTAGCCAAGCGGCATGTCTAATGAAGGTTGCAGAGCTTTGCAAATATTTAATCAGGAAAAGTTCATCCTGCCTGTGGGCACTGAGGGGGGGTGCCCTCGTCTGAGGCTGGGGAGGGTGCAGGAGAGGTCTGGGCAGGAGAAGGGGGCTTGGGAGCAGAGGTAGGGTCAGCTGAGGGGTCACAGGGAGGGATGGCTGGGGGTGAAAGGAGGAGGAGGCACAGGCACGCGTGAAGACAGGGTCTGCAGGTGGATGCTGGGGCATCTAGGTGTAATTTCTCATTGGAATACAGGAGAACAGAACAAAAATTGGTCTTAACACCTATTTCAAATGTTTTGAAAACACCTGACTTTTACCAATGCTTCTAGCAATGCATTTTTTGCATTCCATTTAGAAAACAGAAAATTGAAATCTATCGCATTTTTCCCTGTCTTCCCACTTCCCCCCATCTCTGACACAAGCATGCCCGTGTGCTGTGGGCTTTGCAGAGCATCCTGCACCCCTCTGCTGGGACTGCTGCCTGCCCTCAGCACCCCGGGGCCAGTGCCAGGCAGTGCTGCAGGCAGGGCATGGGGCAGGAGGTGCCCACCCTGCCTGGAGACCCTGATGCACGGCTGGGGCAGGATGTGTCCCACCGCGGGCCAGCCCTGGCCCTGCAAAGGAAATGTAGCGATTTCCTTATTAACCTGATTTGGCAAAGCAAAGCATTTTCATTCAGATCTTGTCCAGTGCCAGGGTCGCTGATGGATACCAGGCAGGGCTGGCAGGAGTGAAGCATGGCCCTGCATGCACCAGATCAAATTACTGCTAATAAAGGGAAGAAAGAGATCTGGTGGTGTGCTGGGGAGACCAGCAGCGGGTGTCAAGGTCTTGAGGGAACTAGTTAGGCCAGGGAATCTGCTGTAAGGTGGGTTTTTGTTTTGTTTTGTTTTCGTTTTTTGTTTGAGTTTCTTTTTGTTGTTTTGTTTTGTTTTTCCATCCTCCTTTTTGCTGGAGATGTTGAGGCTGTTGCTGCTGGCCTGTGTGTGTTTATCAGCCCACTGCAGCTGTGGTTCGCAGGGAAGAGCAGGTCGGGTACCGCAGGGGTGATGCTGGGGGGATGCCATCAGCCGTGGCAGGGGCACGGTGGGCGTCATCGCCAGGCAAAGTTCATTGGGAATTACTGAGCCAAGGATTTGGCGTGCAAATCATGAAAGCTGTGGTGGTTTTGTACCTGCTGTCCCAGCAGGTCTGCTCTGTCCCTGTGCTAGGCAGCAATCCCCTGGGAAGCACTGGGGAAGGCAGGCATGGTACCCAGGGCAAAGCCTTCTGAGATCCTGGCTTTCCACATCATCCCCAAATCCCCTTGCTAGGATTGCACCCGGGGGGCACAGACAGACCTCTCCTGCCCAGCTGCGGTGGTTGGGGTGGTTTGGTCACCCCATCCCTGCCTGTTAAAGCCTGCCTGCAATGTGAGCAAAGCCACAGGTCCCTGTGGGGTGGGAGATCCCTAGCAGAGGACCACAAGGAGGGTGGGACAAGGCCACCCGTGCTTCTGGAGGAAGCACCTATGGATCCTCCCCTCAACCCCACAGCACAGTGCTGCCGTACCCCCTGAGCACGTCATGGCCAGTTCGTTACAGTTACGGGTGTATATTACCCTGATCTAATGATGCGCCGTTCTGGTCCAGATTCAAACAGAAACCACAGAAGCTCTCTCCTAATGCAGACAAATTTTGAGAGGGAACCTGAGTGCCTACGGGGCATCACTGCGTGCTGTTGATGCTGACCAAGCTGGATGTGGAGGTCTCCAGGACATCTCCTGCTGGGAAGGGGCAGAAAGCTCCTTTTCTCTCCAGGGAAAGCCTGAAGTGGGAGCCCAGCCCTGTTACTAGACACTGGGGAACCAACAAGGGTGGATCTCTGTGTGAGTGAAATCCAATGGCTCCCCATGTCCTGCTGCTCTCCAAATGAGTTGGGTGCCCACAGCATCTGTCCCCAGTCCCGCTGCCTGAGCTGCTGGGCAATGAGTGGCCATTAAAGGCACCCTGCACAGGCAGAACATGCTCTCTGTTTATTTTTAACTAGGAGAGACTGTGGTTTTTTTTTGGGTTCCCCCCCCCTTCCCCTATAGCAAAGAAATCCTAAAGTTTCCCATGCGAGCGCAGCCCGAGGGAGGGTACGTGTGGGCTGCGAGCTTGTGCTTTGCATTCGACTCGGGTATATATTTAAGTTTCTTTAGATATCTGCCCCCCCGAGTGAGACCTGCTTTTGCAGCTCCCTGTGCCTTTTCCCGCCCTTTGTAAAACAAACAAAACAAAAAAAAAAACCCAACAAAACAAAACAAAAAAAACCCCACCCTAAAAAACCCTAAAAAAAAACCCCAACACAAGAGCTGCTAAAAGAATAACCTTGTGCTGGGGGTTGAGAAGCGGGGAGCTGGTGGGGGCTTCTTTGCTGGCTGGGGACCTGCTGTGCTGGCTCCGTTAGCCTATAAAAGTCCTGCTCCCACACCTTGGTGGTGTCATTTATAGACTCGGAGGCTTTGATGGCAGCAGGACGGGTCATGTCCAAGGTGTGAGTGTGGTGGTTCAGCTCTGGCTGGGAGTCTCCACCAATGCCTTGGCATGGGAAGCACCCTTGGGTGCATAGTCCTTGGGCAAGCTGTGGCTCTTCGGTCTTCACTGACAAGCTCACGTTGGCTGTGTCGGTGTCTGGGCTATGCCTGGAGGCAGTAGCGAATGTGTTTCTTGGTCTGATGGCTGGGATAGAGTTTGGGGGGTGGGGTGTTCAGGCTGGGGGGGTGCATGACGAGAAGGTGGTTGTCTTAAAAGGAAGGGAAGAAGCAGCAAAGATCAGGCATCAGGCAGCTCCTCTGTTTCCCAAAGGGCTTGGGTGAGTGACAGAACCTGGTCTGCTGCACCAGAAGCCAGGAATTTCTTCATTAGAGGAGTTACAGCATTTGTGCAATTTGGGGATTAAACCCCCTGTGTCTACCCTGACTTCTGCACGTGATGACCTCCTGGTACCTTCAGCAAAGGGGAGAAAACCTATGGGAAGGCACAGTGGATGAAGGTGATGAACTATGGTGATGAACTAAGGCCTATGGTGTGATATTAGGAACAAATTATGCCCCAAAAGGATGGGAAAAGGGGCTGCTTGGTCAAGACAACTGCATCTTGGTGCCAAAGAAGTTGGGAAGTGCTATGGGAGCCACCAAAAGTCATGTTAACACAGGCCTCAGGAAGGATGCTCAAAGGGGAGGTGAGCGGTTCCCCACCTCCAGATGGAAGCAAGGGACAGTGAAGTGACGGCTGGGGAGATTTGGATATGGACGGATATTTCACCCCAGCTTTTGGTGAACACAAAGGCAGAGGCAACAAAAGCCTGGATAGTGGGAATGAGGACATGGCCACGAGCGCAGCTGACGTGGAAGCCAAGTGTTGAGACCATTGCGCCCATCAGCCTGGCGCTTGGGATGGCTTCTCCCTCCCCATTCTTGGAGGGAGCTGGCACATGAAATAGCAGGTCTGGTAACAAGTATTTTTAACAACTCCATCGAGTTGGGGGAGGCACCATCTGACTGGAGAATAGCGAATGCAATGCCTATATTTAAAAGCGGGGGGAGGAGGGGAAAAAAAGTAAGGCAGGCAGGAATAGGACTGCAAACCTGACCTCAATTGCATGCCATTTCGGAACAGATTTGGAAGGCAGAAGAGGAAAATGAATCATGGGTTTGCCAAAGGTAGGTCACTCCAGGCTAACCTGGCATCAGAGACCTGGAAAAGCGTAGAGCTGCTCTTTGTAGTAAAGCTTTTGCTATGGGAAAGTGTTGATGAAGTGGAGAAGAGGGGAAGGAGAAGAGGAGCTCTGTCAGGCTGGCAGGGAAGCGAGCAGCGTCGGGTTGGCATGAGGTGCTGTTGAGGGGACATCGTGGCTGGCGGTGACCGGCGAGGCTCCTCAGGGATGAGTCACAGGCTTTCCTGCTTCCAGCATCACCTGGCTTCCCCGAGCTGGGGGGACAGAGGCTGCCACGCTGCGCTGGAGGAGTTTGAGGACTGTGAGAAATGGAAAGCCATTGTTTGTTGAGGATAACAACGAAGATATCTCCTAGGAGCCCAGGTCCTGCTCATTGAGCAGGAGGAGGAGGGGATGCAGGGGTGACCGCAGGCCAGCGGTGCCCGGGAGGAGGGGGCTTTGCAGCCAGTGTGGCAAAGTCTTGGTAGCACCATGCAGGGATGGAGTGGGACCCACTAGAATTGCTTACGTTTGGTTTGGCTAGCAAAGCAGAGGCTGGGGATGTCCACGATTGCCATCTACAAATACATCAGGGTGGGAAATGGGAAGAAGAGGAGCTATTTCAGCCAAGGGCCAATGCTGGCAAAAGAATGGAGTGGTATATAAAATAACTGCTAATAAATTTACACTGAAAATTAGAGCAGCCATTACAGCATCTGCTTGAGGAGCCTTCCAGTGGGAATAGTGAGGTTTTAAGGTAGAGTTGACAAAATCTGGAGGAGATTGAGTGATGTGAAGGGGTCTGGACTCAGCGACTCCGACTCTGTGAGACCCTGGCAATCCACATCCTCCCTGCAGGCAAACCCCCTAGGCTCCAGCTGGGGAGCACAGTGTGTGTCAGAGCATCGGGGCTGCCAGGACGTGTGGCAGTTCTGTCTGTTTCTGGGTAGACTTATTTCGGCTTTGGGAGTGGCGAGATGGGAACACATCCACTTCTCCGTGCGCGTCTGTATGCACACGTGCTCTTCTGTGTGCTGATGTCCTGCCGCACTGGATGCTTTGTGGTCGTGCTCTCTGCCATGGGCTACAGAAACAGTGGAAGAGGCAGGGTCTGAAATGCCAAGCCCCTCATGTTTCCCAAACAAGTCCCCTTGTCCCTCCTGGCTGGGACCTTTGCAGCCTGCGTGCTGCAAAGGTACTCAAGCAACTCTTCAGCTCCTTGGGAAATAAAAGGGCAAGGTTTAGCAGTCAGAGTGGCTAAGCAGGTACCAGCTAATGAGCTGGAGCCACTGCATCCTGGCTAAGTGTCACCAGCTCCTGGTTTTGTAGGGAACGTTGGGATGTGCCCTAGGAAATTTTATCTTGGGGTTGGGGGATCCTAGCAAAGCTGGCACCATGCAGCGGGACCTGTGTGGCCGCTCAGGGCAGTACTGTTCTTGGGGCTGCTGGCATCAGCCTGGGTGGCTGGGACCATCCCTGAACTTCCCGTGGCCAGTGGTGTGTGCTTGGGTATGTGGGGTCCATGACCACATCTCCCCATCCCCTCCCCTACCCCAGCAGCGCCCCTCCTGGAGCTGCTGGCTGCTAGTGGTGCTGGGCATGTAACACCCAACCCCCCCTTAAAATTTCTCTAATCCCCTTCACCTCCACCCCCATGGGAGCTGGGTACCCAAATGCACATAGAGGTTGGGGTCGCAGACAGCCTGTCCCATCGGGGTCCTGCCAAGCCCCTGCCTCGGGTTTCCAGGCTGCAGGTCCTCAGTGCCACCAGCTCTGCCATGCCCACAAAATGGAGTGGAAAGAGGTGGTCTGGGTGCTGCTGTGGGTACTGCTGGCTGACATCCCTGGGGAAATTGCCCTCTGCTCCATCATCTCATCCCCATCTTCTCCTCCATCTCCTGCTGAGCATTGCTGGAGAGAAGGCCAAAGGAGGGGTGGCAATGGCCCAGCCCTGAAGAAAGTTATCTTGTTCACCTGTAGGAAAGGAGCTCATCTGTTTTGCATCCCCTGTGCCAAGGCCCTTGTGGAAAGCCTGTGGTTTTTGGGCAGGAGCCAGTTTTAAAGGCAAGCAATCCTGGCATGGATGGCAGGTCCCCAATGGTATCTTGGCAGAGAGCTGAAGACCAGCTGAGTTTGGGCTGAGGAGCGCGTGATGCCTTGAAGACTAATGCAAATAGTGCTGTTAGAGCAGAGCATGGTGGCCTGGGTGTCTGTGCAGGGGGGCAATGAGCTCTGGCTGTACGCAATTCCCACGCATCGCTCCCACCTCCCTGGCCTCGCTTCTTCTGTGGCCCTGAAGAAGGGGACTGGTGGTGGCCCGGGGCTCTCAAAAGTGCAGGACCTTGAGAAGATACATGTGGTTTCCCCAGTGCTGGAGGAGGGCAGTGAGTCTTTCCAGACGTTTTCCTCAAAGCCCTTATTGCTGCTGTGTGCCAGGTGCTCCTTGGCATTGGGGGCTCTGCCCACAGCATCCTCCTCCCGGTGCTGCGGTCGGTGCCTGCAGTGGGATGGACCGGCGTCACCCTTCCTGCCTTGGGCTCGGTGTCAGGGTGGTGGGGACACCAGGCTGAGGTTCCTGCTGGTGCCTCGGTCACCGGAGGAAGACTCCAGCACAGTGGCTTCCTCTCCCCCTCAGAGATGCGCTTCTCCCCTCGCAGAGCCTCATCTCGGCTCCTGCACTGGCTGACCGGGAGATGTGGTGCCAATGACTCAGATGAAGATGAGGGCTTAATTAGCACGGGGAGAAGGGGGAAGAGAGAGAAAAGAGAAAGAGTCTTTCATTGCAACAAGATTGATACCACCTCCCCCAGACAGTCACGTTCTGCCGCATCACCCTCCAGCCCGGCGTCATGTGTGTCGTGCCTGACACCGGAGGACAAATGGGGCCTGGGAAGCAGCTGCAAGGTACAGAGGGGCACTGCTTTATTAAAAGCCTCAGTGAATAAATGTCTGGAGGTATTGAGCAGGGCTTGCCAGCAGCCTTGGTCTTCACCCTGCGGTTAGAGCTCCCCTCTGCTCTCAGCTTCTTGGGGTTGGGGTAACGCACCCAGGGCAGGAGGATGTCTGCAAGGTGTTAGTGATGATGCCATCAGCAAAATGCCCATTTGAAGGTGTGGGGCTTGTCTGCACTAGTCTCTTTCCCACTGTGCATAGAAGGACAAGCATCGTCTGCCTCTCCTTTAGCTGCCAGCTTCACTGGCCCTAAGGCACCTTCTAAATCTTTCCCTCTTAACCTGAGTTGTGCTCAACAGGCACCGTTGCTGTGGGGCCGCTTTGCCCTGTCTCAGCGGGATGCAAAGGGAAGCACTGAACCAAGTGGCTGGGGGAGGCAGGCTCAGGGTGCCCCTGTTCCCTCAGCACCCCAATTTTGGGCTGCAGGGTTCTGCGTCTCTGACTATGCCCTTGTTTTACAGCCCCTGTGTCACTGCAGGGATGGTTGGGGGAGGCAGAGGAGAGCGGTCCTGCCTGATGTGGGCTGGAGAACACCGGAGGAGAGCGTGGCTGGGGCAGGATGCTGAGGGGCACCAGGGCACCACTGGCTGGGAGCTCCCCTGCAGGCATGCCTGCCCAGGCAGCGCCTGGTGCCCATCAAAGCTCGGCAGGCATGGCCACCACCACCCTGAGGAGCCTGGTGTGGTCAGCCTGGAGGGAGAGTCGGCACCGCGCTGAAGCGATGCACCCTCCCTCTGCCCCGGGTGCTGGTGTTGAAGATAGTATCACACATGTTTTTTCTTTCCCCTCCAGACCAATGATGCCTTAGGAGCCACCTGGAACTGGCTGTACTTCATCCCCCTCATCATCATTGGATCCTTCTTTGTCCTCAACCTTGTCCTGGGAGTGCTGTCGGGGTAAGCAAGATGCCGTTCTTCCCTTCCAGGCCATGCCTGTCACATGGCCCTGAGGCCTGAGGTTGGCCCCTGGTACTACCATGTCCCCCAGGGCCCCAGTAGCTGGTTCCCCCCATCCCCTCCGTGCCTGCCTGCCCCACAGCAAGGGATCGCTCCCCAGCTCTGCTTAGCTCCTTTGCACCCTGGGAAGCCAGGAAAGGGGCTTGAAGATACTTTCTTGTTTCACCTTGCTGAAGGGCTCGTGGGTTTGGTCGCCTGCAAGAAATGATCAGTGTCAACCTGGCTACTTGGGAGCTGCTGGAGGGGAGAGGCTTTGGTGGGGGTGTGCTTATGGAAATGTGTTTAAGTCTGGAACTTGTCTGTAGGGGGGTACACATTTGCTGGCAGATGGAGTGTGGTGGGCTTGGGACGGGTTTGGGGCAGTGATGTGGGGTTCCTCCATGCTGTGCTGGCTGTGGCCAGGAGGATGTGCCTAGTGCCAGTGGGGATGCACGCTGGGGAGGGTAGGGGTGCCTGGAGTGCATGTGAGCAAGCCAGGGACGTAGGGACAGTGCATCTGTCCCGTTTCTGCTCTTCCCAGGGGAAAGGAGGTTTTAATCCAAGTCATTAAGCTGGGTTTGGAGAGGAAAAATGCTTCTTGTCTCCATGACAATGAACTGTGGTTGCATCAGCACATCCTCCACCTGGCAGGGGTTGGTGCAGGGGGAGAGCATGCCCTCTCCTGCACTGGGAGGGGGATGTGGACTCCTCTGCCCTTGCCATAGGTGGCAATGGGGACCCTGTGCCCAGCAGCAGGTCATTTTTTTTTCCTAATTGCCCATTACTAGTGCCACCACAGCACTGGTTTGGCCAGCTGGAAAGCCCTTAGATGCAGGGATCTATGTGGAGACTGGCCCTGGTCATCTCTATTGCTGTCCTAGGTGTCTCCATGAGTTCAGATGTGAAGGTGGTGGTTTCAGGAGTACTTCTGGAGTGGCAGGCTGAGCTTCAGGGTCTGTTGGTGGGTTGAATTTCCCCAGCTCCCAGTCTGGGGTCTGACTGAGGCCAGGGGCTCTGGGGACAGGCTGTGAGAAGGGGTTCACACTGCCTTGCAGGGGGGGAGCTTCTATGGGGGATGAAGACGTCCAAGCAGTGTTGGATGGCTTTCCCATTTCTAATGCCGCATGCATTGGGGATTTGAAAAAAGTCCAGCTGGGTGTCAGCATCCAGCAGGAGCTTTCCTACAAAATCCCAGAGAAGGAAAGTTAGGAAGCATGGGGCTAGGCAGCTGCGATAGCACCCTCATTGCAGTGTTGAATCGTGCTGATGTGGTGTGTCGTGTGGATACAACATTGTAAGGTTTTTGGTGGTGGTGCGATGCTGAGAGCAGCCTGGGGACATGGTAGCACTGCTCTGGCCTGCAAGCCAGCCACTGGCAGGAGGACCACAGAGCGGCTGGTGGGATGCCCAGTCCATGCACTGGCCCATGCACCAGGACTGCACGAGACAGCTGTTTCCATGCCCGCTGAATGGGATGCAGTTTTCTAGGGCTCTCTGCAGGCGCCGGCTGGCATTTCGACTGTTTGTTTATTGCTAATAGGGTTTGTATTGGGGAAGGATGCAAGTGGGTGGGTGGCCTAATTGGCAATGGAGATGCTCTAGTGGCATGCCAGATATCTAGGGAAAAGTGCGACTGCTCAGCTCCCTGGAGGGCTGAGTGAGGTGAGCGGAGATGGTGAGCTGGGCTCTGCCACCTGATGGCAAGGCCACCACACGTGCCCTCCTGCCTGGCCACGGCCACAGACATCCTCTGTGGCCCGGTCGATGCAGTATCTTTGCGGTGGTGGAGCATCCTCTGGCCAAAGCTGCTGCCAGAGCCACAAATGGGTGCAACGTGAGGCGGGAGAAGGTACTTCTGCATGCAGACAATGTATGTCCTTGAGTGCAATAAGAAGGACTTCGTTCCTCACTTTGCTTGCTTAGTTTTTGTTGTTTTTAACACTTCTTGCAATCCTCTTGTGCTGGAAGAGAGCACCTGGCTCTGCTGTGGGAGGAGAAGGGTGACCTTTCCATCCCCCAGCATCAAAGCTGGATGAGCAGGCAGGGTCTGGCTGGACCCCCCTGCACGCCCTGCGGCTGGGCTGAGCTGGGAGGAGAAGGTCACTTTGGGGATGAGCTCCACGGAAACAACTCCATGCGACGGAAACCTTTCCCTGGTATTACGGTACTGCTCTGGGGGAAGAAGGCAGCCCGCCCCGCTAGCTGAAATCACGGTCGCTTTGTTAACTTGGGGCACAGCAAGCCCTGGTAGCCCACGTGCAGAAACCTGGACCCACGTTATTTGCAAACTGCACCATCTGCGCCGGTGGATAATGAGGTCCACTCGGGATTTCCAGCCTTCTCAAAGTCCACGCTCACGAGCTGCTGCAGAGCTGCCTCTCTGCCCTTGCTTTGCTTGGCAGTGGTTTTCTTTGGGGAAACAATCAAACACCCGAGACAGGTCCTGAATGTGAAGAGGCTGCAGGAGGACATTTGTATGTTTAACTTGCCACCATCAGAAGTTTGCTGGAGCCCAGATTTAGCAATCTTCTGGTTGTGATGTGCATCTCTCCCAACAGTCAGTTCCCCAACTGTTAAGCTGAGGCATGACCTCCGTGATGTAAACAGCCTGGATCCATCTGCTCCTAAGCACAAAGTATGTGGGAGAGGAAAAGAAATTATTTCCATCATACCAAGGCTCCTCGTTTTTTCTCTCTAAATACTAACACGCACACATGCACTGGAATTGCATGCAACGCTATTAAGAGGAGATGGAGTCACTCCAGACAGGGGCTTGGAGAGCCAGTTCTTCTGGGGCTTTGGCATTTATTACTGTGTCTATTAACTTTTCCCCTCCATGGGTGCAATTATGGATCAATTAATTCTAACTGAAAGCAGGAAAGAAAAAAAAAAAAAATTGGCCCCGTTCCACTCTGAGAGCAGGTATGAAGCCCAAGGAGATGTGACTGCTCAGCTTTTAAAGCTACACAAGCTACCAAAATAATCCTGGCAGAAGAGAGTCAGTGGGAGCGAGCGAGGATGGAGCATCAGCTGAAATACCCTGTTTTCTGCCACGTGGCAGCTGGCGGATTTGGGAGCTTGGGAAGATGCTGAGACTCATATCAAGTGCTGCCTGCAGCCATCCCGTGGCCTGAGGCTGGTGTCCTCCAGCACCCTGCTGCAGTGGGGCAGGGTGTCCTGCAGCTCTGCGCCCCTTGCCAGGGAGAACCGCGGTAGTGCAGAGGGGGAAATCGCGTGCTGTAGGAGGGGTGGGGGGCAGACGGGTCCCCCACCACCCTGCGGTTGATCAGCTCTGACTTGGGGGGACAGAGAGGGTGCATGTGCCCCGTGCTGGAGATTTGCAAAGGTCTGCACTCTCTTCTTTGTGAAATGTGTTGGGGCTTTTTGTTTGTTTGGTTGTTGTTGTTTGGTTTTTTTCTTCTTTCTCAGCTGTTCCTTGTGTAAAACGATTTGGATCTGTGTGTTTGGGCTGCATCTCCAGAGCAGCAGAGATGCAGTGAGAACTGTGCTGCCCCGTCCCTGCTGCCTGTGGCACACGCAGTGCTGCCGTGGCAGTAATGCCAACCCAGTAATGACCACAGCTCACCACTGGTCCTGTCCTAGCCACTGCAGAGGTCCTGCCCACTTTGTGCCTCCTGGCAAGAAGATGGGTTATGTCTAGCTTGTTGCTGGGAGCAAGGAGATGAGAGAGTGAAAATGATAAATAAGCCATGCTCGGAGGTCTAATGTTGAGGACTCCTGTGGAGTTTCTCATACCAGGCAGCTGTGTTTTGACTCTTTTCTATCTCCCTTTCCCCAGCCCCTGCAGAGGAAATCTGGTTTGCAATCACCCTCCTCCATTCATTGCAGCATCTGCCCTCCTGCTGAGGGCCAGTAGACTCCTTTCCCCCTTCCAGTCTCGTACTTCCAGCCCGTTTCCGGGGCGACAAAGCTGCAATAATCATCAGTGTTCGAGGTCCACAGCAATAGGTGAGCAGGCACAGCATGGAAGGGGGATGCTGCCCAACCTGGGAAGGCTGGGTCCTTGGGCCTGCCAAGGAGAAGACCTCTCTGGAAGTTGATGGCAGCACAAGACATTGAGCATGATGGCAAGAAAAATGAAATCCATCTGCCTTGTACCAAACAAGAGACTAATTTAAATCCTTCTAATTGCTTCCACTCATCCTGGTGATGTTAAGTCTTTTCTCCCTTTAAGTCTTTTCTGCCCCCCACCCCCAGCTCTTGCACTAAGCCTTTGAAAGAAACGACTAATGTTATAATTAAAGGATCAATTTGGCAAGATTTCTTTGTCTTAAGATCTTCTTTCTTTCAGGTTGGGTTAGCGCTGTGTTCCCAGTCTCCGGAGAGTTTTCTTCAGCTCCTTCAGGAGCCTTCTGTACCATCTCTGAAATCTTTTCACTTCACTTAATTTGAATTTTTTTCCCATCCAATTTTGAGGCGTAACAAATGATGAATAAAATAAGTTTTATGGCAATTAATAATAAGGGTGTTGAAGGAACGAGTGTACATTTTCAATGGAGGCAGGGTTTTTTTTTGCCAGCTCTACACAAAACCTGTGTGTTGTGCATTCAAGCTGGATCAGGTGGTTTGAAGCCAAAGATGCTGGGAAGAGGATTAATGTCTTGGAGGTAGATGGTTTGTGGAGGGGGAAAAGGGGAGATATGTTGCCACAATGCAGGAAAGCTTGTGGAGAGATCATGAGTTGATAGCCAGATGCCAACAAACATGCCCACAAAATATTGCAATGGAAGCATGAAAGCTTGGAAGCATCTTTTTTTTGTGGTTGGTGTTTTGTTTTTTTTATTGTTGTTGTTTTGTTTTGTTGGTTTTTTTTGTTTAACGGTTGTAGCATCTCAGGAAATGTCTTGGATGAGGTGTAAAATGCCTGTGCCTGTGGTGTGTTTGGAGATTTGCTGGTTGGCACCACTTTTGAATGGAGGTGTGAGTGTAATGAGGAGGGGGGCTGTGGTGCCTCTCACCAGGTCCCCCAGCACCATTGTGGGGTGCACGTCCTTTGGGCCGCCTTTGGTGAGAAATGGCCACGCTTGTCGCTTTGTTCTGGGGAAGCTCTTGTGTCATTGGGGTGGTATTTGAACATGAGCAAAGCAAAGGAGCTTTTAGGGTCTTCATCTATATTCAGCAGCCAGGTGGGCATCCATATTCAATGAGTGCCTCTCTTCCTCGCTCTGCTGTACCACCTTTCCGCGGAGGGCCTCCAAGCCCTTGACAAACAAGCTGCTTGACAAAGAGCTGTGCGTGTCTGGTGCGCTGTGTCTCCCGGTGCTAGAGGGAATAATGACTCCTCTTACAGCCAGCCGGACAGGATTAAAAAAAAAAAAAAAAATACACAACAAAAAGATGACTCGGAGATTTTCCCCTTTGATTTCTCTTTGCAAATTATTTGCCGGCGCATCTCAGCTGCCTCAGATTTGCTCTTACTTGTGCCTCCTTGCAAATCTGCTCTGTGAACTACCCGTTGTCTGCGGGTGAAAAGGCTCAGTTTTGATCCTCTCAATAAAGCACTCGGCAGATAGCTCCTGCTTACAGATCGCTTTTGGAGTTGTTTGTTCCAGATGGTTGTAATTCCCATCAGCCTGGTTAATGACAGCAATCGTGTGGCCGTGGCTGTAGCTCTTTGACTTGGCGGATGGCTTTGGAAATGCCCAGTTCCTCCATGACCGACTCCATCCTTGCAAGGGGGTGCTGGGCACTGCTGTTGGGTGAAGTAGACAGGATGCTCCAAGTGAATCACAGTGTTATCAGTTCTTCGTACAATGTAGGTGGCTGTTTGTTTGTTTTGCAGTGTCGGAGCGACATAACTAGCAGTTGCATTGTGGGTTTCACATTTGAGGGTTGGTTCTGAATTCATTGTATCTGTGTGCTGAAGGCATCAATTAGAGTGCTTGGAAGTTCCTGGGAAGTTAACGTGATGAAATGTTGAAAAACAGTGATTTTTTTTTTCCCCCATGCTGTAACTCACCTGCAGTAACTCAGTGGCTGTGCACCTTTCATCTGTAGATCGCTGTCACATGCAAAAAGCAACTATAAACCTGTTCTCCACTTACAGAGGATAAAAACTGGAGCATAGGAGGGAAGGGGAGGAGTGACACTTTCCCAGCTTTGCATGAGCCAGTGGGAGTGATTGCGAACAAAGCCCGGGGCCCTTGAAGCAGTGAACCTGCACTGCTCATGCCAGCCCTGCCTGATAAGAAAGAAATAAAATCAAGAGCTTCCATTTCTGCTTCTTGCTGCTGGAGATACCGGGCCCTCCACCACCTTTCTGTAGCTTTCTTGCAGCATGGGTTGACCATGCTATTACCTCCTTGGGTCAACATGGCCAACAGCAGACTTCTCTGAGCAGCGGGGACAGAGATGCAAACCTCTGTGTTGTTACCCTTGGAAAAATGTTGAAACTGAGACTCTACAACTGGAATGTTAGTGGCTCCCTTCTCCCAGTGGTATTTGTCCACAAATAAATTTGTAATTTATTTTTCTCTACTTCGAAACAAGAAGCTCTCCACACTGTCGGCTGCTCTGAGCCCATTGCAAGTGTCGTGGAAAACCTGTCTTGTTTTTAAAGGTTGCAGCAGGGTTGAGCTGAACACAATGCAAGCATCCACATGTGCTTTTCTCACTTTGATTATGGAGTACTTCTTATTCTTGGAGAGTATGCATGAAGTGTGTGGAGAGGGCCTGATCCCACCCTGAAATGCAGAGCCTGGACTGGACACCTGCACCTCCGCTGGGATCCATTGGCGAGGGACAGGCTCTGCAGCGAAGCACAGCTGATGCCCAGCTGTGTTGCCAAGCGATGAGTGAACCTGCTCTTGGATGAACGAGAGGCTGTTGACTGAAGCTAACCGTAGACAAGAAGCAGAGATTACTGGAGACAAGAGGTATTTAAAGTCCTTGCTCTTCAGTGGGCTGTGTGCCTTTCAGCAGGTGCAAAGTCCGAGTTCTCTTGTGTTTCTCACTGCTTTGAGTCATTTCAGTGTCTCCATTGCTGCTCTGGCTCTCCATCGGATCCCAGTTATTTGAATTCTTGAACTTCATCTTCAGAGCTGCTCAAAGCTTGGACCCAAGAGGTCCCATAACACAGCTGGCCAGCAGTGACCTGTCCGTCCTGCTTTGGGCCCTCTGTGAGAGTCTTGACTTTGCTTCTGGTGGCTTCTCATGTGGAACCCCTCTGTCCTCTTGACACTCATGAGACAGTTGCCCACTTGTGTTGCCTTCTCGCCGTGTCTTCATGCTGTCATTGCCTATCCCTCCTGCCTCTATTTGTGTTCACTTCTCCTCTTAGCATGGGGTGTCAATGCAAACTAGTATGACGAGGTCTTTCTGAATCATTCATGCTGCTTGGTATCATCCTGTCTCATATGAACCCCTTTTGGACCTGGTAGAAGTGACAGACATCAGTGAGTACCTGTAATACAATCTGATTTAAATCAATTGTAGAGTCATAGAATACCAGGTTGGAAGGGACCTCAAGGATCATCTTATCCAACCTTTCCTGGCAAAAGCATGGTCTATACAAGGTGGCCCAGCACCCTGTCAAGCTGAATTTTGAATGTGTCCAACATTGGGGACTCCACCACTTCTCTGGGGAGATTATTCCAATGGCTGATTCTTCTCATTGTGAAAATTTTTCCTTTCATGTCCAGTTGGAATCTCCCCAGGAGTAACTTGTACCCATTACCCCTTTTCCTTCCATAAAAAGGGAGTTTCCGTCTTCTTTGTAGCCACCCTTTAAATACTGGAACATGGTGATACGGTCTCCCCGAAACCTTCTTTTCTCAAGGCTGAACAAATGCGGTTCTCAGCCTTTCCTCATACAGCAGGCTTCACAGTCCTCTGATCATCTTTGAGGCTCTTCTCTGGACCCTCTGCGGCCTGTCTACATCTGTTGTATAGCAGGGACCAAAACTGAGCACAGTATTCCAGGTGTGGCCTGACAAGCACTGACAGTGGGATAACGAAGTCTTTCCCTCTGCTGGTGATGCCCCTGTTGATGCAGCCCAGCATCCCTCTGGCTTGCTTTGCCGTAGCAGCACACCGTTCACTCACATTGAGCTGCTTGTCCACCAGCACCCCCAGGTCCCTTTCCACAGAGCTGCTACACGGATGGGTAGATCCCAGCCTGTGCTGGACTCTTGGATTATGTTTTCCCAAGTGCAAGACCTTACACTTGTCCTTGTTGAACTTCGTAAGATCCTCGTTAGCCCACTCTTTCAGCCTGTCAGGGTCTTCCTGCCAGGTGGCCCTCCCTTCTGAAGTATCCACTTCCCCACTGGGTTTGGTATCATCAGCAAACTTCATTGGGGTACACTTGAGCCTATCATGCAGACCACTTATGAAGAGATGAAACAGTGTTGTGCCCAATATTGATCCTGGGGGGACCCCCACTCGTGACAGGCTGCCAGTTTGAAGAGGAGCTATGTACCCTCCAGGTGCTGCTGGCCAACCAGCTCCCCACCCACCACACGGGCCACTTGTCTAGACCAAAATGCATCCGTTTATCTAGGAAACCATATCAAAAGTCCTGGAGAAATCCAGGTAGACAATGACAAGCTTTCTCCAAGGTAGAAGGTAACCATCAGCATCTTCCCCTTCTTAACTGGGACAGTGATGCAATGGGTAATCTCACGGCTGGTATCTCCCATCTCCTTCCCGTTTTACCATTTGCTGTCACCAACAGCTTGTCAGCTTCTCATTCCCCAGCTCGCGTGTCTGCCAGCACTCTAGAAATGTGCTCTCTTTAGCATCGTCAGCGATATGCTCTGCTCCTTGCTGCAGCTTTGTCACAATGTGGTGAACACGTAACTCTTGCTGAAGTACACGGGGATGATCAAAAGCGAACAGCCGCAGCTAACAGGGAATACAAGAAATGGGATGTTTCTGTTTTCCTTTTCTTCTATTCTTTCTTCTCACCAGTTAGTCCTACAGCCAACAGTTAGACTTTCTCAAGACAATCCAGCTTCGTTAAGGAATCATAGAATGGTTTGGGTTGGAAGGTTCCTCTAAAGGTCATCTTGTCCAACCCTCCTGCCATGGGCAGGGACATCTTCAGCTAGATGACGTTGCTCAGAGCCCCCTCCAGCCTGAATCTTCTCTGACTTCTGGCAATTCAGCTGAACTTCAATCAAGCAATTACCCTTATCCAAAAATCTTCCTGCCTCCTTCAGAGCAGACCTATGGAGCCCATCTTCCCTCTGCAGAGTTCTTGTACCTGTTGGACACCCTGCTGTAGTCTTTGCTCTTGGTTCAGTCAATAATCCCGGTCTGCAGTGCCGGTTCTGCTGTGCCTGCTTGCCGCCGTCTGTTTAAATCGAAGCACCAGGTTACAGACTGCACAGTTAGTTCAACACTCTTCCTTGAGTTCCTTGACACCTCTTGGGTAAATACCATCTGATCCCCATGGTTTGCAACTGTCTCATCTGTGTTTTCCAAACCGTCTGTTGTCAGTTCTGTCCCATAACCTTCTCTGACACCCTCCTGGAGTCGAAGGCGGTTTTTCCTCAAATTGTGGTGCTCAAACCTGAAGCGGAGCCATGAGCTGAGGCCTCGCTGAGTGCTGAGGAGAGCAGCAGTATTACCTGATGTTTTACAGATGGAATTCCTTGTTATACATCCCATTATATATGATTTTTTCACAGGAGCATGACGCTGCTGTGACAAAGCAGTACCAGTGCTTACTTAGCGTGTTTCCTTAGCGTGTAATCCAGTATTTGTCCTTTTCCCAGCCCATCCTTTCTGCTGCTTCTGATAGTTTCAAGACCTGTTTAGTAACTGGTTTGTTGGAGGTGCCTTTAACAGTGGCAAAAGGTGATGAATTGATGGGTTTGGAGATGGTTGGCTTGTTGTTTCAAAGTATGGAAGCCACAATATTGATGTGACCAGCACTATATACCCGCTCTGGACTCAAAGAAGCACCAGAAAGAAGAAAAGAGGGTTGCAGTATCTGTGATTTTTTTTTTTAATTTTATTATTAACTGGTTTCTGGTTGTTGGTTTCCTGTGGTTGTGGTTTTGGTGGTTTGTGGGTTTTTTTTTTGTTTGTTTGGTTTTGGTTTTTTGTGTGTGTGTGGTTTTGTTTTTTTTTTTTTCCCCAAATAAGGCAGCCCATTTTCAAGCTAGATGCTTCCATATGCAGGGTTCTCCCATTAAAACCCGACCTGGGCTCCCTGGTCCTTTGAGTGCAATGATATAGGAAAAGCATCACTGCCCTGGCACGAGTGAGGGTGTGGGGCCTGGGGAGGAAGGCAGCCGAGCGTGGCGGTGTCCCCCAAGGTCTCCCGCCAGGAGCAGAGACGCTTTCACGCCACGTGAGGGGAATGCCAAGGCTGTAAAGGAGAACTCACAGGCAGAGGAGGAGCCAACCATCTGTGCTCTGACTGTCCCGGCAGGCTGGCCATGGCGTGTGGATGGATGGTGCCCTTGCGTGCATGAGGACAGATGGCACACCGCTCCTCAGCTCCCACCTCGACCTTCAGCACTCGCCTCCATCGCTTGCTGTGCTCCTTCAGCTTTAGGAGGCTGGATGAGGAAGGGCTGTGGTGGCACACGGTCGGCATGAGTGGAGCTCGGCTGTCACGGGTGGAGGTTTTCACGCTGGAGGCATCGGGATTTGGGGCCAGGAGACCCAGGTGGACAAGAAGAGGTGTTGCCAGTGGGGACCTGTGCTATCTGCTGGGGTCCTTTGAACCCCCTCACAGGGACCCCACAAGGCAGAACAGCCCTGGGCTCTTTGCAAGACGAAACTGGGCCATCCCAGCGATGTAACCCAGCCACGCTGGGGAGCAGAGCCTTTCAATGGGAGGCAGGTGCCTGGCTCTCTCGGTGATGTGATGCTGCCCTGCCTGCAACTTGGAGCTTTCCCAAGCAGCTGTCAGTCACCATCGCTGGCCCTGTTCTCACTCACATACAGTATTATCTCTACCCGCTGCTGCAAATTGGCTCTGAGCAATCCTTGATCTGTCAGCATCGCCTACCCACTCTCAGATGTCACCAGCCCCCGCTGCTGCCCTGCTTGGTAATGTGTCTCTCTGAAATGTAATAATTCATTAAGTTAGGCTTAACTTTTTTTTTTTTTCCCCTCTCTGCCACCCCTTCCTCCTTCTAATGGACAAAAGCAATTAAGCTCCATTAGGGATCAAGATGTGGGAAGTGTCTCCCTCCGAGATGCTGCTGCAGCTGCACAGACCTTGCCCCTGGATGTGTGTGGCACCAGCTTTTTGCACATTAGGGCTCCATGAGCAAATGGTTGGGTGGGGAGAAATGCTGCCTGATGAGGGGGGTGCTGGAAAAGACGCTCCAATTCCCTTCTCTGGGAAAAGGTGATGTGAGGCTCAGCAGGTCCTTCTGGCTAGGTTTCATTGTGGATACATGATGATGGCTTCTCTATCCATGCAGCAAAAGGAGACTAGCTCAGCAGGGGAGGAGCTGGAAGATAGAGGGATGGGCGACAGGAGGGGCCAGATTCCCAGCTGGTGTAAATCAGGGGAAGCTTTCCAGGTGCTCCTGGTCACAGAATATACCTGCAGGGGCTGGCAAAAGTTCTGCTTAGGTGCTGGCTGGCATGGGCTTATGGCCTGTGGGGCAGAAGTTTGGTGCATGGGAGGACCAGACAGGAGGGAAAGAGGCAACTTCCCCACCAACTCTGGCTGCAAACAGCATCTTCACATTTCTTGACATCCAAAATTTGATAATAAAGGGTGATGAGTGATGACGGCACAGCCAAAATGGTCCTGTCTTTCCTCTAGCTAGGGCAAGGAGGGTTTTTGGTGTGGCATGCCCAAAATTGAGAGTGCATTTTGCTGTTGGCTGTGGGAGGTCCTTCCTTCTCCCCCGTCTCCTCCTGCCTTCCTTCCCTCCACTTAAGCTGCTTTTCTCTTCCTTGCCTTTTGTTCTCTCCCCCTTCCCTGCCCTAGGAAGAAAGTCTCATTTCAGTCTGAAAGCCAGTGATGGAGGGGGAGAGTCATTTGATGCTTAATGCCAGAGCGGCAGGAAACTTCACCTTCCTGGGGTGGAATTAAAAATGCCTGAATTGTCTGGGGATCTTAAACAAGAGATGCAAGGAACATTCAGGGCTTTTCACACAAACATGCACGCACATACACACACACACATATGCAAAAGCCCACACAGCATTAAGGGTGTAATAGCTCAGCTGGGGTAATGCACTTGAACTCTCTCTGCAGCAGACAGACCAATTCTTTCAGTTCTTTTGACTTTTTTTTTTTTTTTTTTTTTTTTTTTTGGGGGAGATTGCTGCTAGTCTCTGGGGAGGGAGACATTTGTCTTGCAGAAAGAACGGTGCCATTTGTTCTTTGCAGTCGTGCTTCCCTCCAAGTACCCTAGGACAGGGAGGAGTCTGGGGCACCCACTGAGATCCTCAGTGCAGCTGGGGCTCTTCAGGCACTGGTGCTTGGGGACGGGACAAGGAGCTGCAGCCAGCAAATTGCATCCCCCTGATGTTGCAAAGAGGGAAGGGTGTATTGAGGGGATGTTTGGTGTGAGGGATGCTTGCTGAGTGCAAATGTGACCATTGATAGAGGTATAACTTGAGGGTCAAGATGCCCCAGGTACGAGGGGTGTGCAGGCATGGGGTATGGGATCTCCTAGAGGCAGGTCTGGATGTGTTGTCTTACACAGAACCCATGGCGGGGATGAGAGGTTGCCTACATTGCCACCCCTGTGTTTTCTGATGAATATTGCTGTTTCTCTGTGTGTGACGGCCTTTGCGTATGTACTTAAGGCTTTGGGTGCTTCTTCATATAAGGTGGGTGAAAAACCTGCATGAGTCTCTTGCGTATGGCCACAGGTGTGTGTAAACCAGAGAGCAGACCATGCTTACCATCGTGGTCTTGTGTTTTAACTGCAGGTGAGGAGGTGTACCTAGCTGCGTCTTTGCAAGCTCTGAGCTAGGCTATAGGTGAAATCATGTCTTATGTACTGAGGACGTGTTTATGCACGTGCTTAGGAGTGCGGGTGAGCAGGTGGGTGTTAGTACGTGTGTGCACCATGCGTGTTAGAGGCTGCAGCTCGGGCCAGTGTTGCTCAGCGTTTGATGTGCCCTTACCTGCCCAGAGCCCATGTGGTGCTGCCTGTCCTCCTGCTCGTGGCAGAGCTGCACCAAGCTGCTGGCCTGCTCTGGGCTGGTCATCACACCTGGATAGCTCGTGTGAGACGCTGAAGTCCAGAGGACAACAGGGATATCTCAAGTTCTGGGAAAATAGTCCAAGGAGAGGCTGGAGAGAAAAAAAGGTTCAGAGGAGGAGGTAAAAGTGGGGGATGGGACCTGCCCTCCTCCATCCCCTTGCTGCCTCCCTACAGAGCCCGAGTTTTATTCCCTACAGGGACACACAGAAGCTAGGCTGGTTCTGGAGTTGGGTGGTGCTGGGAACATCCTCCCTGAATGGCAGTGGCTCCCAGCTGGGCCACGCAGGGATGAGTGACGGAGCTGGGGGTTTGCCCCCATGCATCAGTGCCTTTCCTCCTGCAAAGAAGCCTTTCCTCCTTTCTGATCGTTCACCCATCCCCTGACCATGCTTTGGCTGGGGGTGGTTGTGCATCTCCCCAGCATGCACCAGCAGACCTTGGCACATACTCACCTGTGGTCACTGCCTCCCCTCACAGCCCTGACGTGCCCCAGCCCCCCACCCCCTGCTGCCCCCGGCCATGCTCTCATCGCCCCCCTCGGCCCTTCCCCAGGGAGTTTGCCAAAGAGCGTGAGCGAGTGGAGAACCGCCGAGCCTTCATGAAGCTGCGGCGCCAGCAGCAGATCGAGCGGGAGCTCAATGGCTACCGAGCCTGGATAGACAAAGCAGGTAAAGGCTGGTGGGCCAGGGGGACCCTGGGGGGATGGAAGGCTCTGCAGGCTGCTGGTCATCCACAGTGATGAAAATGGGGAGGGATCCCTGAGCATCACCCAGCGCACCCCTAAAGTTGCACAGGTGCTTACATGGTGGTGGGTGCATGGGTGAGCTTGGTCCCAGATGGTGTGATGGTCCCACCAGGCTGCAAGCAAAGATGTTGCTAACAGCTGGTGAAACCTCACATTCTGTGGCATAAAACTGTTATATTTTGAACACAAGGCATATTACATCTCCAGGGAGGGTGTGAGCATCACGGCTGTGAGCTTTGCTCTGTGATGATTTCCTATCTCCTGATATTTGCTGGAGTCTCCTGCGGTGGTGGACAGTGGGAAAGTAGAGCAGTGAACGGTGACAGTGGTTTCCCAAATAAACCTGCTCCTGGAGCAGTCTGGAGGGGATGCATTCACCAGTTCCCACCTTGGGGCTCCTGGACCTGGGCCAAGGCTGGGGGTGGTGGAGGTTTCCAGGCCTCCTGCTGACACCCAGGCAGGTGTGACAGCCTGTGGGCTGCTGATCCCCAAACTGCCACAGCCTGTGCTCTTTCTCGCTCCTCGTGTGGGTCAGGTCAGTGTGTTCAGCTCTGTGAAGGGAAGATTTACACTTTCATCTAGCATTCAGACTTGAAAAAGGACAGATATCTTGAAATGAGTCCTGAGCCCCAGACCTCAGCTTTGGCCCTTGGATGGGATGTTGAGCCCCAATGTCTCCAGTGTTCAGCTTCTTTAGTTACAATGAAGGAGGAAGGGTTGATTACAAGTAATTTTTCTTTCTGACGTAATTTGTGGTAGCTGCTCCTTGTCACTCTCCAGAATTTGCTTTTGGACACTTAACCAATACTTGACAAGAGTTTGCAACCACCTCCAGGGCAAAGTGCCTAGGTACAGGGCAGTGAGGTCTGATGTATTTGGCCAATTGGTGTCTTGTGTCCTGATGCTGAACTCTGTGTTTTGCGTAGAGGAAGTCATGCTAGCTGAAGAGAACAAAAATTCTGGGACCTCAGCCTTAGAAGGTAAGACGAGCAGTGCTCTGCCTAAAAATCTGCCTGCCCTTCTTTCTGCTTGCCTGCAGCTGGAGGTTGAAACCCTCCAGCGGTGGTGGGAAGTCTGGGGATAATCTCAGTGGGGTCTGAAGCCCAAGAGAGGGGTGTGGGGTGGTTGACTGGCAGCGTAACCCCTGAGAGAATGTGGAGGCCAGGAGGTGACTGGTCCCATGCAAGAGATGACTCTGGACTGGGGTCACCTGGGTATCTTCATCCTGTTGCCAGACCTGAGCTAACGAAGTACTGATTGCCAGATCCTGGTCCAACAAGCTGGCTGCTGGCGGAGTGGGGCCACCTCATGGCTCCAACACCCATTACTCTTCCCTTCCCAGTGCTCAGGAGAGCCACCATCAAAAGGAACCGGACAGATGCCATGAACCGTGACTCGAGTGACGAGCACTGTGTCGATATCTCCTCCGTGGGCGAGCGGAGGCTGGCGCAGAGAAGACCTCTTCATCCAACCTTGGGTCAGTGCAGTTTGCACCGTGCTTCCTCAAAACCCCTGCTAGCTTATTGAGTTGCCAGGGTTGCACCCATCACGTGGAGACTGTCACAGATCAGCCATCTCTGCTAGTCTGACAGCAACAGGGGCAAACCACCTGCTGCCCCCCGTGCCACATAAAAACTGTCTGGATAAGTTGTGTCCCATAAGCGCAGTGTCTGTGAGCCGTCTGTCCTGTCTCATGTTGCAGGGAAGGCTGGAGCACCCAACTCCTTCTCTCACCTTGACTGGAGCACCCAACTCCTTGTCCCCCCTCTTTTCCCGTAGGTAACCCCTTGAGTCACTCTGGCCTCAAAGGCGCCAGAGTGGACGGTGCCTCCTACTTACGGCACAAGGAACGACTCCTGCGCATCTCTGTTCGCCACATGGTGAAATCCCAGGTCTTCTACTGGATCGTCTTGAGCCTGGTGGCTCTCAACACTGCCTGTGTGGCCATCGTCCATCATAACCAGCCAGCCTGGCTCACCCACTTTCTCTGTGAGTCCCTGGGCTTTGTGTAGGTGTGAGAGCACTGTGTGGGCAAGCAAAACCTCCTGCAACCTTCTCCAGAGGCTGGAGGCTGCAGCACACCCTCGCTCCTCGCCCCAGGGCACACGGGGATGGATCCCACCAGTCATGCTGGTATGGAGCTGGGTGGTGAATAACCTGAACTATGTTCACTGTTGATAATGAAGGGCGGTGTGCCACTATTTAATTAAGCTTTGTCCTTGGCCCTGTGGCCACTGATGGCTGTCTCGGCCTCTGAGCAAACATGGAGGAGCTGTATTGGCCTCACACCCTTCAGGTCAATGTCTTTGTCAAGAGAGAGAAACAGACTGCAGTTGGGTTTATCCTAAAATTGTGAACAGTGGTGACGGAAAGCTTGCTGGGGGTCCATCTTTGAATGCCCACACACCATTGCCAGAAAGGCGTGAGCCTGCAGGGATGGGACTGGTCATGGTAGAACCCCCTGGTTAAAGTTTTGGTGCGAAGCATGGCATGGAGATCCCAAGCTTGCAACCAGTTACTGGAGCATCCCCCAGCCCACCGTGGGCCCATGGTACGAGGTCAGGTCTTGGAGGCAGCACCCCTGTGTCTATTCTAGTGTGGTGCCAACTGCAGAGCAGCATGGTCAGCCCCGTGGTAGGTGTGTGTTACTGCTGAGCTGCTGCAGTAGCGGCAGTGCTGCGTTCTCAGCCGTGTTGTTCTTGCTCACCTTGAAAACCTCCCCACTGAGCACCGGGCCTGCCCAGTTAGCACGCTCGGGCCTGCCGAGGTCCCGGCATGCTGCAGTGTGGTACGGCAGCTGGTCATGGGGAGAAGCATCTTCTGGGCAAGGTGAAGAGCCAGACTCTTGCCTGCTAATGTTAATGAAATAGCTGGAGAAGCTTTGCGCTGGCTTTTGGCCGTTCGGCTTGGTTTCCCTGACCAAGTTCCAGCCGCGTAATGATTTAAATCCAGGTTGCTAATTTTCCCTTACAGTGTCGTGTGGTTAATGCCCTTGCAGGCACCTCAACCACTGTCCTGTAATGCTAAAGAGCTGCTCTGCTCCATGCCGACCATCTCTGGTCTTCTCAAATCCCTGGGAGGCCGGTGCACCTGAAAGATTAACTTGTGGGGCTGATGCTCTGTTATGTACAATCTAGCTCCTCACAGACAAGCTTCCCTCATCCCAGACTCTGAGATCTTGGGGAAGCAGTGTGGACCGTGACTTGTCCCATCTCTGTGGCGTGCTATATGGGCCATGGGTGGGTGCATGCAGGACGCTCAGCGCAGCTTGGTGCCCCAAGGTTAGTGCGTTTGGGTTTTCTCTTTCAGACTATGCAGAGTTCCTGTTTCTTGGGCTCTTCCTCCTGGAGATGTCCTTAAAGATGTACGGGATGGGGCCACGCCTTTACTTCCATTCTTCCTTCAACTGCTTTGACTGTGGGGTAAGTGGCCCCAGAGATGCTGGGGGTGTGGGGGGAGATGTTTGGCAGATGTCTGCAGCACAAGGCAACAAGACGGAGAAGAACGAGGCGGCCCTCACCGTGGGCATGGGAGCCCTTTCTGTTGGGACAGCCTGCCCATGCCAGACCAAGGCACCAGGTCTTGGGCAGAGTGCTGACTGCCTCATCTTCAGGCACACAAAGATTTCCTCCAACAGCCAGTCCCAAGCCTGTCTTTGACTCATGGCTGTGGCTGCTTCTCAGGTCACGGTGGGAAGCATCTTTGAAGTGGTTTGGGCTATCTTCAGACCAGGAACCTCTTTTGGGATCAGTGTCCTACGAGCCCTTCGTCTCCTGCGAATATTTAAAATAACCAAGTACGTACCAACCATCTGTGCCTGTCACCCTTCATCTCAGATTATGGCTGCAGCCCAGATCCAGTCACTCCTGCTCTCCTGTCAGCAGCACCGTGAGTGCTCCAGCAGTGTCTCTGTTTTCTAGGTACTGGGCATCCCTGAGGAATTTGGTGGTCTCGCTGATGAGCTCCATGAAGTCTATTATCAGCCTGCTCTTCCTCCTCTTCCTCTTCATTGTAGTCTTTGCCCTGCTGGGAATGCAGCTGTTTGGAGGCAGGTAGGTTGTTCCAAGTCTGAGAAAAAGGAACTTCTTGGTGTTAAAGCCAAGTGATGACACCCTCATAGGTGCCTGGGAAGACTGCAGCCTTGCCCCCCGGTCTGCTGCTAACAGTGGTACTTCTCCCATACCAAAGTCCCTGCTCGAGGGGTGTGTGGGTCCTTCTGGCCAAGAAGCTTTTTGGGTTGTGGCACCAAATGCTCAGGAGACCTTCCTTAGAGTGGGGAGAGGTCCTGCTAAGCACAGCAGAGCAGTCAGGGGTTTGGTGACCTTGGTACTCAAGCCCATTTATGTCATCCCGGTTCCACTTCCAGGTTTAACTTCATCGATGGGACACCATCAGCCAACTTTGACACTTTCCCCGCGGCCATCATGACAGTGTTTCAGGTAGGAGCTGGGCTGCAAGGGGACAAAACCAAAGGGACTTGGGACCATCTGCTCACTCTCCCCTGGCTGGAAGGGGCTTGTTAAACCAAATAAATTCCGCTCCATCAGCTGTTAGGATATAACTCACTTCCTCCCTCTCCTCCTGTATAACAAAGTGGATGGCAAGAGATGGAAATTCTTCCACCTCTGTTACAGCAGGTGAAAGAGTTTCAAAACTCTTCTGAGGAGACCTAAACCCTCAGCAGTGTCCAACATCATCTCCTGCAAGTGCTGCAGCTGTAGAGCTGGGTTATCTGCTCCACGGGGTCTCTGTACTTGGCTCCTGCGTGTTGGTGGGATAGATCACGGGGGTCTGTCCAGGTGATGAGGAGGTGCGGGTGACAGAACTGCTGGCTTGCTTTCCTGCAGATCCTGACGGGTGAGGACTGGAATGAGGTGATGTACAACGGCATCCGCTCCCAGGGAGGCGTTCGCTCGGGCATGTGGTCCTCCATCTATTTCATCGTCCTCACCTTGTTTGGAAACTGTATCCACCCAGCTGCTGTGCTTTTAGTGGAGACAACCCTGCCTCATCACCCTCTCTGCGGGCATCCCCCTCCCCACCCGCTGCTCCTTCCCTCTCTCCCAGTTGAGGGAGACCCATCACACATGCAGCAGACCTGGATATCCCAAAAGCAGAGAAGATGTCTGGAGATGCACTGAGGGCTGTATATATGGGATGGGTGAGGAGTTTGTCCCTTTGGCTGCTCCTCGCTAAGCTGAGGAGGAGCCACCAGAGCCACCCTCCCTTGGTGACTGCAGACATGCATGTCCTTAACACACAGCTTGTGCATCCTTAGCTGCTCGCAGATACTCTGCTGAATGTGTTCTTGGCCATTGCGGTGGACAACCTGGCCAATGCTCAGGAGCTCACCAAGGTATGTTCCTGTTGCTCATTTTTCTTCTCTTGTGAAGAGAGTGAAGGTGGGGATCAGCAGGAAAGGCACTGGGAGCAGCACCTGTGACTGTCCTCGCTCTAGAGCCAAGGCCACCTAGTCCCTTAGCTCAGCCTGCCTTGGAAAGAGGTCGGATCAAATTGGAAGCGGAGCCCCTTCCTCCAGGAAGGCTCATGGGGTGCCCCCCTGAAACACGAACCCATATTGCTGGGCAAAGCCATTTAGACTTTGATTTAGGAAAGTGCTTAAAACTGCTGGTCTCTCCAGGAGCACCCACACTTCCCATCAAGTGTGGCTTAACTATTTCTGCATTTAAGCTCCCCAGTTTTGTTTGCTTCTGGTCAGGTTGAGATAATCCTCATCTGTCTGGTGGGGTCTGACGTGAGGATGGTTGTTTGCCCAAGCACTTTGGAGACGTGGAGTGGGAAGCGCTTTCCAGTGGTGTCAGTATTTATTCCCCATCTGCCCACAAAGCAGTGTGTGTGATTTAGAATGCAATTTAGGATGGTGCTTCAGAAGGTTATTGGGCTGAGCTGGAAAATATTTGGGAAGTGCTAAAATGTTGGGGCACCATCTGGATGATGGTGAATAGGCAAGAGCTGCAAGGGTCGTTGCTGCTCTTTGGAGGGGACCAGCGATCCCGTGGTGCTCGTTTTTTTCTGGAGCCCATACCTATTACTCAGGCCCCTGGGGCTTATTGAGAGGGTTCCATGCTGGTGTAAAGCTGACCCGCTAGCAGCAAATGGAACGGGGCATGGTACTCGCTTGCCTGAGGGGTGCATGTGGGGGTCCCTGTCATCCTGTGGTGGGTGCAGGTGGCACTTCCAGGGGCTGCCAGCTGCTGGGGTGAGAGGGCTGGGAGAGCCCTGCCACATACCAGCAGCATCAGTTAAGAGAGTGCTGAGTTTTCGAAAAGGCTGAATGCATGCTAATGACTCCTAATGACATTTTTTGCTCCGGAGACACAACCATACTCATTAAAGCAATACGGTCTCTGTTGGGGTCATTCATGGATGCCTTGCCTCCCACTCCATTGAGGGGATGCCTGTCTCACCCCTGTGGCTGTGCAAAAGGGAGGGCTGAGTCGGTCTACACTGTCTGGGGCTGTTCTAGTGTGCACAGCTCAGCTCTTGCCTGGAGTGGGCTGGGTTCACTTATTTAAGTAGTGCTGACGCCTTCAGTAAGATCTGGCGTAGCGGGGAAGTTGTGTCCCCACAGCACAAGGAAAACAAAGGCTGTCTCTGGAAATACAGCTCCGCCTTTCTCCTGCACACCTCTGCAGCTGAGGTATCCCCATGCATCTCTCTCTGCCTCCGATGGCTGCACCTTCCCTTGAAACCACAGCATCCCGCTAAGCAACTCCCCTCCTTCCCCCGCAGGACGAGCAGGAGGAAGAGGAGGCCTTTAACCAGAAGCACGCCCTTCAGAAAGCCAAAGAAGTCAGCCCCATGTCTGCCCCAAACATGCCTGCTATCGAGTGAGTGACTCCCCACGCTGCTACCCCCGTGCCCTCCCGAGCCCCGCCGGGTTCTCAGCAGGGTGGGGAGCTGAAGTGGAGCCTGGCACGGCTGGTTGTGGGGGCTGCTGCAAGAAAAAGGGACCCCCTCGCTGGGTGACTCCCTATCCGCGTGTCTTCCTGAGGATGGATGGAGATGTAGGGGTGTGCTCCCCTGTGAGCAGCAGTGTCTCCAGAGAGGTGTCAGAGCAGGGACTGGTCACCCTGTGGCACCTGGAGTTGTCCACCCCTTCCCCAAGCAGCAGCCTCAGTGCTTGGGCATGGCAGAAGCACCCTGAAAGAGGCTTTCTGCCCCCCGTGTACAGCTCGAAACACTCAGGGCTGCTGCTAGGTGTGGAAAAGGAGGCTAGGGAGGTGGAAAGGATCTCAAGATTTTCTTGAGGAGGGGTGATGCTTGTTCCTGGGGAGCATTTTTATTTGGCAGAGCTGCAGGAGAGCAGCCAAGGTTGGGGGAGAAGGGAGCAGAGGTGTCACAAATCTCCCCCGGGCTCCTTCCTCAGTAGCAAATGCAGTTATGAGAGATGGAGCAGGTTTGCAAAACCATGTTTGACTGTACAGAAATTTGATTTGGGCAAGAAAAAAAAGCCCCAAACCACATAAACCCCTGGCATGGTGTTAAGGAGCCTTGTCTCTGTGTTTCAGCAGGAGAAAATTCTGTTTTTTCCTTTCTAGACGCCTTTTTTCCCTTTATTTTGCAGTGTCATATGGTCTAAATCATATAAAACTTTCAAAGTCAACATTGGAACGAGGCGTTTTGATTTGTTTCCCAAAACAGTATATTTCAGTACGGCTGAAAGGATTTTTTTTTTTTCTCTCTTTTTTTATAGAATCCCTTCCCAGGGAATTTTAGGTTTCATTATTCTTTGAAACCCAGCCAAGCTTGTACATGGCAGAATCTCTTGCAGATTTGCCGAGAGAAACTGCTGTCTTCAGGCGAGCACCGATCCGGGGAGGGGTGGGGGGTGTCAGAGGCAGCAACTTTGGCAGCAGTGGGATGCGATGGTCCCCCATCATGCATGCATCACCCGTGGCTTTAGGGGCAGCAGGAGCTGGAGATACTTGTCAGCCCTGCCTGGTTTTCCAGCCGCTGCAGGTACCACCCTGGTTTGGGGGTGATGGGATGTTCATGATAAATCTGTGCCTGGCCAGGTACTGGGGGGGTATGGGAGAGGTGGTAGAGTGTGTATCATGGCTGTCTCTGGCTACCAGTGGGAATGTGTCAGATAAAGCAAAGGGATGCAGGGATTTAGGCTGCAGAAGGGGCTGGAGAATGGGCAGGCAGGAGGGAGGGAGATGGACTGTATTAGGACACTGAAGGATTTGTCCACGTTGCACATCCCTGCTAGGGTTTTCTAGCCATTGTCAGATACAGCTGGTTAGGAAAGCAGATCTCTTTAACCTTTTGTTGTTGTTCTAGTGGCATTGAAATGGGAGTTGTTGATATTCGCAGATCTTTTTTTCCAGCTCCTCCCCCTCATCAGGATGGATGGTGTCAGGGGCAGGGAAGGGGATGCGATGCCGCGGGGCTGACCA
>JAVJGJ010000030.1:7348211-7384281 GCA_035590215.1 Microhierax caerulescens
GTTGCCAAGATGAGGGATGACCCCAAGCTGGTGTGGTACGAGCACGCGGGCGAGATCCAGAACGACCGGCTGTACAAATCAGACTACAACAAAACCAAGTCCAAAATCCACATGCCTTCAGATGCCATGGCAGTTGTGGCAGCCAAGGAGTGCCAGAACTTGGTCAGTGATGTTGACTACAGGCAGCACCTGCACCAGTGGACCTGCCTTCCTGACCAGAATGATGTGATCCACGCACGGCAGGCCTACGACCTGCAGAGCGACGTGAGTGACAATCACTGTAGGAAAGCTTTAGGGCAGCTGTGAGGCGGCTGGGGCTGGTTCTCCACCAGCCTGATGCCTTCTGAAGGGGCAGAAGTCCAGTCTTAGCCCCATTTCTAGCCCCTGCCAGCACCAGAGGGATGCTGGAGGGCTGGGGATAAAGCAGGAGCCCAGCCCATAGCCCAGAGGATGGCATTTCCTTCTCCCTGGGATTCCCAAATTAAATCCGGGGTGGGTGCTTTGCTGGGGGGGGCAGTTGGGAGGCCGACCCCTCACTGTCCCCCATTGTAGGCGAGAGCGTCGCCGGCGGCACCACATGTCGGTGTGGGAGCAGCGCACCAGCCAGCTGCGACGGCACATGCAGATGTCCAGCCAGGAGGGCATCAACAAGGACGAACCGCCCCTCATCAACCCCCATGCCAGCATCTTCCGCAGGAAGAAACCGGAAGATGGCATTGCCCTGGAGAAATGCACCGAGGAGCAGGGTGGCAAGGGCGAGCGGCCACCGGCCGAGGGACCTGAGCAGCCGGCCCCAGGAGCCAAACCTGGCGCTGGTGAGGACAGGAGGAGCCCATCGCCCCGGGCCAAGCGAGACAAAGAGCCATGGCACCAGAAATCGTGCCATGGGAACTGTGACCCAGGCGAGCAGGATGGGGCAGGAGGCAGCATCGAGGACAGGACCAGGATGAGGCAAAGCCAGCGGCGCAGCCGGCACCGCAGAGCCCGGATGGAGGGGAGGGAGCCGGCTGGTGCCCTGGGGAGCCGCTCAGCCAGCCAGGAGATGGGTCTGGAGGAGGCCAGCCCCACGGAGGGGGTGCAGGATGGGGACCGGCGTGGGGATGCGGCTGCAGCGGAGGTGCTGATTCAGGGGGAGCCGGAGGCGAGCGGGGAGTCCATCAGGTTGGTACTTGGGGAGGGCATCTTGCAGTTCCCACAAACCCTTGTCCTCTCCCCTTATCTCCTCACACCTTTTTCTCTCCCACATCCCTCCTGCAGGACAAATGGGGTCCCTGCCGGCAATGCCGAGCTTGTTGGGACCGCTGAGGAGGGGAGTGCCCAGCAAGGGGGACCTGAGCCCCCCCAGGGCAAGACAGGCAGCCTGATGGAACAGGACTGTAGCAGCCTGGACACCAGTGAGCAAGCACTGCTGGAGGCCAGCCACACCGTCAGCCGGAGCGAGCCTGACCTCTCCTCCATCACCCCCAACACTGAGAAGGCCACGGAGAGCACCACCATCATGATCGATGTCCACGACTCTGCTGTGGTACAGAGTGAGGACCTGTCTCTCTTTCCTGAGCCCCTCTCCCAGCCCTCAGGGACCCCATGGGGCTGGAAAGCCACTTGCACTGCTTTTCCTTATCTGTATCCATCAGCTGGGGGGGGCTTTCCTTGCTGCTCCATGCAGCACCTCTCTTTGGCACCTCGGTTGTGCAGGAAGCCTGAAGGCAATGCTGACGTTGCGCTGTCCCCTGGGGAGCTTCTCCCTTTTTCACCTCCTTCCCACCTGCCCCTTCGCCTGATCCCTCCTTCCCCCTTCCTCTCTGCCTGGGGAAAACACTGGCATCCCCTGTTTTTCCGAACACATCCGCAGACTCGGCCCAGCGCGCTGTGCTCAAACCCCTTAACAGCAGCCTTGCTGTCAAGGTGAGCCACGTTTAACGGTGTTATTAATTAATAAGAGCACTGCAAAAGCTGGCCTTGTTAAACCCCCTTTCGTCTGCTGCTTCATCCTGGCAGCTCATGTCTTTTATTCCCTTCTAATCCCTTTCCCCATCACAGCGTGGGGATGCAAAGCTGAAACTGGCGGGGGGGGTGTGTGCAGATTGCAGATGTCTGGGTGGCAGGGACACCCCAGGGTGCTGTCTGGGTGCAAGGCCAGGCAAAGGCTCTTGCTTTCCTGCAGTTAGCAACAAGACAGATGGCGAAGCCAGCCCCTTAAAGGAGGCTGAGAGCAAAGAGGATGAGGAGGAGATGGAGAAGAAGAAGCGGAAGAAGGAAAAAAGTGAGACAGGCAAAGCGATGGTGCCGCACAGCTCCATGTTCATCTTCAGCACCACAAACCCGTGAGACATTTTTTGAACTGTAGGAGCCTGGGGCTGGGGAGGGCTGCAAGGGGAAGGACACCTAGACATCAATGAAAACAGGGTGATCCCCTTGGGAAGGGAGCTGGATATCTCCCAAACAGCCTGGCTAACCAGCCACGGTGTTCCTGAAGCCCCAGCAGTGCTCTCCCTCTGCCAGCCACGCTCGTGACTTTCTCCCCTGACTGCTGGTTGCTGGCTGTGATTTTTATTTAATGCTTGTTACATTTTTCTGCAGTTTTCTGCTCCCCTATAGCTCTTGCCCAGCTCCGGCAACCTGGAAGAATAAGCACCCCAGTTTCTCAGGGACTGTCCCTGGCTGGCTGTGGGGTGTCTGGGGGGCTGGGACAACTAAGCAAAGGGGTCAGCAAGCTCAAACCACCCTTGGGCTTCCTTGTTTTGCTCCTCAGACCTGGACGCCCATCTTTCTGCCGTGGAAGGCGGTGATGTGGGGTGGGTTTTGCATGTGGGCCGGGTTTTGCATGTGGGCCGTGCCTGGGGCATGCCAGGGGCTCACAGGTCGGGGTGCGGGCTGTCTCCCCACAGGGTGCGGAGGGCTTGCCACTACATTGTGAACCTGCGTTACTTCGAGATGTGCATCCTCCTGGTGATCGCCGCCAGCAGCATCGCCCTCGCGGCCGAGGATCCCGTCCTCACCAACTCTGACCGCAACAAAGTGATTGCAAACCTCCCCCACTCCCCCCCATCCCACAGGCAATGCAGGCAGAGGTCCTGTAGGATTTCAGCTGTCACGGTGGGGGGCACATGCGGGACATGGGTCAGGACAGCCAGCGGCAGCACCTGCACCATAGGGCCTGAGTTCTTTCCCATCACCTTCCTTTTGAAACCCTGGCAATTGCTCTCAGCACCCACATGCAGGGTTTAGAGTCTGGGGAACGGACGAGGGCACCTTGTCGACAGCCAAGTGGCTTAAACTGGGGAGATTCTAATATGCACAGGCACTGGTATGGGGCCAGGGGGGGCATGATTGTGGCTCGCAGCATGATTTCAGAGCCACTTGCACCATGCAGAGGAAACGTCTCCCTCCTGCCTGCACAGGCAGGGTTTCTGGCTGTCCTGAACTCTTACGGAACAGGTTGGGTTTGGGTAAGGAAACCAACCCTCCATCTGCGCCTGAGCCAGGCGAGCCCCAGTGCGGGGTGGTAACGGGGTCTGGGTGGGTACAAGGGAGCCTGTTTGCTTGGTGGCATCTACAGAGCACCTGTGCCCAATCTCTGCAGGTCCTGAGGTATTTCGACTATGTCTTCACCGGCGTCTTCACCTTTGAGATGGTTATCAAGGTAAGAGACCTTGCAGGCTGGCTGCGCTGTGCTGAGTCCCGCAGCATCCTCACAGTGGGTGGGAGACAGCTCATTTTTTCAGTTCTGGTCCTAAATTTGGATGACAGAGACCTTAAAGCCTGGTTCTTAGCAGTGGGACTTGAGAGTGCTCAGCACCACCTTTATCAGCCTCCAGGCTTCCCAAAACGTGGCGGTCCTTGATGCATACTCAGGGCACAGGGACAGGTCTGCTGCTCCCCAGGGGACAGTGTCCCTGTCCTTCAGCACGTCCCACCTGTGGCTGTCTCCACTTGATGACCGAGCTGCTCATTCCCTGCTTGTTCTTCTCACTGTTTTTCCCCTCCAGATGATTGATCAGGGCTTGATCCTGCAGGATGGCTCCTATTTCCGAGACCTCTGGAATATCCTGGATTTTATTGTGGTGGTGGGAGCGCTGGTGGCTTTTGCCTTGGCGTAAGTGGCTGTTGTCCTTCTTAGATCTTTGCCTTCCTTTGGCCAGGGTGGAGAATGCAAGTGTGTTATGGCTACTAGACCTTGATTATTATTTTTTTTTATTCCTTTACATCCTTCTGCTCTGTTTTTGAGATGGCTCCTGGCAGTGGTGTATGGCTGCTCCAGGGACGTATTTCTTCTTGTTTGTCAAATGCTGGGTGAGCAAGCAGGAGGGGGGCAAGGCCAGGCAAGCTGGAGATGCTAGGAAGAGGTTGGCGGTGAAAGTGGACTTGAAAGAGGGCAGAAGGGGCTGTTAGAGAGGGAAAAACACCTAAGGGTGTCAGATCTGGAGTTATATACCTGCTACACATCCTGGAGTGCGCAAAGAAAGCAAAAGCAGCAGCCTGTCAGGTGGAGCTGCCCTCTGAACATGTCTGTGCTGGAAATGGTACCCCCAACTGGTGACTCTGCTCCAAGGGGGAGCGTTGCCCTGGCACTGTGCATGGATGGGGATGTGGCTGGTGGGGTTTACACCGCATACTCTGCAGCATCATGGTGAGGGCAGGGTGCTGCATCCTTGCTCTGCTGTGTGTCCCTGCTGAGCATCTCCCTGAAGCTGGGTTCCAGTACCAAGCTTGTGGCACCTGCAGGTCCACTTCCGCAAGGGGATGGCTTGAGGTCTGTGGTGCCCATGGAGAGCAGGAGCATCCAAGGATGAGTTTTGTGCTGCTGTGCCCTCCTCCGTGCTGCCAGCTGGGGCAGGTGGTACAGTGCGAGCACAGGGGGGGACATGCTGGTACCCCGAGAGTGGGTGCTAAGGTGATGCTTGCAGGCAAGGTGCACCCCCTGGTCCCCAGGGCCGTGGTGCCTGGGGAGGGAGAGCTGAGGCTCATGCTCCTTTGTCACACGTCGGTTTCTCTTTGTGCCTTTGACACTGGTGGCGGTGGTGTTAGTGCTGGTGAGAGAGGAGGGCCTGGCAGCCCCCCAGACTGGAGCCCTGTCCGTGTCCACAGCTCAGGCACCACGTGAGGCTTTTGGAGTGGCTGGGTCTGAGCCCCAAGGTTGCTTGATGGATTACAACCCTCCCATCTCACTCCAGGCCAGCCAGCAGCTCCTTCCCCTTGCTCTCACCCACTTGCACCCTCCCTGGCTTGCTGCTTTTGCCTTCCTCACCCTCCTCACCCACTTCTTACACCCAGTGCTTTCAGCCACTGCTCTCATCTTGGGAAGGGCACTGGAGAGTTCAGCTCACTCAGTGCAGGGATGAACCAGCCCCTGGGCAAGGCGGGGGGCTGACCACACACCCCAGCATGGGGAAGGGACGTGGTGCAGGTTTGCTGGCTGAGGACATTGCTCTGAGCCCCCAGGAGGCCACCCAGGCCACCACGAGGATGCATTGACCATCCCCAGGGTCTGGCTTGATCCCTCCTCTGCCAGGGCAGCCCCTCAGAGGGTGTCTGGGGGAACTCAAGGGTATCAGCAGCCTGATGATGTGCTGGGTGGTTTGAGGGGCTTTAGGAGGACAAGGGAGCCCTTTTCTTCCTTCTTTCATCCAGACTTTCTGATGGCTGGAGGAGCATAGCTCAGCCTGTTCCTGTGTGGGTAGGTGTCCTCACCGCAGCTAACAGTACAGTAATCAGTGCTTACTCCCCTGGCTCCCACCCCACAAAGGTGGCACCCAGCACCAAGCCTGTAGGGAAGCTGCCAGGTCCCTTTCAGCCCTGCTTGCCTCCTGCCTCCACCCAGGCTCCTGAGGGAAGGACAGGTCCCTTTGGGCACGGGGCAGCTGAGTTCTCGAGGGTGAGCACTCCCACCAGCTGTGGCACCGAACCCCCTCCCATGGAGAAGGCCTTTGCATCTCCACATATGTTTGCAGCAAGCATCTGTGTCACCTGCTGGCTCTTGCAGCCGTAGCTGGGTAGATATCAAGCTGCTTCTGTTGTGGATGAGGACTCTTTATAATGTAAACCTGCAGGGTTGTCCCTCTCCCCCATGTCCAATAGTGGCTCCTGCTGGAGGAGATGATCTTACGGGCTTTGGGGGAAGGAACTGCAGTGTTTTCTGATGGGTTTATACATTGTAAAGCATTTATAAGAACACCTGCCTCTCTCCCTGGCAGCCCACCACCACTATGGCCCCAGAAGCCACAGGATGATTGCCAGCTATACATGCCCCAACCTGCCACCCTCCTTCCCTCCTGGTCTTGAGAGGAAAACTCCACTGGTGATGTTTGAATCTGTCTCCTTTTCTTCTTCCTCCCTGAGCTCTTTGGTGTAGGGCTGGGGGAGGGGGGAGTGTCCTCCCTCTTCCTTTCCTTGCCTCCATGGCACTGGGTGGACAAAGCAATGCCCATGGAGTGGCTGTGGTGGTGACATGGCTGTGAGTGGCTGGTGACCAGGTCCAGCGCTTCCCAGTAGAAGTGGTGCTGGGACGTGCCATGCCATTCAAGTTTTCTACCCTTTTTGCCTCCCCACAGCAGTTTGGTTTTCCCGTGGGGGTCCTGGATAGCTGCGGGCACAGCTGGAGGTCTCTGAGCTGGTCCAGCAGTGCCACCATCATCTGCTGCCTGTCAGTGCCACATCCAAATCACCAGTAGGCAAGCAGTCCCCCATAAAGCCATGTCTTTGTGTACCACTGCGGCTTGTCCGCTGCCCCCTCAGAGCCTGTGCATCCCAAGCGAGAGGCTGTCTCGACTATCTGTAGCTCTCCACGTGGAAAGCTAATACATGAGTCCAAATGCAGCCTAAATAAAAAGCCCGATACAAAACCATAAATCTCCAAAGAATTCAAATTAAATTAGCGGCAATAACCAGCACCATAACTGAAGACGCTGCTCGCTTTTGCCTCCCGTGGCACCCGAGGAGGAGGCATCATGCAGACGAGTGGCGCTCGCTTGTGGCTTTGTGGAGCTGCCGAGAGGCGGTGATGCCTGCGCGTGCGGGCTTGCAGCAGGGGGGAAAGTCTGAGTGGTGGAAGAGTTGGTGGAAAAGTTGAGCATCCAGTGCATAGTGTTCGTCGTCCTACCTGGTGAGCAAGGGCGAGTGTTTCTCCACCCAGAGGTACTCGGCAGAGGTGCCTCTTTCTTTGTGGAGCAGCATCTCCTTGTGCCTGTGCGTACCAGTGTCTGGAAGGAAGAGGGACCCCTACATACTGCAAAATAACCTGGTGTGAGGCTGGTCAGGACCGAGGTCTGATATCCCACTGCAGAAGTGCTGTAGGATTAAACCACCACCTTTTCAAGACACCTTCCACCTGTTTCACTAACATGCAGCCAGGGTCTGGGTTTTGGGGTTTTTTTATGGTTTTTAAGAAATATTTCACTTCATAGGCTTTGACCCCAATGCTGAGCACTCCGTGTGCATGTGGCGGGGACTCAGCTCAAGCAAGGATGGAGGTTTGGTTACAACTAGGGACCTTGTAGACCACCTTGGGTTGTCCAGGCGGGCATCCTGCTGTGTTGCAGGAGATCCCATGCTGTGGCTCAGGTTCTTCATGAGTGCATTTCTTGATGGAGGTGATTTAACAGAGTTGACCTGTTTGGATGGGAACTAGTGTGGCCTTGCAGGTAGGTTCCCTTAGAGGCACCTGTTTTTGGCTGGTTGAGGCCAAGCCTTGAGGTCCCTCCCCAGCTCCTGGCCGAGGAGGACCACGTGCCTGCCTGCTCTTGTCCTGCTCTCCATGGGTTCCTCCTGCAGCTGAGGTTTCAGTATGTGCCCCCTCCCAAAACCTCCAGTGGGGAGGGCAGGGGCTCCTGGTTCGCTGGATGAGTCCCTCCCTGGAGATCAGCTCCATCCTGGAGGACACAACGTGATCTACTCACTGTGCCTTTCAACCTAGGTGTGGGGTGGTGAAGGGATGCTGCTGTGTCCCCACACCTGAGAGGCTGTGGTTGTTCCCATGCAGCTCCCCTGATGTTTTTCTTACCTTTTTCCTCTCTTCTCTCTTTTTCTCTCCATTGGTGCTGTTTGGTGGCTGACGGGGCTGGATCACCGACAGAAATGCTTTGGGGTAACTATACCGGTTGGGTTGCTGTGGGGTGCCACCCTGGGGAGCACGGGGGGATGGGTGCTGGCGGGTGTCAGTCCATCTGACACCTGTGCTGACCCTTAGCTGCATTTGCAGAGACTGGAGTACGCTGCACTGCCTGCACCCCTGGATTGCCCTGGGGATGCTTTGAAGGTGGTGTGCTCCAGGAAAGTGCAGGTGTTATTTTCTTTGCAAAGCAATGCAATTCCTTGCCTTCGGAGGAGGGTACTTTCATTGCAGATTTCGGTGTCTGTGCAGACAGCGTGCAGCACACCCAGGGGGAGCAGGGCACGGGGAAAGCAGCATCCACCATAGAGCCAAAGGCTCTGTCCTTGCAGGGGCTTTGCCTGCGCTGAAGCACTGCAGGGACTTCAGCCCTGATGTCCGCTGAGGGCATGGGATGTGGCTCATGCCACACTCAGGGGGCTGAGGAGAGCTCAGCCTCGGCCACAGACATGGTGAGACTTTCCTCCAGGCATTATCCAGCCCTATATTCCATATCGCTGTTGGATCCCAAGCAAATCCGCAGGAGGTTTCCTGAGGTCTGAAGAGTCCCTCTTCAGCAGCTCTAAACCACTACAGCTGAGTTGTCCTTGGTGGCAGCTTGCACAGCTGAGCACCCTCAAATCCTCACCCCGGCCCCAAGCTGGATGCTCCAGCCGTTTACCCAGGCCCTGAGATGGAGCAAAACAAGAGACAAGAGGTACAAAGTGAGTCGCAGGGCTGCTTGTGTAGTTGCTTCCCATTCGTTTGTGGGGCTGTGGTCCTAGGGAGGACTATTAATTAGTGGGTTTGTTTACATCTCTTAATCACTAAGCTCATTATTGTGCTCCTTGTTGCATTAACCCTCACAAAGGAGAGGTGTAATTTGGAGCATCTGTTGTTGTAAGGAATTTCCTTGACTTTTTTGAAGTTGCCTGGTGGATCCAAATTGTGCCACCTTCACCAGGACCTGTCTGCTCCATCCTGGGATTCATCCCATGGGCTTTAGATAAAAGACAAGGAAAAAAAACCCTTGTATTGTGATTTGGATCAATTATTGTATTCAAGAAATGAAGGTTGTGAGGGGGCTTTACTAAGTAATTCTTTCTGGTAAGCTGTGGCTCCCTTAGCTGACTTGGGGTGGATGCAAGTCAGCCCTGATCTGGAGTGGGAAGAGAGGGCTGAGGAGTTACATGAGGATGGAGGACCAGGCTGACCATGTTGGGTAGCACTACGGAATAAGGCAGAAAGCTGTAAGAGACACCATTTGTGGGAACAAACCAAGCGCTGAGCAGGTGCGTTACATTCCCTAGGTGAACGTAAAGACTAAACCAGGAGGGAAAACCTTTTGTGAGACACCTACATGTAGACCCCGTTGAGTGCATCTGCCTCATTTTACTATTAATTTCTTTCAACCGGTAGGACCGGTAGAAAACAGTTGGCGATGGTGGGACTGTTTGCAAGCCCCATCTACAAATGGTGTATGCCTGCAGGAGGGAAACAAACTTCCTTGCCCTGTCGAGGGGCTTAGCTTGGGGACATGGGGGTGGGCAACTGCCCTTGCTGAGGGAGAGCATTGCATCACCGGCCCCAGCCCTGGCACCGCGCTGCTTCCCGCAGCAAGGGGATTTGTTAAGGTCATTGCTCCCCAGCAAAGGGGAAAGGTGCTAATCCCGAGGAGGAGGAAGGTGCTAATCCCGAGAAGGATTGCTTTAGTTTTCATCTCCGCCAGCTGTCAGCGCCTGTGTTGGAGGAGACTCATTTAGGTGGGCTGAGCACTCAGCAGCCACACGTTTGTGGCCTTTTGTTTCCATCCTCCCAACATGCTGGGGGGATTGTCAGCAGTTAAAACCCCCAGAGCACCCCAGGTGAAGCACCCAGAAGCCCTGGGTCTTCAAGGTTATTGTCTCTCCTTTTCATTTTTGGGTGTGTGTGCCTCCCTCTGATGCGGTAGGACCAACAAGGGCCGGGATATCAAGACCATCAAGTCTCTCCGTGTGCTACGGGTCCTGAGACCCCTGAAAACCATCAAGCGACTGCCCAAGCTGAAGGTAAGGATCCCCATCTCCTGCCTTACATCTGTCTTCTCCAGCGTGAGCTGGTGGGTGCAGGGACCACATGCGTCAATTAGCTCGTGAGTGATGAACGAGTAGTTCCCCAAGCTTTTGCTGTGTTTTGGGAGCCGGGTTTTCAAACACAGTGCCCTTCAGGCTGCTCCATACCTGGAGGTGCAGTGCGGTATTAAAAGCAAGCCTGGATCTCTGCAAGGTGTCAGTTCCTCCACCAGGGAAAGTGGGGTTGGAGTGGGCACGAGGCAGCAAAGTCCAGATGCTCTCCTGATAAAACAGGCTCTCCTGGCTTTGGGAGAGCTCAAATCTCTTTCCGAAGTTCATAATCTTTCCCGCCAGAGCAGCTTGCTCAATTTGGGATTTTGTGTGCTGTGCTGTCACGGTGTTGCACTAGACGGGGATTTCCCATCTCAGCAGAGAGATTATGCAGCATGGGTAGGATTTATGGATTTCCCTACCCTCGCTGGTGTACAGAATCAGAAAGGAGTAAGAGACTGAGGAAGCCCTGTTTTTTAATTAGAAGAGGTTATTTGGCTGATGGATGAGATCCAGAGTGGCAACCCAGAGACAGGGGGTTTGACCCCAGCTTTTCTTCCTGGTCGGCTCATGTCAGTTCATTCCTGGACGCCTCTGTATCCACCATGATGTGGGCAGGAATAAGGACATTCCTCTCTTTCTTAAAGTGCTGTGAGAGCTAGGGCTGAGAGCACAGCCTGGGGAGGTGCTGCTATTGCAGGCAGAGGCATTTGCTCTGCCTTGTTATTCAGGGTGATGCAAAACAATGAAGCGTTTACTAATTGGTCTTGAGTGCTGTTAACGGCATCATGGGGTGGTCGCCTGTCTGCTACCCTGGTTGCAAAGAACATTGAGGATAGAAATATCCATCTCTGCTGCTGTCTCAGGGGCTGCTCGGTGTCTATGCATGTGCTGGGGATAGTCCGGGTATTAAATTCATGCATAAAAAAGCTCTTTGCCTGGGAGAAGGCCCAGGTCCTTCCTCCTTTCCCCACCAGGAGTGGGAAATGTCTTTCCACATGGTAGTCTGGTCCTGGTCCTGCCCTTTGCCAAGACCGGGGGTTCCCCGAGGTGAGCTATGCCCTCTCCTGCAGGCTGTCTTCGACTGTGTCGTGACTTCCCTCAAGAATGTCTTCAACATCCTCATCGTCTACAAGCTCTTCATGTTCATCTTTGCTGTCATCGCCGTCCAGCTCTTCAAGGGGAAGTTTTTCTACTGCACTGACAGCTCTAAGGACACGGAGAAGGACTGCATGTAGGTGCCCTCTTCAGTAGGTCTGATGCTGCTGACACCTCTGGCAAAGCCAGGGTGCTGGGTAGAGTCTTCTGTGATTCACAGTCAAGTCCTTGGTCATGACTCTCTCTTGGCCGTGGTCTCTTGGGGTGGATGGCATGGGCTGAGCCCCATCCACATTGCTGTGTCAGCGCTGTGCATCTTTGCATGGGATGCAGGATGCAGAGCCCTGCATTTTGCTCCTGTTCTCTTCCCTCCTTCTCTCTTCCCTTCTGCTTTTCCTATCGGTGCTTCACCACGGTTGTTATTCAGCCTCTCCCCATTTCTCCCTCCAGCCCCGCAGGAGGAGAGATGTGCGTGTGTGTGTCCCTGCACACACATGCTGCCCCAAGGCTTTAAAACCCCCTTCTCATAGTCGGGCAACGTAAAAAGCAAGGTCACTGCTCTGTCCCAACCTTGCAGAGGGAACTACGTGGACCATGAGAAGAACAAGATGGAGGTGAAATGCCGGGAATGGAAACGCCATGAGTTTCACTATGACAATATCATCTGGGCTTTGCTCACCCTGTTCACAGTCTCCACCGGCGAGGGTTGGCCCCAGTGAGTATTTTGCTCTGTCTGCTCCCTTGAATGGGGTTGATGACATCCCCGTTGGGTTCGTGGTTGGGTTCATAACTGGCTACACCCAGGCAGGACTGAGAAAGGATCTGCTGGGCAGGGAGGGGGAGAGGAAAGACAAGAAATTACGTCAGGACAAAACTTTTAGCCCCCATATGAGGCTGTAGCTGTGGCTAGGGTTAGCGTCTTCCTTAGGGAGTGCATGATGTATAATCCCTTCACCTGTGTGGCCCTGAGCTATATTTTAGGTCAATTTTAGAGATGACCGTAGGTCTAGACCTCTCCCCATGCTCATGTGAGCTTGGGCAATTTTTTTCTCTGTGTGTAGAGCACAGGAAAATCCATTTTCCATCAGGGGCACAGGCAAAGCACCGTAAAACAAGTTGTAGCTACTTTGAAGGGTTGTCCTTGTAAAGCCGGATTATGGCAGAGCTTTATCCTCATCATTACAAGCGTGGACAGGCAAAGCTGGCTGTACAAAAGGGTCCCATGAGAGGTGCTGCATGGTGGCAGTCCTGATGGGCATATCTCTGGTTGCTTTTCTTCACCTCTCTGCCCACAGGGTGCTGCAGCATTCGGTGGATGTGACTGAGGAGGACCGCGGCCCCAGCCGCAGCAACCGCATGGAGATGTCCATTTTTTATGTCGTCTATTTTGTGGTTTTTCCTTTCTTCTTTGTCAACATTTTTGTGGCTCTCATCATCATTACGTTCCAAGAGCAAGGAGACAAAATGATGGAGGAGTGCAGTCTGGAGAAGAACGAGGTACGGTCTGGGGAGGGGGAAGGAGGATGTTTCCACGGGTTTTCTGCGAGTTTGGGAGCTTGGAACTCCTTAGGTGTTGGAAAAGTATAAGAAAACCGTGAGCCACCTGCCTGCCCAGCGCATGAAGGAAAGAAGTGTGGCAACCACTGTCCCCCACGTTTCCATCAGCCGGGGTCTGATGCACGTTGTTTTGTTCCAGAGGGCCTGTATCGATTTTGCCATCAGTGCCAAGCCCCTCACGCGGTACATGCCCCAGAACCGGCACACCTTCCAGTACCGGGTCTGGCACTTCGTGGTCTCCCCGTCCTTCGAGTACACCATCATGGCCATGATAGCGTTGAACACCGTGGTGCTGATGATGAAGGTGAGTCAGTCAGAGTGAGCCTGTCCTGTTTGCGGCAGTGGGGAGAAGGAGGATCGGTCAGGATGAGACCAGACAGTATTTTGGTTGTTTCTAGGAGATGCTTTGAAGCAGTCTGAGCATGTATTCCCTTGGCATACTCACTTGAAACACCCTGTGCCCCAAACTAGAGGCAAGATCTTCCATAAATGAGGTGAACTAAATGATCTGGACCTCTTAACTACTGCAGAAAGATCTGGGTTTACTCTGTGCTTCCTTCTTACAAGGAGTGGCAGCTGTCCTGGGAGAGGGGTGGAGAGAGGGAGGGGGAGATGATCTTGAGGCACCCAGGGCAAGGAACATGGACCACTGCAGGTCTTCCCTGGGACAGTCATCAGCCAAAAGGCTGGCAGGCCCCCTCCTGGCTAGCAGTGTTTCTCTTTTTCCATCAGTACTACTCTGCTCCATACACCTACGAGCTGGCCCTGAAGTACCTGAACATCGCATTCACCATGGTGTTCTCCTTGGAGTGCGTCCTCAAGATCATCGCTTTCGGCTTCCTGGTGAGCGGCTGCTCCTGTTATTGACGAGGGTGTTAATTTGGACTTTGGCAGCACACAGATCACAGAGGGAAGGTGTTAATAATGTGAGGCTGTTGCTATTTATTTTGGGTCCCAGCCTGAGAGCTGCTTCTAGGTTGGAATTACTCCTTCAGTTCTCATTAAACTTCCCACTGCTGGGTGCTGGTGGGGGAAGCCACACCGCTGCTTTACTTTTTGCCTTGTTTCTGTAGTACTTTGGTGCCTGGACCATGTATGTACTGTGCAGCAGCTCTGCTAAGGCCAACCGCTGCTGCAGTCGTGCTGGTGGCTGCAGTCCCTTGTCCCTTGGAGCCACGAGATGCTGGTGCATTGCTGTCCTTGGGTTGCACCAGTTGGACCATACCCAACCAGCAGTGAGCTCCCTGCCTAATTCACAGCAAGTCCCCAGCTGCTCATTCAAGATTTGAAGTCACGGACTGCCTTTTCTTCAGCTACTCTTTGCTGCTTATGAGAAGCTGTTGGATTTGCTCTTTTATAGTTTCTTTCCTGTTTCTAACCCATACTGGGAGACGAGGTCCACCAGCAGGAGGGTTTCTAGCCATCCTCCCTGCTCCCAGCAGTGCCAGCTGTGGTCAAGCCTGGTCTTGCACCAGCTGCTGTGCAGTCGCCAGGGGCTGAGGTGGGTCTGGGTGCCCATGAAGAGGAAGGCAAAGCAGCCTCGTGGCTGTGAGGGTCAGCGTGATTTGCTGTAGAAGCCTGAGCAGGGCTGGCTGTGGCTGCTTTTCCCACTCCTGTTCACCACGGTGGCCTGTGGGATGCGTGAGTCATCTCCCAGGAGAAGCTGCTCATCACAGACACGCTCAGGTCTGCCACCATCTCAGACGCAGGACGATGCTCCTGACTGTGGCTGCATACAAATGGGTGGCAAGGTCTCTGCTGCCGCTGCCGTTGTCCATCAGCAGCCTTGGCCTGTGGCCCAGTGCCCTTCAGACCTGCCATCCCCGAGCTCAAATCAATGTTCCTTCTCTCCTTCTTTTGGCAGAACTATTTCCGGGACACCTGGAACATCTTTGACTTCATCACCGTCATTGGCAGCATTACAGAGATCATCCTGACGGACACCAAGGTGAAGCAGGGGCTGGGAGCAGCAGGGCGTACCGCTGTGGGGTGGGGGGCTCCCACCTCTCTCTGACCCTCTCATCTCCTCCCAGCTGGTGAACACCAGCAGCTTCAACATGAGCTTCCTGAAGCTCTTCCGGGCTGCTCGACTCATCAAGTTGCTGCGCCAGGGTTACACCATCCGCATCCTGCTCTGGACCTTTGTGCAGTCCTTCAAGGTAAGTCCCATGTGCCCTGCTCTGCTCCCAGGCCACGGTGCTGGGGTGCTGCTCCCAAACGCAGGCTGTTCCCGAGGGTTTGCTGACTTGTTGGCTTGTAGGAGAGATGGATTGGCACAGCTCACCTGCTCGTCACGCTTTCCGTACTCCCCTGGAGCTGGACCCGTGCTAAATGAAATGACTCATCTGCTTCTCTTGCAGGCCCTCCCCTATGTCTGCCTCTTGATCGCCATGCTCTTCTTCATCTACGCGATCATTGGGATGCAGGTGAGCACAGACATCTCGGCATGCAATCTCTCTGGTGCACACAGGCTGGACCAGCATGTCCTCAGCGTTACGCACAGCAGCCAGCCTTGTGCCTGCCTGTCACTGCTTCACTCGCTCACGGTGTTGGGGAAGGTCCCAAGGGTGGAACAGCTTGTTTGGGAGCTGCAGTGCCACATGCCCTGGGGGCAGCTGCCATGGGCTTGTTCAGGCAAGCTCCACAGCTGCCTTCCCAACTTGAACTCTTGGAGATGTGGCCCTGGGGACTCAGCTGGGCATCCCATGCCACGACTGCTTTCAAATCGCCACCCCTTCATTTAGAAATTGCATTCCATCTTCAACTCCTTAGCAGCCCCCAGAGGTCGAATTCATGCCTGAGGGACCTGGTGAGCAGCCGTTTACTTTTCCCATCCAATTGGCTGGATCATGGTGGTGACCCCTGCCACCTGCCGGTCCACCTTGTCCCTCTGCGGATGGTTTATGTCGGAGCCATGCCACTGATGGCATGGGCTTGGGCTGTCGTGCTTAGGGTCCTGTGGTGACCTACCAGATGGTGGGAGGTCTGCAAAGCATGGGAAGATGTCAGCTTTCCAGGCTCCAGTTGGTAAATTAGAAGCATGTGAGCTAAAACCCTCAACTCCACACGTGCCGCAGGGCTGGCTCGGTTCTGCGATGACTAAATCCCACGCTGAAGATCTGACAAAGCATCTTTGACGATGAACGCTCAGGATCTGGAGCTCCCTGATGAGCAAAGCCGCTGCAGTACCCAGTGCTGTTGCCTGATGTGCACCCCCAGGACAGGCAGATTTTGGGGAGGCAGCAGGCAGCACAGTGGCCCCCTGCTTGGGGCAGTGCTGGTGTTTAGTCTCTTCCACCCCCTTTCTCCTGCCCCAAGAGTCCCATGGCTGGTTTTGGCCACTCTGTCCTACACATCCCGGCACAGGCTCCAGGTGTTCTCCGTGCTAAAAAACCGCTATCTGAGTCAGCCTCCCTCCCTGCCGTGTGGTAGTATTTGATTTATTTTATTTTTTTTTTAACACCATTGTGAACAAATCCCCAAGCAGTAAAGTCTGTGGGCGTTATTTGAGCAAAATAGCTGGAGGCAGAAAATATTCTACAATTACACATTCCAAAAAACCTGTACAGGGAAAAAATACTCTGCAGTTAGTGTATTTTTAGGTTCATGGAAAGTGGAATAAATATTTAACAGTAATAACAGCACATTTTTCCTATTTGAGGCACTTACATTGGTTATGTCTTGCCATGGCCTTGGCTGTGGGTCATTATTAGGATATTGTCCACATCTGGGGCTTTGTTGCCTCTTTTGGCCCTGGGGCAGTAGTTCCAGGTGTCTGGCTGTCTGCGGTGGGTGGTCGGTCTGTCCCTCCCTCACTGAGCCCTTCCCCACCCTGTTTGCACTTCTGTGCCTGGCCCCCAGCATTACGGACTGTTTCCCCATCAAAGGAAAAGCTCCTGGGAGTTTCCAGGACTGTGACCCAGCATGCACCCAGGATGGTGTGACTCATCCCTGTGCCTCCAGTGCACTTGGGACCACCGGGTGCCATGCCATCCTCAGGTGTGGTCCATAGCACAGCAGAGGGATGAATGTGGAGCAGTTGGATTCGGTTGATCCCAGGTCCTTTGTGCTTCTGTTTCAATGGCAGCTCGACCTCTCGCAGCCTTTGCCGCCCACTGCAGACCCCTGATGAGGAGAAGAGAGTCTCCTTCCCCAATGGCTGCTTGGTGCCATCTCCTTGGGTGTGCTAGCTGTGCACCAACATGCATTTGCTGGGGTGCCTTTCCATGAGGGATTGTGCAGGGAGGGGGGATGTCAACTGCTTTGTGGGCTGGCTGCACCCAGGGTGATAGACCTTGGGCAGGATCGGTCCCTGCAGCACAGGGATGTGTGCCCATGAGCGAAGGTGAATGTGCAGCTGCTTCCCTGGCCAACAAGAAGCAAGCTCTTCTTGCCTGAAGAGCTGAGCCCTTTTTCTTCCTCCCGTAGGTTTTTGGCAATATCAGACTAGATGAGGAAAGCCACATTAACCGGCACAACAACTTCCGCAGCTTTCTGGGCTCCCTCATGCTCCTCTTCAGGTAAGCAACCACAGAAAACTGCTTTGGCAGTATTTTTGGGTGCAGGTGTACCAGGAGCCAGGCTGGGCAGGTTCTAAATGCTAAAGATGCTAAAGACCAGCTGGACAAACACGTGATGGCAGGAGCTCAGGAACCTCCTTCCCCCCCTCCCCACCTCGCTATGTCCCCAAAAGGATGCCTTTTGGACCAACTGGCTGCAGGGATTTGGCCCTGTGTGCCAGGAGCTACATCCCAGCATGGCTGAGCTCGTGTGGGTCTCACTTCTCTGCACGCTGGAGATGTGTTTAGTTTGGGCAGGGGGTTGCACAGCTTCTTGTGAGATTTTCCCTGGGGGTGTCCTGCCCCAGCTCCACCCCGTGCCACCACCAGCTGCTGAGCACGGCTGTGTTGGGCGCAGGAGTGCCACAGGAGAGGCATGGCAGGAGATCATGCTGTCCTGCCTGGAGGGCAAAGGCTGTGAGCCCGACACGACGGCGACGTCCGGGCAGAACGAGAATGAGCGCTGTGGCACTGACCTGGCCTACGTTTACTTCGTCTCCTTCATCTTCTTCTGCTCTTTCCTGGTGAGTTTCTGCTCCCTGAGAGCCCTGGGGGTCCCTTTCATCAGCCCCCCAACCTGCATTCCAGCCATAGGGTCATCTTCCATCATCTTCCCACGATCACCCGTCCTTTCGTCTCCCTTCCCTGCTGGCCTGCCGCTCCCCTCCCCCACTCTCCTTTCTCTCTGCCTTTTCCCCTTTCACTTAGATGCTCAACCTGTTCGTGGCAGTCATCATGGACAATTTTGAATACCTGACTCGGGATTCCTCCATCCTGGGACCTCACCATCTAGATGAGTTTGTCCGGATCTGGGCAGAGTATGACAGAGCAGCGTGGTATGTAGCCAGCTCCTTCTCTTCTGAGCAACCTCTCAGAGCTGGTTTTAAATGGCCATCTCTGTGTTCTGCTGTTGGTAACGGGCTGCGGTGCCTGGGATGGTCAGGGAAGGGCTGCTCTTGCTCACAGTTATTACAAAGGGAGCAGCCCAGTTCCTGCAGTGCCCAGTGGCACAGGTGTCTTGGGTGATGTTCACGGTTTGCCGTGGTGTTTATCCTGAGCGCTGAAGGTTCCTGCTCTTCCTCTCCTCTCTGGCCAGCGGGCAGGTCCTTCTCAGCCTCCTTCCCTGTCCCTGTGTGTCAGCAGGGTGCCTCTGCCCTGAGACCTCCGCTGCCTGGTCCTCAGCACCCACAGATCCTCGTCAGAGCAGGGCTGAGTGTGGCTTGTTCCCAGCCGTGGGGAGATGATGGTGGGGGTCTGCTGGCCTCCTGCCAAGTCACCAACAGAGGATATCATTCGGAGTGCATTTGGGTATGGGGAATTGTGTTCCTATGTTGGCCAGCCTGCTCACCCCTGTGGAGACGGGAGGACTATGTTCCCTGCACTCACGCCTTTGCTGATGGAGACCCCAGTGACCACAGTGGCCCGTTCCTGGCAGTGGGATTGGTTCACAGGGACTGTACATACCCTGGGTGGCTGAGCTTTGGCTCTGCTCCCACTGCTGCTGCAGAGGACTTGCTCTCTGCCACTCTTCCCAGGATGGTCTGGAGCATCCCTAGGGTAGCGTGGAGCCTTTGGCAGCTCTGGGAGCATGTTTGCCCTCTACTCAGCCCCAGTACTACAAGGGTGCCTTGTGTGGCCCCTTCCTCTCTCCTGCAGCCCAGGGACAGCCTCTTTGGAACCATGACCCACTACTGCTATGCTGGGGACCGTGGGCAATCTTAGCTTGAGAGCCCTTGGCAGCCACACACGCTCCCTTTGGAGACTCTTCACCTCTGTTGCTAATGTCTTGCCCCTCGAGAGACCAGCTCCAGCCAAGATTTTTTTTGTGCCAAATATCATCAGCTCCTGGCATCGTTTCCTTCACCATTTCTGTCCAACCTTATGCAGCTCAGCGCTGGCCAGGTTCCTCCCTGCATGGCCTCCTCCAGCACTTACCGCTGTGCTGGGGTTTGCCTGTTAGTGGTTGAATATGCCTTGTGCAAGGGGGAGAGGTCAGTATGGGTGAGTAGATGTCCTGATGGACAGCTAGAGAAGGAAGAGGTGAGACCAGTGAAACCCCAGCTGCACAGTGTGGAATGTCTCATTCATGGACGCTGGGAAGGATTTCTTCACACCAGGCATTTCACACGTGTTCACTCCCCATGTTGGTGGCCTGGGTCTCGAGGACAGTCACTGTAAAAGCATGTCTGAGCTGTCCTATCAATGCCCTGCACCCCTCTCATTTCTGAGCAAGTCATGCTCTTTCGTTGTGATATGTAGCCAGTGGCTAGGGGACATGCACAGGAGTCAATAATGCTGGGCCCATGGGGGCATCCCTGGCCCCTGTTGCTGGGTGAGGAACGGGTGAGTACATCCAAATGGGTCCCACCACCTGAGTGGGGCAGCAGTTCTGCATCCTGGCACCATCACGTGAAGGTCTCACGGGGAGACTGCGCGACACCAGGGGGGCTCAGGGATGGGTTTTGCCCGGATGGCTGGGTTAGCTCTGGCCAGCGTTGGAGAAGGGAATGGGAGAAGAGCAAGGAGAAACCAGAGGCAAAGGTGCTGGGTAGGACGGTAACGCTGTTCTTTGCCTCCTTGTGTGGTTTCCCTCCAAGCTTGTCTAAGGATGCCCAGGAGGCTGCAGCACGCTGCACCTCAGCACTTCCACCCCACGCGGTCCCGTTTCCCCGAGGACTCGGTCTGGAGTGGGGAGCTCAGGACCCAACAGCCCCTGCACCCTCTCCTGCCAGCTCTCCGCTTCAACTGCTTCGTTATTTCAGCTGGTGCAGGAGTGATACGGGCCGTATCCTGTGATGACTGCACTTGGGTCCAGGGAGATGTGCTTCTGTGGGCAAGAATGGGCGTGTGTATGGGAGGGTTTGCTTCTAATAATGTGTACCCTTGGCAGAGTGTGGTCTGGTGGTCAGAGCACAGGACTGGACTGCGAGAGACTTAGGTGCTAGTGCCACAGCCACCGGTCACCAGCTGGTCACATTATCTCTCCCTGTCTCAGGTTCCCCAGATATTGGAGATACAAGTGACTCAGCTGCCAACCTCCCTGGGACCTTGTGAGGACCAGAGGATTGGCTATGCAAGGGCAGGCTCTCTGGTGGTGTGATGGGACACAACTCCATCAAAAGGGCTCATGGTGGCTAGAACCCAACCATGATTGGATTCGCCCCATCTAAAATCCCAGCTCTCTCCCACCAGGTGTAGGTGGCCAGGGGCATGGTGAGAAAGGGTGATGGGGTGGTGTTCACCACCAAAACTGGCCTTCTCCAGGGTCAAAATGTGTCAGCGTGAGGAGGTATGAGCTGACTCGTGGTGGAGAAGGCAGTAGCTGATGCTCACAGCTTTCTGCTCTCTGGGTCTGATAGAGCCAGAAGGAGAAGGTCCATGCACCCCCGTGGGTCTTGCCCCACAGATGGCCCCAGCATTCCCCAGTTAAGCCCTCCATCCTCCCCTCTACCCTCTTAGTGTCCTATTAACCCACCTGTGCTTCCTTTGCAGCGGCAGGATCTCGTATAAGGATATGTACAAATTAGTACGGGTGATCTCGCCTCCTCTGGGCCTAGGAGAGAACTGCCCCTACAGGGTGGCGTGCAAGGTTTGCCTCCCAGTCCTCTGCCACAACCTGGCCACGGGACGCACCATCCACCCCTCCTTCCCCCCCCCGCTCCACCGCCACCGCGCCTCCCCAGGGAACCCTGACGTTGCTTTCCTTCGAGTTTAAAGAGGTCCACGGCCTCCCAGAGCCAGCAGCTGTCCCCCGCGAGGGGAGGCATGAGTGGGGCCGGGGGCGCTCAGAGCCTCCCAGGGTGGGTTTCAACAAATTGCGTCCCCCACCTAGCCCCCCGCCCCAGCTCCGTCGGCACAGAGAGCCCCCGAAGGGTGCTGGGCCAGGTGCCATCACCCCTGCTTGGCTTCCCTTCCCAAAGTGCCCTCAAGTGGGAGCAGGAGTTTTTTGGGGGCTTAGATGTGGTTTGCTCCTGGGGAGAGAAGAGAGGAGCAAAAGCAGGAGGATGTCGGAGACTTTGCTATTGTTTTGGAGAGTGAGGACTGGGGGGAGGATGGGGAGGCCAGGGTGACCCCTCTCCCTGGGGGATGTTGTGCTGTACCCAAGAGACTCTGCCTCCAGTGTGGTGCTTGGAGGACACATGACCATGCCTCTAGGGAGCAGGATTCTTGCTAGTCTTGCCCTTAGCTTGCCAGACCTGCTTGGGAGGTGGTGGCACCTGGGCACATCTCCGGAGCTCAGCACCTTCTCTTCTTCTGCTTGAACCAAGCTCCCAGCTGCTGGCCGTGCGTCCATGGCAGCAGTTTGGCCTCCTTGTGTCTCTCTCACTCGCACTTGCTTTAAATTTTATTTTGCGGTGACGGTTGATCAAAATCCTGCACCTGTCACCTTCTCCAAAGTGCCACAATGCCTATGTCTGTGTCCATGGCATGAAAGGATGGACCACAGAGCTTGCTCTTCCCTCTGCATTCCTCACAGCATCTGAGGAGATGTACAAGGGGAGCTCAGATGTCCCCAGCCCTTGATCTTGACTCTGCAGAGGAAGAGGGTTCCTTGCTGTGGCATGGTGTAGCCACCACATCCTCTTGCCGCATCAGAAATGCTTCTTCCAGCCAGCATCCCTGGCACAGGTCTGTCACCCCCCACAGCTGATCATGGGGATGATGCACACATTTGAAATCTTGGAGTAGAGCGCCAGAAGTAAAGCAGAGCAAGCAAGACAAGGCCTGGATGCTCAGTGTCTCATTGATGAAGAGATACGTAGGGATAGGAGATTTCTTGCAAGAATCTCAGCTGGCTCATCTGTTCAAGGAGGAGCTCCTTGCAGTCTTTCCACTCTTCTCTGTTGCATCCCTGGAAAAGGATGGTGGCTTTGTTGAGGGCGCTTCCCCAGGTCCCTGCGAACAGAAGACACCTTCAGGAGGAATTGCTAGTCTTTCTCCACTGACAACAGGGCTTTGCTGGCAAACGCTGCTCTCCTAAGCTGGATCACCTGGTGCTCAGAAGGGCTCCTGTAATGCTTCCTGGGAAGGGGGAGCTCTGCAGCAGTCTGGCCTTTCTGCTGACTGTGAGATGGACAGAGAAGTGAAAGTGGATAATCTCGGGGAAGGTGGAGGCAAAGAGAGTGAGGCCAGCTTCTGCTGTCATGTGAGGGAGACCATCTCCATCTCGTCCTTGTTTTACCTCTGTCTCCTCCTCCCTGTGCATGAGATATTTCAAGGACATGAGTGATTTGTAGGGCTTCCTACTGCCTTGCAACAATTTTCAAAAGGCAACCAATGAAGAAAGAAATCCCACATGGTCATTGCATCTCGCCACCATGGTCTGTATCCCAAAATGCCAGCCCAACTTGCTCACCTTTCAGGCTGGGGAGCCTGCCTTGCACATCACAGTGCACAGGTTCACCTTGCTGGAGCCCACACCCCTATCCTTCCAGGCAATGTGACAACGATGACTTGTAGAAACAACCACCGGCATGCTCATGGAGCGGTGGACAACCTGCTCTGGAAAAGGTGGTTCTTGGGCAAGTTCAGGATGCAGCATGGTACAGAAGCACACCTGCTAGGCCATCCACCGGAGGGCTAACGAAGGGGCATTGATGCGGAAAGGCTTCCTGTGGAAGTTCAGCAAGATCCATCCTTGTGCTGGGGAGAGCAGGTCTTGGAACCACACCTTGCTGGGTCTTTATCCTGGCAGCCTGCTCCACTCATTGAGGCTCCCTCTGACTTTCTTCACTCCCTCTCTTCTAGCAGTCATGCAAAAGTGAGCCAAGGCATCATTTTTGCCCCCTTAAAGTAGCCTTTGAGATGATTACGAGTCAGGTGAATGCTTCATAGACACTGAAGTCCCTGTGGACATCACCTATTCCTGAATCTATTCTCACTTCACTTGCTGTCCTGGTGCTCTGTTCCAAACAGCCTTGTATGGCACAGTACTTATTTCCTAGCCACAGGAGGACAGATGTCCCCCAAATGAACCCATCACTCACAGGGTTCTCTCAGAGTTCCAGGACCGAGCCATTAAGTGCCTGGTGGTTTTATAAGCCACCCTGTGCCATAGCCACAGGTCGCATCTCTGTCCAGGCACAGGGCAGCTCTCCCATCAAGGATGTGCCCATGCTTGGACCAGCTCTTGGGAGCCATCCTGTTCAGATGGATGTCATTCAACGTGCCTGCCCGTGCTTCACTCTCTGGAGATGTGGTTTCTGGGCACAGCTGTGCTGCTCAAAATGCCTTAAGGTCTCCGCTCTGAGAAGCAGCAAAGTGTGCAGCCTGTCTGTGAGAACAGCAGAGTTCTTGTGAGGTCCTCCTTTTGCAGACTCTCCTTTCGTGGAAATCCATTCCTTCTCCGTTGTGTGGAGAACCTCAGTACAAAAGACAGTGTCCACCCCTGAGAGGAAGGGTGGGTGGAAGATCACTGTCTCGCTTCCTTCTTGTGCTAAGTTCCTGCATGAAAATTTTGAAGTTTTCTTCTCCCCTTTAGATGCCTTGAGTTGGTGCACATCCAGCTCTGCCAAGGCACTGCTTACAGACTCCTGGACCTGGATGTTTCCTCTTGATCATTGCATTTAATATTTGCCAGTGTTGGTATCGATCCTCTTACCAACCTGTTTAGGTGTGTCAAAGGAGATGGCTTGCCCAGCCTGGTCTGTGCCTACACCCCAAACAGCTCCCCTTGCAGGTTGTCACCATTAGTTCATACCCAAAATGTCAGGTCTTGTCTTGGCAGATGCCTCTTTGGCCAGGGGTTGCTTCCAAACCAGCGGTAACCCGTGAGAAGAGGAGATACTTTCTCCCATTTCCACACTGCTCTGAGCACCTGGGTAGGGAAAAGGCCAAGATCCCACAGGGAGTGCTTAATTTTTTGGCAATGCCCTCTCTCCCAGGCCACCCCAACTGAGATGGGTTCCTCTCCAGCAGCATCCTCCCAGCCCAGCTGTAAAGGTCAATGCCTTTGCTGTTGTGAGTTTGCCCTTGCCCGATAACTGTCTCGTGCGTTGCGGTGCAGGACAGAAGCCTTGCACGAGGGCAAGAAGAGGTGGCCAAGCCCAGGATCCCTGGGAGATGTACTTGAGCAGCCTCCTGGATGTGCAGAGCAAGGGACACAGCCCAAATATCTCAGCCTGGCAGAGGGCTCGAGGCATCGCCGGGTGGCCTGGTAGTGTTCCTTGCTGCAGCAGTCCTAGGCAGGTCCTTACAGAGCAGAGGAGCACGAGGTGGGGGTCCCTCCGAGCTGCCTCCCTTGGGAAACCCAAACAAACCCTGATGTTGGAAGGCCCAAACAGCTGCCTCTGCTGAGACTCTTTAAACTCCAACCTGGTGGAACTTGCAGCCGCATGTGGGAGAGAGCCAGGGCGGGAGCATGGCATGTACAACTTTTCCTCCCAGTTTTGTTTTTTCAGCCGATTCAGCATGCCTTTTGCACTGGTGCATGGTGGGAAAGTGGTCCATCCGCAGAGCCAGACGGAAGCAACTGGGCATCTTCCTTTGACAAGTGACCCTGGCCCACTGCCTTCTATGCAAGATGCTGCCTCCCAATTGCATAGACCTGACGAGCTGGGGATACACAGCCTTCTGGCTATGGGTTAGGTGGCCACACAAAGCCGTACCCCAGCCCCCCGCCCCGGGAGGGAAGATGCTACGGAGGCCACGGAGCACCGTGGTGCAAACCGCCGTTCTCTCAAATAACCCATGGCTCGAGTGCCGTGTATCTGATTTATACCACTCGCACACAGCCCTGGAACCCGTGGGACAAGGTGGGGACTGCTGGAGGGCTTTAGGAAAGGGGTTGAGAGCGGAGGAGGACTCCCAGAGTGCTAGCGAGACAGGCGCTTGAGGCCAGCAGCAGAGAGGCGAGGGGTGCGTTGCCTCCTGCCAGCATTCCTGGGTCTGTGTGAGCAGTGCTATAAATCCACATCAGGACAGTCTCTCATGTATGATTTGCCTTGATTAACGGGTTTCCTGTTCTTTTCCTGTTTGTCCGTTTGTTTTTTTTTTTTTCTCTCCTGTTTTCCTGTACTATTTTTGTTTGTACGTTTTGTTTTTTTTCTGCTCTCTGGGAATGCCTCCTCTCTCTCTGCATCTCCCTCCCTCCCCTTCCCCCTTCATGAGCAGTGGCCGAATCCATTACACTGAGATGTATGAAATGCTGACTCTTATGTCACCACCGCTAGGCCTCGGCAAGAGATGTCCTTCCAAAGTGGCCTATAAGGTAGATCAACCCTTCCTTCTTTGGGGCTAGAGTTGAGCAGGAGCCGGGGCTCGAGGGAGCTGTGGGAGGTGGGCTGCGGGGAGCCATGGGGGCATTGGGGGTATCCACCATGTTGTTTAGCTCGCTCCTGGGGAGCCTGGTGTGCTCAGAGGAGCCTTGGCCACGCTGGCTGGTCTCCACTGCCCACGTATGTGATGCTGCTGTGGTCTCTCACAAGCCCCGGGACCTCTGGGGTGGAGGACCCCAGTGGCAGAGGAGGGGCAGGGTCAGCAATAGTGTGGAAGTGGGAAGGCTGGAGAAGATGTGAGGAGCAACCTTGTAGCACAGGTAGGGGAATGAGGTGTCCCTAGGAGCTCGCTGACCATGGGCTTGGAACCATCCTTGTCCTGGCCAGCGCAGAAACAGGGCTAAAGCCCACAGAGCTGGGAAGCAGGTGGGCAGCAAGGACATAGCTTGTAGGAGCAGCTCTGCAGTGCGTGAGGAGCCAGGCACGTTGACACGAGCTATCCCGAGGGATGGCTTGTGCAAGGCAAAGCCAGGTGCCTTCAAAAGGTGTCTCTTGAGTTTTACCCCCTTGTTCCACCTGGGGTGGTGGCTGCAGCCGGCGCGTGGCACAGGCACAGCGTGCTCCCAGCTGCATAGGCATGGAGCAGGAGCATAGGAGACCCTAAAGGACATGGGGTGGAAGTTGCTAAGACAAGACCTGAAGCTGTAGAGCAATTGTGTTGCCCAGGTCTGGAGCAAATTAAAGCTTTTCTTGGCCACGGGCTGCTGCCCAGCAGCCCTTTCAGCAGCATTCAGGCCTAGCAAAGGGGGGGCTTCCTCACACTGGCAAACGTGCTGCCACCCTCTCCAGCTCTCGTGTGTCTGTTCACGTACGCATACGTCCACCATCACGTTTTTCCAGGAATAAAACTGAGGCTTGAAGGCAGGGAGAGGACACGAGAAGCCAGGTGAAAAGGAATGGGCAGGGAAGGGATGATCCAAGGTGTTCACAAAGCAAAATATACTCTCTGGAAAGTGGATCTGGTCACTCCGGTTTGCACCCCGCCTGCCCAGGGTGGGGAAGGAGCATGGCGTGTCTAACCTGCCTTGATTGCCCTCCTCTCTTTCCTTCTGCACTTTCTCTACCCCTCCTTTCCTTCCCCACCCTTGGATAATTTGGTCCCTGTGCATGTGCTGGCAAACTTCATCTCTGAAAGACGCAAAAAGGGAGCGCCAGGATGTAGCATGCTAGAGGAATCCAGCTGATCTGAAGTCCCTGAAGGTTAGGGACCCTCCTCTCCCCTGCCCCAGGTGGGAAGGGTTGAGAGCTGGAAAGTCAAACCACCTGGGAATGGAAACCTGAGCCCCTTCTCCCCTCCCTGAGCACTCCCCATGCCCGCATCCCTGATGGATCAGGTGTGTCTTCCCAAAAGTGCCAGGAGGTGCCGTGGCAGCCCCGGTGCCATGGGGAGGGGGGCTCAGGGGCTGTTCCTGGGGTGCAGGAGGAGCCCTGGAAGGCAGTGAGCCGGTGTCCTGGGGTGGAAGGAGCCGGGGGGTGGGTGGGGTGGTGGGGTGATCCTTGCCCTTCTTTTTTGGCTGTGCTGTTTTGACACTCTTTGTTGCTTTTTATTTTTTAATTTTTATTTTTTTCCCTTTTGTTTAATGTTTAATTTATTTTCCTCCAGCCTGGTCGATGTGTTTTTCGATATTGTTTTCCGTCCGCTGTTTTCTTCTCTCTCTTGCGCAGAGACTGGTGCTGATGAACATGCCCGTGGCCGAGGACATGACGGTCCATTTTACCTCCACCTTGATGGCGCTGATACGCACAGCCTTGGACATCAAAATTGCCAAAGGTAAGGTCAGCGGGGGAGAGAGGGGACAGAGCCAGGAGGGTTTCAGAGTGACCAACACTCATCCTTTGGGCAGGCTGAGGACATCACAGCCAAATTGGTGTTGGCTGCCCAAAGCCTGACACGTGGATGGAAGTGGTTACCTTGAACAGGCAAATTTCTGCTGCTTTCTATTAAAAAAACCCTATTTCTTTAGGGAAGTGGTGGCTAGTTTTCCACTAGAAGCTGCTTCTAGAGAGCAGAAACACCTTGATGTTCACTGTGTAATGGAGGAGAGGGAGAATTCCCCTCCCCGTGTACAAAACCAAACTAAGGAGAGGAAAGATCACATGTGCTTGGCTTCCTAAGGCTGTGAGGAACAGCAGTCTCTCTCTCGGGGAAGACAAAATGTTCAGAGCAGAAAAACCTGCTTTGTTGTTACTGCTGAAAATGTTCTGATTCATCAGATCAAAAACTTTCTGAAGAAACCTGCCATTTTCAATAAAACATCCCCTAGGAGCAGCTCAGCTGTTGGAAGAAAACCCAACCAGGGCAAGATAACAGCAAGAGCCCAGTGCTCAAGCAGCTCCTTGCATCTTGAAACAAGAGGTTCAAGCCCCTCTAGATAAAGCAGAGATTTGAACCTGGGTCTCCTGCAGCCTGGTCCGAGTTGCCCTGGCCTGGGATGTCTCCAACTGGCACATGGTGACAGATCCCTCTGAGCCTGGGTCTTCCTAAGCTCAGCAAACCCCTTCACTGCTGGCCAGAGTGCTCCGCTCTCCTTGCAGAGAGCATTGCCGAGTATTTAAGAATTTCAACCGAGTAGAGCAGCTCTTTCACCAGCACATGATCTGCTCACCAGAAAAGAGAAAGTGGGGCAGCAGCAGGTGTGTGTGGGCTGGAGTAGGATTGGAACCGCAGAGACGGACCCAAGGCGAGCTTGAGGATGGCAGATTTGAGTGGGAGGGCAGGGGATGGGGAGATGGAGGCACATATGGAGGGGATGGTAGGAAAGTTTCCCTGTGAGAGCAGGAGACCGGGCGCACTGATGCAAGATGGCCCTCCCAGCCCGGAGAGCTGGTTGCTGCTCGGGGACCTCACTTCAGGATGGGAAAGGGGTGGTTTTAGTTGTATCCTGGTGCCAGTTCTTGATGTACATGGGCCATTTTTCACCCTGCTCTTCAAGGTGGTGCAGATTGGCAGCAGTTAGACTCCGAACTTCAAAAGGAGATCCTGACCATTTGGCCTCACCTGTCCCAGAAGATGCTTGACCTGTTGGTGCCCATGCCAAAAAGTGAGTCTCTGGGGGGGCTGTCATCACTGCCAAGTTGCCATCAAACCTGCAACAACTTCTTCCCAAAGGGAGGTGGGGACCAGTCAGACCTGTCCCCAGCTTGGGGAGAAATGGGAAAAGAGTCTGTGTTGCTGCAGGCTGGCGTCTGCCTCGCTCTGTCTGGCTGCCTGGGAACTCTCTTGAAAATAGCCCAGTTTGCAGGGATCTACTGCCAGACCCTGAGTCTCCTGCAAATCATCTCTGGAGGATATTGGGGCAGGAGGCTGAGCATTTCTCGCTCTGTTACATCTGATGATGTGATGAGGTGGCTGATGAGGATGCTTTCGAGCCATCTCCATCCATTTTATCTCCACATGGACTGTCTGGGTGTCCATCTCTCTTTTGGAGTGGCAAGCAGAGTTTGAGGGTCACCAGAGTATCCCTCAGCAGGGCTCTTCCCGAGATCTGTGCCAGTGTCCAGACCTGCTGTTTCTGTTAAGACACAAGTGTCCCCACTTTGTTCCCTCTTATGCTCTCAGCCTCCGACCTGACTGTTGGCAAAATATATGCAGCCATGATGATCATGGATTACTACAAGCAGAGCAAAGCGAAGAAGCAGCGGCAGCAGCTGGAGGAGCAGGTGAGGCTCAGCCAGGGCACGTGGTGGGCAGGATGGGGCTGTTCAGAACACCCTCGCTGTTTCCTACAATGTCCCAACCAAATGTGCAGCCAGCTGCATGGGATGCAGCTGAGGGATGAAGACAGTGGTACAGGTTGGGGTTTGGTGACTCCAAGGCAGGTGTACATGCAACCTCAGTCCCCAGCAGCAAATATGAGCACGCTGTCACCTTCCCAAGCAGTGGGGGCTTGGTTGGTGAAGCACTGGATGTTCATCTGCATTTCCTACAGGCTCAGTTTCTACCTTTCTTCAATACAGAAAAATGCCCCCATGTTCCAGCGCATGGAGCCATCCTCCTTGCCGCAGGAGATCATCTCGAACGCGAAGGCTCTGCCTTACCTCCAGCAAGACACCCTCTCGGGCCTGTGAGTATTTCTCTGAGGAGGAGGGAGGTCGTCCTGTCACTTTTCTATTCCTGCAGCCCTCATTTTGTCCTCTGGAGCTGGTACCGGGATGCACAGAGGGTTAAGGAGCTGCCGAGAACCGGGGAAACCCGGTCCGGGGCAGAAAGTCCCTGGCACAAAGCTTTTGCAGGATTCCAGGTAGCTGGTGGGCATCAGTATCGCCAACAGCAGCGGAGGTGGCTAAGGGGGGTGGCCAGGTGTCTGTGTGGTCCCTCTTCTCACAGGACAATCCCAGCACAGACGTGCAGGCTGTCTTACCTAGGAGGGACTGGGATGGTCCTGAGCTTCGAGAGCAGTTGAGCAGTGGGTCCCCGGGTGGTGCAGGGTCGGTGGGGGATCCCAGCACCCTAGCTGGTGGGAATGAGATGGTGGGAGTTGCTGGCACTGTGCTTGGGATGTCCCCACTGCTGCCGTGGGACCTAGGGCACTGGTGTCCTCTCCTGCCTGGGCACCACTTCAGCTCTCCAAGGAACATGATGTTTGTCCTAGGGGTCTTGACAGGCTGGGGGGCAAGCACGGGGGCTCCCCAGCTCTAAGCTGCTGGAGAGGCAATGCCCAGAGATGGTAGCACCCACCTTGTGGCCTCCCTGAAGCTGGACTGTCTTTGCAGGAGCAGCCGAAGTGGGTTCCCCTCCCTGAGCCCACTCTCACCACAGGAGATCTTCCAGCTGGCATGCATGGATCCGGCCCACGGGCAGTTCCAGGAGCACCAGTCTTTGGTAAAGTCACACACTGCCTGGCAGGCGCTCGCCTGTGATCTCGGTGGGGATGCTGATGGGCACAGGGAGGTGTGGGGCTGCTGGCACGGTGGCAAAATGCTGCTCCCTGCCCCTGTGGCAGCGAGTACAGTGGAGGGATGGCAGCTGCTGAGTCACATACAGATCCAAAGCGGGGGACAAATGTCCCTGGATGTCCCTCAGCTGGCGTTCTGGCCCCTCGCCTCTGCCCAGGCGCTGGAGATGCAGCCATCCCTGGACCAGCCCTGGCTGGTGGGGGCAGGCAAGTTCTTTTGGGACAAGAGCTGTGACCAAGGTCCGATGTCCTGCAGTAAAATATCCTTCTCTTCACAGGCTGCTCTTTTTTCCACTGAGTGCTCATTTCAGTGGGTTACTCCATGCTGAGTGATGGTATCTGATGTTTTTTGGATTCATGTTCATTTTGTTGTCAGTGCTGGTGTCCCCAGTCCTAAACCAAGCTGTCAAACTGTCTCCAACAGGAGCACACCCCCTCTGGCCTCACACACATGCCGGCCAGCAGCAGCAGCGTCTGTCTGTCTGTGTGTGTATATATATATATATAGAGAGACATATCTGTATATATCTCTCCATGTCTGTGTGTGTGCATTCGCGCACCACCCCGACGCTTGTCGGATGCAGTGTTGTACCACTGTGCATCTCCAGCCCGGTCCATGTCCCCGGGGTCTGTAGTACTCTGTGTGAGCTGTGTACTGCGTGGGCAGGTGTCCCCTGCCTCGACCACCCTGCCCACGCCACTGTCCTGCCAGCAGGGAGGTGGCAGGTGAGACTGTCCCCTCCCCATAAAGTCACCTTGTAGCAGATCTCCAGGGTCATTCCCTGCCCATCTCCTTGACACTACGTCCTGTACAAAAGAGTCCCCTAAATTGGGATGTGTGCTTTCTTTTAATGGGGATGTGGTCAGAAAGCCTTCGGAGAGAAAAATCCCGTAAGTTTGTCCCCTTCTGGCCAAAGGAGAAGGTGTCAAAGCCCAGGCAGTCAGGGCATCACCAGATCCAGGCAGGGTTTCCACTGCCACTGAAGAGGTGCAGGGTGAATTGGCCATCAGGCAAGCCTGAAGCACCACGTCTGGGCTCACCTGCAATGGATTGTGGATCAGAGAGTATTTTTCAGTGGTGACATGATGTATGAGATGTCTTAGACTCCCTTTTTGGCCCACTTAAATTCTGCCCCCGGGTGAGAGCCAGCAGGGCTGTGCCCTACAGAGGGGCAGAAGCAGCGGCACTGCCCTGCCCCAACCCCATCCCAAGAGCTTGGCTGTGTGTTTATTTCTAGGAGCCAGAGGTTAGGGAGTTTCAAAGAGTGCAGCCCTCTAACCGTGGCAGCTACCTTCCTGTGGACACTCAGGACCACGCTGTCTCTGGGAGGGCCTCCTCCATGCCTCGTCTCACTGTGGATCCCCAGGTAAAACCAAGCAAAGCCCCCACGGGTGCCGGGTCCGAGCAAAGCCTACCAGGTAACACTGGGGCTTCTCTCTGCACTGAGCAAGTTCTGTGAGCCACATGGCTTCCCCAGCACCCCAGTATCGGAGCATCTCCCCATCTTTGGGGTGCTGCACAAGTAGAAGAGCTGCTGTTCCTCTACATGGGGGACACCAGAAGCAGCCAGCAGCCAGGGGACTGATCTCCTTGCTCATGTGGAAGGTCCACGGTGGTGCAGGGCCAAGCTGGGAGGTTGCAGGGTCCCCCCGCAGTGGGACACCCCTCCTTTCCTTCAGCCCTGGGCACTGGCTGAGATTCGAGGAGTCCCAGCCCAGCTGTCAGATGATCTCAGGTGACGAAATGCCTTTTCCTTCCTTTTCTGTTGTCCCAACACACACGCTTCTCCATCTGTCCAGGGGAACCCAAGCCACATCTCACCTCCTCGTTTGTCTGCCCAGTTTCTCTGTTGTTCTGTCTTGTACTCAGCCTCCACCAAGACACAGACACTTTTGTGGGGTTTGGTTTTGCTGTGAAGTCTCTGGGTCTGCTTTCTCACAGAGGTGGTGGTGCAAGCACCAGGTCCTGGTGTTGGTGCTGGTGTGATATGTCATGGCACTTTGGGGGCTGTGAATAGGAAGGGAGGCTTTATTTCATGGGTTTTATTGACCATTTGGCAGTGGGGGAGATGATCAGAAGGAGGGGATAGGAGCAAGAAAGGGTATGGCGGGAGGAGAGGAGACAGGGAGAATGGCCTGCGCCTGCAGGGGCAAAAATCTGCTAGAATGAAGCAAAGGAAAATCTAGGAGGTAGCGATGTTTTCCACAAAACATGTGAGAACACAAGCTAGAAGGAGAGGATAAGGTAGAAAGGACAAGCATGGGAGAAAGAAAGAAAAGAAGAGGGAAGATAAATCAGCAGCGTGAGCAGGGAGGGAGGGAATGAGTGCAGGGGAAGGGGATGGGGTTGTGGGAATAAAGGACAACTGGGGAGGGGTCTGGAAAAGTGGCAGCAGCTGGGAAAATAAATATGGAGTGAGGGGCACTGAAGGATCCCCTCCCGTCAGTGGTTTCTTCTTTGATGTCGCTGTTTGCTCCACTTGACCCTGTTTGCAAGGTGGGGAGGGATGCCGGGGTGGCAACCGTCTGGTACCCTCCATGTCCCCAGACCTGGGGTGGGATGCTGCTGCTCTTCCCCCAACAACTCAGCACCTTTGCTTCAATCGCTGTCTCTGGCTTTGCTTGTGGAGCACGGTTCCTGGCCGTCTGGGGAAGGGGAGCCCACGAGCACAAAGTCTAAACCCCACTTTCCTCCCACCCCTCGTTTGTGCAGAGATAACATGGGGGTGCTGGGCTCAGGCTGGCTGCCTCCCTCCCCCAGATCTCCCCATCCCAGAAGCTGGTGCGCCAGTGATGGCAGGTGAACTGGTAATTGCTTGGCCGCCATCCCCCCAGCCCTGCCTGGCGCTAACCCCCTCCCCGGCTGGCCGGGGTTGCTTGCAGGTGGTGACAGACACCAGCTCGATGCGACGATCGTTTTCCACCATCCGGGACAAGCGCACCAACAGCTCCTGGCTGGATGAGTTCTCCATGGAGCGCAGCAGTGACAACACCTACAAGTCCCGCCGGCGCAGCTACCACTCCTCACTCCAACTCTCCGCCCGGCGCCTCAACACCGACTCGGGTAAGCAAGGGTGGGTGCCGTCCCATACCAGTGCCAAAAAACCCCAGCTGAGCATCTCCTGCTCCTGGGGAGGGGGCAGTGGGGATTGACGGGGATGTCCTGCAGGCCACCGGTCCGACGGGCATCGCTCAGGCGGCAGGGAGCGGGGCCGATCCAAAGAGCGCAAGCACTTGCTGTCCCCCGATATCTCCCGCTGCAACTCCGAAGAGAGGAGTCCCCAGGCACATGACGAGTCACCGGAGCGGCGGCGCGAGTCCCGGTCGCCCAGCGAAGGCAGGTCCCAGACACCCAACAGGCAGGTGGGTGACAAAACCCCCTTCCTTAGCACAAACAGAGGCGTAGAACAGGCTCCTTGCCAAAATCAGGAAGATAAGTCCCAACTCCAGGAGCTCTGCACCGTCTCTCCTCCCTACAGTGGCATTTCTGTGTCCCCTGTGAGCTGAGCAGCTGGGGACTGCTTGAGCACCCTATAGAGCATTTGGGGAGAGGGGTGGATGTCCACACTGATCCCCTCACCACTGTGGCATCTGCTTCCTGCCAAGGTGGAGGTGTCCCAGCTACACAAGCCTGGAAATGCCAGCGCTTGAGTGTGCTTCAAGCCCACAGAGATACTGCCCATAGGGACAGGCAGCTGGCGAGCCCTCAGCTCCTCCCGCCGTGGGTTTGTGGGTGCTTTTTACTTTTGACCACCAAGAGCAGACACCATCCTCGTCCCTGGAGCAGACCCTGAGGCAAGGATGGGGCAGGCAAAGGTGCAGTGGGGCCTCATCCAAGAGGGAGGATGCTCCAGGGACCCCAGGCTTGGGGTCGGGGGGAGCGGGTGCATGGCTCTGCCCATCGCTCCTGTATTCCCCATTGTGCCTTGGTGCGTTGCAGGGCATGGGCTCCCTGAGCGAAAGCTCCATCCCCTCCATCTCGGACACCAGCACCCCCCGGCGAGGCCGCCGCCAGCTCCCGCCGGTGCCCCCCAAGCCACGTCCCCTCCTTTCCTACACCTCCATGCTGCGGCACGCCGGAGACGCCTCGCCGCCCGCCGACGAGAGCGAGGGGGGGTCTCCGCTTCTCTCCTCCACCCTGGAGGCCAACGCCGCCGGCTTGACCGAGTCTTCCAGCTCCCCGGCGGGGAAGCAGAGCCGACAGTCCACCCCGCAACGCTACATCTCGGAGCCCTACCTGGCCCTGCACGATGACTCGCACGCCTCAGACTGCGGTGAGGAGGAGACGCTCACTTTCGAGGCTGCCGTCGCCACCAGCCTCGGCCGCTCCAACACCATCGGCTCAGCCCCACCGCTGCGGCACAGCTGGCAGATGCCCAACGGGCACTACCGGCGGCGGAGGCGAGGGGCAGGGCAGGGCGTGATGTGTGGGGCCAGCATCGACGTGCTCAGCGACACCGAGGAAGATGACAAGTGCTAGAAGCTGCCCCCCGCCCCCCCCCACCCCCCCCAGCCCCCATCTCAGCTCCCCGCTGCCCTGCCCCTCTCCAATGCATGCTCTTCGCCACGCCTGGGAATGAAACAAAACCAAAACCAAATGCAGGGGAAAAGGAGAAAAACCAAACCGACCGGAACGGAGGGGAAGAAAAAAAAAAAAAAAGAAAAGAAAAAAAAAAGAAAAAAAGTCTTTGTGCAAAAAAAAAATTAAAATCTGTCGACTTTCATTTATTACTATCACTTTTTTTTTCTGCACAGAGAAGCATTTGATGGGCAGCGGAGCAGCCTGGCTGGGGGGGTGTGCTGGGGGGTGAGAGCCCCCCCAAGCCGCGGCCTCACTCCCTGCCCCGAGCGGGACCCCCGGGAAGGCTCATCCTGATGGTTTTCCGCTCCCCAAGGCCAGACAGTCCCAGCGAGAGGGTACCAGGGCCCCCCCGCTTTGCTCTGTCGCTCGGGCTCATGCTGCTGTGGCTTTCAATTTCCCTCCCCGAGCTTCTCATCCAGCCCAGAAAAGGGGCAAGGTGTGATGTCGGGGTGCAGGGGTTGGGGTGCACCGGGCAGACCAGAGCGGCTCTGCCTGTTGGGGGTGGCAAAACTGAAGCCAACTGGTTTGTACTGGGGCAGGTGGGAGCAGGGCGGGGGGTGCTCAGTGCTGCCAAATGTATCCTGTCTCCCACCAACGTATATTTATTTATATACGGAGAACTCTAGGTGTGCCTGTGTGTGTATATACGGTATGTGTGTGTATATATATTTATATGCTGTATATATAAAGATATACACATACATGGGTTTGTTTTAATCATCTGACAATGCTGGGGAGCCCCTTGGGGTTGTCGCTGCCCGCACCCCCTTTGGCGGGGGCAGGTTCAAGCCTCCCCGGGGGGGGCTGCTGCACACCCGTCGCTGTAGCAGAGCTTTGGGAATATCACCCTGCTCCCCTCGCCCTGCCCCCGACTTTTCCAGCGGTGGGAATGGTATTTTCTCCGTTAGAGGTGGC
>JAVJGJ010000030.1:7391979-7415937 GCA_035590215.1 Microhierax caerulescens
TCGTGACGCTCTTTATTGAGCACCTGTTTACATACAAATATTCTAAATTGAACACCGACAAGGACCTGCAAACATAAGCCACCCATGCCCACCCACTCACTCCTCTCTGCTGCTTGGGGTCATTTCTGAGTGTTGCCAAATCCCTGCTTCTCCTGTGCTGGTTTGGGAAGAAGAGGGATACCAGGATACCATCCCTCCGTGTGCCAAGCAGGCCAGCGCTGCAGACAGCCAGCTTGCTCTTGGGTGTCTGCAACAGCTCAGCAGAGCTTCATCAGGGATGAAGACCTACGGCTGACAAACAGGCAGATGGGATTATCAGTCACATGTGCCGCCACTCTCTTCTTGTCTTAGGCTCTTTTTTCCCTGCATTATCTCCTTGAGCAGGTTTTCAGCCTGTGCTAGCGACAGCACTTTGATGCTTGACACAATCGGCTTCTTCCCGCTGTCTGCAAGAGGCTGGTGGGTGTTTGAACGTACCCAACAGGACGTTTCTGAGCAAGGCTGGCCTTCCTCCGCATTGTGCCCCGGGAGCATCCCAGCAGGAAAGCCTCCCTGGGCACTGGAGAGCCCAGCAGCTTGCAGGGGAAAGGCCTTTGCAGCTTGTTTGCCTGCTCCCACCCAGGTTTATGCTGCCCCAGATGCAGCCCACCATCATCTGCACAACAAAAGGAGGCTGACCTGCCCCATGTCCTTTGCTATCATCCCCCTCTCCTGCAACACCCTCATATTCCTTGATCCCTGCCCTAGGAAGAACTTGGGATACAGGCTCTGGTCACAGAGTCATCTCAGCTACAGCAGGCAGCGTTCACTAGACCTCCTTCTCCTTTGTGTGTGCTCACTGCACGCACCTGCCTGAGAAAAAGGGGTGACAGGTATGGCTGGCTCAAAGCTGGGGTCAGCCACGGACTCTGGGTGATGTACGTCAATCAATATCAGCACTAACTCGTTCTGTGATTACTTATCACCTCTGGCTGTAAAACTGTTGCTGCTTTCTGAACCTCTGCCTCCACCACACTCTCCTGCTAGAGGGGCCCCTTTGAAATGCTTGGCCAAACCAAACGGACCGTAGGAAACTGTAGGAGATTTTGCAGACAAAATCTGCAGCCCCTGCTGGGATTAGCTGTCCCAAACCCTATTGTTTGCACTTGTGGCATGCACACACCTGCCAACACCTACTGCAAGGCTCCTGTGGTTTGGAGACCGAGCTGCTGGCACCCAGTGTGCCCCTGGGCTTCCCATGAGATGCTCTGCAGAGGGCTCGGTACTGGCTCCAAGCTTGGATGCCCATTCCCAGCTGTGCAGGGTGGAGGTGCTGCAGCCCTCAGGTGTGGCTCGTGAGCCACTTCTTAAATAGCAGTGATGAGGCTGAGGGGCTCTCCCTGCCCTGTCTCCTGGGGGAGTTGCAGCCAGACTCATCACTGCCCAGGTACGTCTATCCTTTGGCCAAGACAAGCTTTCACCGCCCCTGAGTCTAGTCCAGTCCAGTCCTGCTTACAGGTGGGGAAACTGAGGCACAAGGTCACAAGGCGGAGCATAGCGGTTCCTAGTGGGTCAGGCATTGCTACTCTGATCTTGGTAGGAGCTAGTGCTTGTTGCCTGAATGCTTTAATCATGTTTTTTAAAGTTTCCCCCTGTAGAAACCCCTTCTTGCTCTGCCTGCAGGGTTATCTGGTGGGGGATCAGGAAGCTTTCAGCTGGGGCTGAGCTGCTGACCCCGTTGCCACCAGGGCTCCTGCTTACCTCTCAGACCAGCCTCTGCATCAAGGGAAAAAGCCTAAGCCATATTTTTGGACACAAATTACTACAGCTCCAGTGAATTAACTTGAAGATGTTATTATGAGGCCATGAGAACAGGTCAGGTTTCAGTCTGGGACAGAAGCGGATAAATGATGTTCTGTAGTTGTCTCCTTGCTGAATTCAGGCCAGAAAATAAGCTTTTTTGGTTTTGTTTTGGTTTTTTTTCCATATTCTGCCCCTTCTCCTGGCTCATGGTGCCTGGGGGCAGCCCCACTACCCCTGCACAGTGCTGCAGGCAAAGGGGAGCTGGGACGATGCTGTCCCACAAACAGGCTGCGCTGGGAGGGAGCCTGGCTCTTCTCCCAGCAACAAAAACTTATTTTAGCTGGGAAACTGGAGGTCAGGAGGGTTAGGCAGACCTCCCAGGCTGAATTTCACAGCCATGAGTAGAACAAGTTGTTGATTTTGCTAGTGCTGCCATAAGGAGACGTTGCAGATGGAGAACGCTGTATACTCTGTTCTTGACAAATGCCTGTCATGATAGTTTGAATATAAAGTAGGAGCTTAGGCAGAAGGAGCTTATTTAGTGTTTGTATTTTTCCATAAATTCATGTGTCTCTGTAGATCATAAGAACCTCCAGAAGCCCAAAACAAAGCCAGGGCTCCTGTGTGCACAGAAGAAATGCAGGAGCAAGCCCCTGTCGCACAGGCTGGGTCCTGCAGGAGAAGAAGCCAAGCCATGGCATGCTGGCATCCTCATCACGTGGAGGCAGGCAGGCACAGAGGGTGGCGATGACATTCCTGTGAGGTACCTGGACTGGATGGGCCTGGTGTTGCCCGGTGCTACAGCACAGAGCCTTGTTTTGGTGCCTTGAAGCCGAGGGGTCACGTAGTAATGCTGGTGGTCAAACCACCAACCTCCCCATCCTGGTGTTGATGCCATGGGCCCCTGCCAGGATGTGCTGTGGGGATCAGAGTGGGCAGCTTTTTGCCAGGGTCACCAAGGGGGACCCTCCTTGTCATCGTCCTCCTGCTCGGCTCCCTTGTTCCTTACTGTTTTCTCCAGCAGCCACTCTGCACCCCTAGAGAAAGGATTTACTCTGAACAGGGTCGTTCCCTGGCAGCATCCACCACCCCACCTCGGTCCTGGCAGTCAAAGAGGTGAGACAGGCGATGGCAGGACCAAGGGGACAGTTGAGAGGCAAGTGGTAAAACTGCAGATAAAATTCCAGATGCATCTTGAAATAAATCTGTCTCCTGTCTATCCCTGTGCTCTGTGCCTGACGCTGCAGCATGTGGGGACAGATGCGAAACGCAGCTCCGTTTTGAGCCTGGGAGCAGCAAAATCTCCCATGTTTCAATTTGCATTTCTAGGGCTGTGGTAGAAACCTGGCTCCTGTGGTGTACTCAGCAGTGGATGCACTAAATGGCCGTGAGTTTCTATATTGCTGACCTGCTGGGGCAATCTGGGCAGCTGGCAGACCCGATAGCTCTCCTGGCGTTAATGCAGCAGTGCCGGTTGCAAGCAGTGGCTTGGGAACTGGGGGGTGGACCAGCTGGTGGTATTTTTGTAGTGGGTTTTGGTCTATTAATCCAAACCTCAGCTTGGCTTGACTTCTTTGGTGCTGCCGGCTGAATAGGCTGCGATGCAGGATTAAAAGTCACTATGCAATTGAATTAGTGATGGGTGTAGGAAGGGAGGGAGGGCAAAAGCAAAACACAGAGGAGAGAGCAGCAGGACTGGAGGTGACCCATGCAAACTGTTCTAAGAAACACAGTCCCCAGGAGTATGCACCTAGAGAAAATAAAAGGAGGGAGCTGCAACCTAACAGCTGCTCTTTCATGCTCCTTCATAGAGCTGTGTTGTTCCTCCGTAAGGCTTGTGTGGTCACAGTGGCAGATGCCTGGAAGGTGCTGTCACTTGTGCACTAAAACTTCTCTTGGTGCTCCTCCGATGCTATCAAGAAGCTCTGGGCTCGCTGCTGCCGTGTGCTGCAGTAACAGCCTGCCTCTCAGCAGCGAGGGGGCTCCTGGGGGTGGTGCCATCTGGGTACACAGGAGGAGACAGCCTTTGCTCCCTGAAACATGTCAGCTCAGGGTGGGAGAAGCAAATCCTATTTTATGGAAGCACAAATAGCTTCACTGATAGAAGAAGGAGACTTTGCTAGAGGTGGTTATAGAGTCTTGAGCATCCTGGCTCTGGCTCCAAGCGTGATGACGTGAGGTCTCAGTGGAGGAGAAAGCAGAGTGTGCCTTTAGTGGAGTAGATGCTCTTGGACAGCTTGCTTGCTCGCCATACAGGCAGTGGTTGCCTGCCTTGCCTGCCCGTTGCAGATTGAGCTCTCCTGGCACAGGGCTGGCTCCCTGCTGCCTGGCTGGTTGCATGCCTGGTTGGCTGCCTGTGCCTCATGTTGGCTGGTGTGATGCTCCCTGGGGCAAGGATGGCTGCAGATATTTTAGCAAAATCTAAAAATCCTTCCATGTATAATCAAAGTGCACCCAGCAATCGGTCCATGCTCTGTGACTTGGCCACATCTGGGATGTCACAGGGATCTGCATCTCAGGAGATGCATGCAGCATGTCCCAGTCAGAAAAGCCCAGTGTGGCTTTTCTGTCACATGGAAGTTTGTGCAGCTTCCTCAGTCGACAAAAGAGGCGGCATGGCAATGGCTTTGCAGTTGCAGCTAGAAAAGATGACTCAAGGTACTCCACGAGCCTCCAGGGGCTGTGTGAGCTCACCCAGCGGGGGCTTCACAGAGCAGCAGGGCAAGGATCCCCTGTAAAAGGGGATTCTGGCATTTTCTAAGCTCTCTAGCAGCAGCCACAGCCACTAGTGTCTCATAACAGCCTCTCCCACCGGGACCCCGGTGGCTCTTCAGCAGTGATCTTTCAGCGCTGAGTCAGGACGAGGGCTGAATCACTGCAGCGATCGCAGCACATGCCTGACTATTTGCTCACCCAGCTGTGGGTCCGGCCAGGCTTTGGTCACTTCAGCCAAATCATTCACATGAACACAATGTCCGTGTTTTTTAAATGAAACCTGTTCCCTCTTCCCTTCAGTCTACTGCACTCCCAGCTGTCCCCATGTAGCTGCCAAGTGCTGGGACACTTGTGGGGAGGTGATCCAGACTCACGGCTCTCATCCCCCAGGAGTACCAGCTGCTGTCTGGAGGACCACGTGGACCAAGTTTCTCATCTGCTCCCTGTGATGCCACCGGTGTCTTGTGTGGGCATCAGAAGCCTACAGGGACATGCAGAGTGGCTTGTCTTCACCCTCTCTGCAGTGATGCTCTATTGCTCTGCAGGTATCTGTTGCTGCTTGTCTACTCAGGCGCTGATCTTACAGAGCCAGCCAAGGGTGGGTGAATTTCTTTCTTTTTAAACAGAGGCTAGGCAGAGGCAGCTTTGAGGCCCTGCCAGCAGAGAGCATCTCTTGTTTTGCAGGATTGCAAAAGCCAGATGATTTCTCAATGTGCCCAGCTAAGATAACACCAAATAATCTTGTTTGCATTTTAATTTTCCAGCCCTGTTGGGAAAAGCTGATACACCACTGTTCTCCCCCTCTGTGGGCGGCGTGTGCCTGCAAACACACTTGTCAGAGGGTAGCACTAGCAGCACTTGAGCTTACCCTGGCTGCCACTCTGTCTGCCAAGAGTGCCAGGATCAAAGTGCCATCAAAGGCTCTGGGGTGGCCGGCAGAGTGTTGGTGCTGTGACAGCGAAGGCTGACCCACCAGCTGGAAAGCGCAGCAGGACACTTGGCTTCTCTTCTTCGCGTGCCTCGCAGAGGCTAGATACGAGCGGCAGCCACCTCCTGCACCCTTCCCGGCGAGGCTTTCCTGTGCTGAGAAAAAGCCTGGCTCCATCTGGTTGTTTTTCCCGGCTGGTGGAGCTGAGTCATTGCTGTTCTTCAAGGAGAAGGTTCGTTTGCCCCCAAATGGTCTCTCCCCCTTTGCAGAAAGCCTGCATCCCTCTCGAGACTGCTGTAATTTTCTTCTTGTGAATCCGTGGGTTTCTTTAACTGAGGCATTTGTTTGCCATTCATGGATCCCTGTTCTATAAAAATGGTCACTTCTCTCCAGGGATGCACTGTTGGGAGCCAGTTACGCCTTCGCTTGTGGATCAGCCCAGTACATGTGTGAGAGAGTCTGTGTAGCTGAGTGCAGCAATAAACCCCATCTTTGGTCTCCCATCAGAGAAAGAGGTGCTCCTTGTGGCCTGGAATCATCCCATGGGCTCCCCAAAGTTCAGTCTCTGGGCAGGGGAAGGATGCCTGAGGAGCAGGCGTGCAGATGAAGACGGAGGTTGTGACGCCATCCTGGTACAAGCACATCTCTCCCTTGGCACAAGCATGTGCCTTGGCTACCCGCCGTCACTAGCCGGGTACCAGTGTCCTCAAGCCCGACCCCACTGCCACTGCCCTGGCAATGCTCAGGGGGGTTGTGTGCCTTTCCTCAAGACAACATATCATGGTCCAAGAAAGTCTCATCTATGTAATTCCTTGCTTACATCCCTTTATGTATTTTACCAACCCTGTGAGAACAGCGCATCTCCAACCCTCTGCTGGGTGAGGGAACAGCTCCTTCTTACCAGCTTGAGCCAGTATCACCTAGTGGTGGTGGGCACTGATGTAGGGTCCTGCAAACCTGTCCCTACTCACTTTTTCTTTTTTTTTTTTTGTCTGCCCTGCCTGTCTTGCAACTCTTTCTTTTCTCTGGAAAGCTGTGGAAATAAGGGTTTGCAAAAATTTCTACAGAGCCAGTTTCCTCAGGGAGATGATTAAAGGCAAAATCTGATTGCACCCGTGCTTTCGTCTCCTCCTGAGACATCACAATTTAGGCAGGGAGAGACGTTTCATCACAAATCTTGGATTCTGTGGGGTCAAGGAAACTTCTCTAATCTTCAAACAGAAGCAGCAGCTCTCACTGTGTTGATAATGCCGTTGGTGTCAGCAGAGTTGTACCAGGGGTGAATTTGGCCTGGCTTGTGTCAAGCACATGACAAGAGATGGGCAAGGCTCCCATCAGCAGACCCCCTGCAAAGGGAGAGCTGGGTAGAGGCAGCCACCGACACCGGGGCTGCGCTGTCCCGACCCCCGCAGAACAGCACACACGGCTGGTGAATCGCAGGCTGAGCATCACTCGGCATCGATAAGGGTGCAGGAAGGTTTCTCCCAGCAGCGGCTGTGCTGCAGGGTGATGCCGCAGTGATGGGGCAGGATGTTGTGTCTGGCAGACGGGCAGGCTTTGTGCTGCCTGCACCCCTCGCAGGCAGAGGGAGGTTGCCAGCTTTCTTCCTCATACTTTCATCCTCTCGCTTAAGGTGTCGTTTTTGCCTTCCATCCTCTTGTTGCTTTACAGACAGTCTCATCTCATTTACCTCTGAGGTCTGGAGGAGGTTGGCTGGGGACATCCCCATATAGGGTGCCAGGAACTGCCAGAAAATTTGCTGTGGCGCAGGACACCAGCTCCTGTGTCTGATGGGGATGGGCTGGAAATCTTGTCATGCACCTGCATTCAGCCCTGTCCAGGAGAGTGGAGGCTGCTGAACGCCACAGGCAGGTGAGACATCTCCTGTGATGCACAAGGACAAGCCCTTGTGTTTTCCTTTTTAACCTCCATCTTTGTCTTGTGCATTTTTCTAAGCAAATCTCTATGGAAACAGGTGCTGTTTGTAATAAAGCCTCTGTTTTTCACTTCGCTTCGTTGCTCTCGAGGAAGGAGGGGGGCAGAGATCTATAGAGGGCAGGTGAAGTTTAGGCAGGGAGAGACGTTTCAGCTGCCTTGGCCCTTGGCACAGATGGGAGCAGCCTTGGCATCCCTTGGCCCTGGCCTCACTGAAGGGAGACAGAGGCTGAGATCAACCAGACCCCTTCTTAGCTCTCTCAGGTTTGGTGTGGACTTGATGCCTGGCTTACACAGCCCTTCTTCCTACGCCAGTTGGATGGAGGGGAGCCCTGTGGTGTTGAACCGGGGGTAAATCAGTGTTGCCCAGAGTTAATAATACAACTTCCATGTCTCCCCAGTGAGCTGCCAGCCCTACGGCACCCTGGCTCTCTTGAAGGTCAACCAGAGCTAGTCCTGTCTTGGTGTCCTGACAGCACCCGCTGTGACTTCGCTATGGGGTCCGTGTGCGCCACCTCCGTGCCAGCCGCAGAGCAGGGGGAGCAGAAGCTGCGGGATGTGATGCGAAGGGGATGGAAACCACCCCGAGACAGAAGGATGCACGAGCCCCCGCCTTCGTGGGGCGCTGAAGTTTCATCATCTCGCAGAGCTTCCTGCCTGTTCCCAGGCTCGTGAGCTTTCTAACTTGTTTGTTTATTTTGGGGAGGGTGAGGGACGGTTTAGGAGCTGAGAGAGGAATATTTTAAAGGAGGAATTCAGTGCCAGATTGGCATCCTCTGCATCAGACGGAGCAGCACACCAAAGCGTGCTCAGAGCTGCAGGAGGGAGCTGTGTTTGTCAGCTCCTTCTGCTGCAAGTCGCCCTTGATATTCAGCAGCCCCGGGTCTTTCCAGGGGCCGCGCTGGCTGTGGGGGCTCCTAAACCCAAAGCAACATGCAGCAACTAATAGTCACATCCTGGGGGTTTTTAGGACACACTAAACTGTTTCTGTTTTCCACCCAGAGTGAACCTGGGCCCTCAATCAGAGGTAACTGCCCCTTGGCACAAAGATGAGTCCATGGTAGCACCTGGTGGTCCGGAAGGAGGGTCTTCTACCCTGACCAGGAGCTGGTGGTCCTGTCCCCGCTAAGAGCTGGTCCTGCTGGCCAGCACACTGGCCAGGGGCTCCTCGGCCCATGGAGGATAGAGGGATGTGCTTTAAAAGGTCTCTCTCCCTGCTTTAAGTAATTCTTGGTGTTCAGCCCAAACCAACCGTGTACCTAGGGCTTGTTTCAGATGAAAACCCACCTCACCCGTTCCCCTGCCCATCTTTGCCAGAGCTGTTGTTTGGAAGTGGTCAGCTCCAGGGTGCTCCAAGAGGACCAAGTGTGGAAACTGCTCCCTTCCCACTGCCGCTTCTGGGAGAATCATATTTGCTTTAAGAACAGGCATTCAGACTATAATGGTGCTTCCTTCCAAAAGCAGCCAATATTTATGAAGTCTTTGTTGTTCTGCTAGAATTACAATATATGAGTACTGGGGTTGAAACACTGGTTAATTACCTAGTCATTTGTTGTAATGCTCCCAATTAACTTGTGAAAGCATAGCAAATGCATTACTTCACACCTTTTTTTAATGGCTTATACAAGGTTATTCATAGATAGTAGAAGATAAACAGTGTTGCATGTGGTATTATGGTGGTATAGCACTTTCTTGCTTCCACAGGCGTCCTTTCTTAGCCTGGGGAAGGCAGGAATTCATACGTGAGATGAGGTGATCACCTTGATGTGATTCATTTCACATCCAAGCTGATCACATCACTTTGGATGTGATTCAGTCAAGTGGGGCTATCGGGGTAGGCGAGAGCCTGTCAAACCCCATGGCAACGCCAGCAAGGCGGGGTGGATCAGCCTGCTGGGGAAAACAGTCCAAAGGGTCCCACAGCATTTCCCACCTTTCCCAAGCTTGTTGAGCAAAGTTATCCCAGCCTCTTGGTGTTGGGGAGTAGAGGAAGGGGTTTTGTGCCCAGGGAGAGGGCCAGCCTTCACCCAGCCCCACTTCTCCTCGCCGCCTTTGTGCACCGCCTGATTTCATGCCCACAAGAACACGCACGTCAAGGCAATGTTTGCCCATACAAGTGCCTGTTTGCCCACACAACACATTTGTACATCTGGCTTGGCAGATTGGTGCACACGCAAAACCGGGCGTGAAAACACTGAGGCCTGGATGGCAAACTGGGTCTGTTTGTTTTTTGGTTTTTTTTTTTTTTTTTTTTTTTTTTTTTTTTGTGTGGTTCTGCTCACAGTTACCTGGTTACAATTGTGTTGAATGTGCCCATCAGGAGAGCTTTGGCTCCCAGATATTGCATTCCAACAGTCTACATGTTGTCTGCATGATTGGTGGGACAGTAGGCCACCTAAAATATTTGCTAGCTTTTTAACCATAAAGCTTTCTTATGACCTTTTCCCAAACTTTGTGTCTGAAGATATGTCCCTCTGGCAAGGTCTTTAGTCCCTTCCCTGTGCCACCCCAAAGCAAGCACAAGATGTGCAGTCTGAGGAAGGACCCCAGCTCAGGTTCTAGACCCAAACCTAGCGTTTTCATGCAAAGATGCCCTAAGGGATAGTGATTGAAAGCAAGCTGACCTGCCCATGCAGATGCCAGGAGGTAGCTTTAAGCCGCCCAATAACTTGGTTATGTGTCTGGACCCAAGGACATCTATAAGAAGGACAGGCGACAAGGAACCAGAGCATCTTCAGCCTCACCGAGTGCCAATGGCTGTGGTGGTGTTCAGTTGCAGAGACCTGGCAGGGCCAGCACTGACTGCAAGGTGACTGCTCCTGGATGTGGCTTTCTTGACTTATTTAATCTCCTGTTTCACCTTCTTGTAAACAGAGGTCTGTGGGCGACTATCTGCAATGGCTGAGACAATACATGGATATCTAGATGCAGCTCCCCATCCAATTTCCCTACTCAGCGAAGACATGCTTGAGAGATTATCCCAGCCCAGGCGATGGGTTTAAACCACAATGGCCATGAAAGTCCCCATTATTTATTTCCAAGCTGCTTAGTGATAAAGTGGGTGGAGAAGGAAGCCACGTTTCCTGCTCAAAGAGTGTGTGGGAATACCTTTTCAAATGTTAATTTCTCATGTTTTTCAAAAAGCTACCCAAAGGAACTGGTCTGAGCTAACTCTAAGAAGCCTGTGCATATTCAAACCAGCTAAGTTTTAAAAAGTCTGCAAAGATATTTGGAGTGAGGGGAGGGAATAAGAAGGAGCTCCAGGAAAAAAACCTGCCATCGTTTCCCCCACTTCAAAGTTAAAATTAAATGTACACGTTTCCCTCTCCTCTGATGTACCTCCCTCCAGGGAAACAGGTGATGAATGCAAAAGCCCGGAGGGAGCAGGATCAGCCAAGGGGTTCCCCTTCAGCAATGCTAATGAACATCCTTCTCCCAAATCCTTCACCCCACGGGCATCCATCATCAAACCCCAACTGACTGGTAAACAGTAAAACTACCAGGCAGGGCTGGTGTGGGCTGGCTTTGGACGAGTGCCAAAGAGATACAAAAAGCCACACATCCTCACTTCTGTTTTGCATCCAAGGCAATCTGGCTCCCCGATATTAAATCGTCACACTGTAAAATTCATCGGCTGCCATGACTCTATTATTGATAAAAACCCGTTCTACAAGAGCCGCCCTGGCAATATGTGGTTAATTGGCTGTTGTTAATATATATATCCTAGGGTTTTCTGTTGTAGCTTTTGCTTTAAAAACATAATAATAAAAAAAGTCATGTGTGATTTTAATGCAGAGTTGAAAGAAAAGAAAAAAAAAAAATCTCTTGGGTCTGTACCCACCACAAGTTTTAAAGTGCAGAATCTGTGTCTGTTATTGAATAAGAAATGCATGCAGAGAGCCAAATTTCAGCTTGAAAGCAGCCAGAAGCTATCTGGAGGGGAAAAAAAAATGTTTTGCAAATACCTTTTGTATTTGTAAAAATTAAATAAATAAAAAAACCCAGAATGAATTCACCAGTTACTAACCCTTGAAAAAATAGGGAATCTTGTATAACTCAGGGCCCATAAGTGGCATCTAAGCTGAACAAACTCTTGAAAATATGAATTTATAGTTTGCACCTTATTCCTCATAGCCAAGTGGTTTTATAACCAATGTCTCTTCATCCCAAATGTTCAAGCGAGAACAGAAAACGCCTCAGGCCTGGCCGTAAATGCAGCAAGGAGATATAAATCCTGCTGTCCCTAAATATGAGTTCCCTCATTTGTAAGGGCTTGGTTAACTCTCATTTGGGCCAGCCCTGGAACAATAATGTCCTTTCTTGGTCTGGAATTTGTCACCATCGAACATGCCACTCCCAAGAGAATCATCTTGATGGTCTTTGCTTCCCTCTTGCTTTTCCTTTGGCCAAGCAGTCCTGGGAAGAGATGGGGATGTTCAGTGAAACCCCTCCCTGCTTGCTTCTCCACAGTGATGAAACACAAGAGGCTTTTTTTCCACTGAAGAACAAGAAATCTGCAGCAATGGGAAAGAGGATGGAGGTATCTCAGCTGAATGGTGACCCTGAGCTGCGCTGCAGGTGTGCTTACAGCCAGGTGAGCATCCCTTTGCACATCCATGAGCGGGCATTTGCGTCGGGCAATGTGGTTCAGGGATCGCACAGCCCCATCATGGTCAACCGACCGCGTGCTTGTCTGCGACAGCTCCTGAATTCAGAGTCAAATAAAGGTAAGGGGGTTGAGGTTCAGCAGATATGCCTCCTCCCCATCACAGCACCCTGAGTATGGGACCGCACAGCTGATGCTGATATGCTTCCTTTTGCCCTCAATCCCCTTTAGAGCCCCTCCTGACTGAAGTCTGGATTTGCGATCCCCACCCTGCTATCAAGCCACTTAGTACACAAAGGTATAAGTCTTCGCGATGCACAAAGCAAAGGAAATCATGGGGAAAAGCTCTTCAAAATACTCAGTTTTTTACAGATCAAGAATTTCACGACCTAGTGGAAAGTACAAACAATACAGGACCAGGTGTTTGTAATATTGGGTGCCTGGTTTGTATAGCTGCTGCAGCTAATATCCCCAAATAAATACTTCCGTGACTAATCTCTTGGAAAGAAAAACACAAAGAAAGAGGCTGTCACATGAAACAAGATGATTTTGATGGGGTTTTAAATGTGTTTTATGTATTTATAAGCACAAATTCTGCCTTTTGAGCTGCATAATATGCTTTGTCTAAAACTTTGTCTCTTGCTAGGTAAATGTGTGTTTGCTTTCTGTCCCCATCCCTCTGTCCTTCCCCAAAAGGCAACCAAGAGGTCCTCATCCTCCTCTCTGGACTCAGGCAAACCTCTGCATATTTTGCTGGGGATCTAGAGGTACGAAGTCTTAAATTCTAGAAATAATTGCAATTTCATTCAATGTGATTAAACTATGGAAATTTTCTCCTTGGGATTTTTTTTTTTTTTGCATAACGGCAACAATAAAACCCCATAAAGAAAAGAAAAACAAAAAACAAAACCTGTTGGCGTCATCAGAACCTAAAAATAACAGGAAGATGACTGCTGGTGCCAGAATGATACCAAACAAAATCTATTATTGAATTAGTTTCTTTCCAATTGTTGTTCTTAGGAATATATTTCCCTTTCCCCTTCAGGGTTTGTTTGGAGCCAAGGTATTCTGCCTGCCAGTGCCATTCCAGCACTCAAATTAACAAGAAGTGATGTCTTTTACAGTAAAAACCAATATCTATTCAAATATTGATGAAGGCAAATAAGCTAAGGAGTTTGTGGTGTCTGGTTTCTAGCTGGCAGTCAGGGGATAGCTTCGAAGGGAGGGGAGAGCTGCACAGCCTCACCCCATGCCGGGACAAGCCTCCAGTTCCCAGCGGATAGACCTGATGTCCCAGGAGCAAGCAGCAGGAGAAGCCTGACTCCAGGTACTGACATAGCTCACGGTGTCTCTGGAGCACCTGGAACACTTTCCTCCCCGCTTTTCTTCCACTGCCAGATCAATGTGTCTGTTTCCTCTCTGGTGTAGGTTTAGAGGCCCTGCTTGCTGGGGTTTGCTGTCCATTCACTTCAAGGGTTTAATCTTTTATGTATTTTCACCATCTTTCATTCTAATCAATCTTGTTTCATTGTAGCTGAACACCTTGGCGACTGTGGGACTTTCTGCTATGATGGAGAAGGGACTTGATCCAGCAGGTCAGCTGTTATAGCTTAATCTGCACCTCTTTCCTGCTCTAGTATCTTAGCATTGTTTTAAGGGTCTCCTGAAATCATCTGTCACCATTTCTCAGACTATTTCTTGCTCGCTGCTATTGCTGCCCCACCATTACCGTTATCTTGACTAGAATAAATGAGTCGATTGCTGACACTGCAGTGAGGCTCTCTTGAAATGCAGGCTGTGCTTTCATTGACTTAGTGGTATGCACTTCATCTGCAGTACCACCCTGAATTTATATAACCATGTCATCTTCATCTGTAAGGATTCCCTGACTGCTATATTAATGCTACTGGCATCCTTCTCCTCTCTGCTGTGACTGTTGAATTTCTTAAGGCACAACGTTTCAAGCCCTCCATCAGACCAGAGCTCACCCTTTGCATCTCCACTCTCACAAGTGAACTTGGTCCTGTAGATGTAGTGATGCTAACAGACCCATTGTGAGGGCTGGACTGAATCCTGCCTTTGACCCAGGGTGAGAAAAAAACACCCATATATTACACAGCATCCTCTCCTGAGCTTTCCTGTGCTGATGGGAGGTGCATGAGATGGCCAAAAGCTGGTGCAGTCCAGCAGCACAGCCAGGGTGATCCCACCGGCAGCGCTACCACCACTGACCTGCTTTACCCCAGCAGTTTTCTCGATAGCCAGCGAGCACGTCGGCCGCGATGCCTTCAGCTCCGCCACCCAGACAAGCGCTAAATGACACAAGCCAGGCTGGAAGGAGCCATGTGTTTTCTTCTGCATGCAGCTACCGCTGTGCTTCCAAACACATCTCTCCTCTTTCCTTTTTTTGTACAGTAACTTTGCACACACAAACGTCAAACAGCAGCTGTTTGGCCAGCATTTTGAAAAGCAACTAGTGATTTTAGCTGCCTTAATTTTGAAGCTAGGCTTTCGGCTCTACACAGTAAAAAGGCTTCTTTTTCTTCTCCAGTAGCTGTAGATATTTTTACCTATTTCCTTTGTAAACGTGAACCGTGGAAACAGTCAGACCTTATCGGGCATGAGTGTCTTTGAGGTTTCCCCTTGTAGAAAGAAAATGTCACGGTGCCTGTCAGAACCAAGTTATCCAGGGCTTCTCCTACTTCAATTAAGCATGAGCAAACCTATAATGTGTCAGAGCCTGCACTAGGCAAACAACGTGCTAGATAATTCTGGAGGTCACTTTAACGCTGGGTTTGAAAACTTGAGCAGGAAGCAGTGCTGAAAAGGGTTTCTTGAAACGTCTTTCACTCCTGTCTGAGCCATCCCACCCCAGAGCCTTTGCTGGTGTTTTGGCCCCTCTGGAGCCTGGATTAAAATGGACATGTGCAGTTTTTGGAAAAAAAGCACTCAAGCCACAGGTCAGATCAAGGCTCTGAATCCTCCAAAGCAGTCCAAAGGAAGCCTGAAAAGTGCAGCTGAAGAAATTGATTTTTAGGGTACAGATTTTGTTTGTTGTAGCTGAAAGGTTACTTGTTAATACTTTGGTTATTTGTCGTGGGCCTAGAGCAGACCTCTAGGCTTGCAGGGCAGGACTGCTGCTTTTCCAGCAAGTGGTTAAGAGTGGAAGGGAATCCAATTCAACAGGATTGGGCCAGGAGCACTTTGTAAATGAAATGCTATTTGCAGGGGAAAAAGCTACAGAACAGTGATTTTTTTGGTGTCCTTATCTGATGACACAAGAGTAAATAAATAGTTTCTTTACCTGTGTTGGAAAGCGTTAAACAGAAGTTCTAAGTGCAGAGGTGGAATTGCTGCACAAAGTTAGCTGTGGACAGCCACGCTGGTCTGCTCCCACAAAGAAGGTGTGGAAGAACGGGCAAGCCTGTGTACTTCCCAAGGTCAGGATAAAGCTAAGTATCCCATCCCAGAGCACCTTCAGAGGGTTTTGCTGATATCCCAAAGCACAAAGGAGAGCACGGCAGTGCCATTCACCTTTTGAGAATAGAATCATCACCAGCACAAAGTGTCCCAGAGATCAGCTCTGTATTTGTCACCCTCCCATGGATGGAGGCAGGGCAGTGCCTGTGCAGAGTGCAGCTTTGCCTGTAAATCCCATTCATCACACACCAAGTCTTCTTCTGTCTAATCCTCTCTTCTTCCATGCATGGCTAAATGATTTCATTGCAGCAAGGCAGTTGTCTCCGAGAACATGATAGGAGGCGATCGCCTGACTGGCTTATGTCAAACCTCAGAAAAAATAGTTTTAAAGAAGTGTCACTATGAATTTATCCACTTCTCAAAAAATTCATCTTGCTAATCCTTGCTTCTCAAAAGCTTTTTTTTTTTTTTTTCTTTTTTGGTGGGGTTGACTTCAGCCCAAACCTAGGCTGCTCAGGGGGCGCATTGCCTGCCCACTGCCACCTCCCTGCAGGGACAAGCCCAGGGCAGCAGTCAAGGGAGGGAGTAAGTGGGGACATCTGATAACAGACTGCACGGAAAACTCATGTTCACCACACATGGGCTGGGTGGGAGAAGAAGTAGTAGGCTTAAACAATAGCAGAGCAGATGCAATTTGAACGTGACAGAGGAGGGGAAGAAAACATGGTCGTGATAGGTATGGGGTAAATGCTAGAGCAGGTGGTGGGAGCGATTACAGAGGCTGCATCTGAAAAGTTGGTGTGTGGAGCCTGTTAAAAGTCTCCCTTTGGAGTGGATTTCGGTGTAGATGACCATGCCCTTGTGTGAGAGAAGTGAACTGCTGGACCTCTGCAGTTTACTTCAGCCCTGTCTTTTATGATTTTTGTAGTATTGCTGTTGGAGATCAAGAAGAATAAAAGGGAAAATCTATCTTCTCTTATAAAACTAGAAGTAAATGCATAACGCAGCTTAATTGAAATTACTGACTTCCCCAGATAAGCTGGGTATAACTAGATCAACAGTGATCTGGTTAGCATAGAAAAATGGCTTGCGATAGCCAGTGCTCACAGATTAGAGCACTGAGGATGGAGCAGTAAGACACTGACAGCAAATCTTCATGGGGAAAGAAGGCCATGTAGGTTTGCTGGTGACACAATAAGGATAACTTGAGCAAAAGCAAAATCCAGTAGTTCAAGCCTAGAGCAGGAAAAGGAGGGAATGAGGAACTGGCTTTAATGGCACCACACCTGGGGGTTTGGTTCTTTGTTGAGTTTCTTGAGCAGTTCCCTGCTGTTCTGGACCTCAGCTGAAGCTGTAGGCTCAGTATGATCTCTGAAGTTGTAGAAAAGATGAAGTCATTGAAGATCATAATTTGAAAACACAACAAATCCGCTAAACTGAGTGCTTTGTCCTTGAGTTCAGCTTGAAACCTGTAGAATTTGAGGGACACGCTAGAGGGAAAGAGGACTGTTTCAGAAGCATCTGGAGAGATGGGCTTCAGATGCCCTTTTCCCTATTTATGCTTATTAGAGACAAAATTGAAGTGCAGCATGATTAAATTATGCATATAAAGAAGAGCTTCCACAAACAAGAAAACATAAGCAATGTGGGAAGGAACAGAACTGCAAAGAGAACGAGAGGAGTGAAACCAAACAGGATGCCAAACTGCAAAAGACATTTCAACAGCACCTAATTAAAACTGTTCACATTTGCAACAGACAGAAGGTAAAGATATTCACTAGGAAACAGAAGAAAGGGGGAAAAACATTAAAAGGAATTATTTAGTCAATCACAGGAGATTCTGGAAAAATAGCAAGTTTGAGCAAAGGCCAGTTGCAGAATGTGAAATGCATTTAGAGTTTGGGGGGTTATTTCCATTTGTTTTGCAGCAGAACTGACTCCAGCTGGTAATAATGAAAAATATAATGTGCAGCAGCCCCTGCCCACAGTGCCTGCAGCCTATGGGGAGCTGGCACTACCAACATTTTGAGTTTATCTCCAAGCAGTGATTTGAATAAGATCACATAGCAACCAGTCCAGGACTGAGAAATCAACCCAGTTCTCGCAGGTCCCACTCCAATAACTTAATCATATGATTATCGCTCAGCTTCTTTTGTTAATGAATCTTCATCGTTTGGTTTCAGAAACCATAGACACAGCAGTAACAGTGAGGCTGAAAATCCAGCATGATGCCTTTGTTAGCGGGTTGAACTAGCAACACGTTTTCTCCTGTGACACCTTTCAAAACCTGACATGTTCACCACTGGGTTCATCTGATTTCAGATGTGTAGCAGAGCAGCACTAGCTTAAAAAGTGGAATAATGATGACAAATGGGTCCTTAGCTATGTTTCAGAGACCAAATTGAATCTGTACTTGGGTGACAAAAACACAGAAGATGAAAAAACAAGAAGAAGCTACACTATACTTTGCTTGTATCTGTCTAAGCAAAATCATTTTAATAATTGGTGAACATGCAATGAAAAGTAGTGAATAACATTTGAAAGGGAAAAGGCTGCCATGTAGCATGCCTGAGAATGAAAAGAGGAAGGTTTTTTTTCCTTCTTGTGGCAGAGCCTTCACTTTCAGGAAGAGCTGGCTAGGTGAAAACTGCGCTTTCTTGCTAGAGAGAGGCTGATTTATGTGTACACGTGAAATCTCACTGTTCAGAGATGAGACACTTAAATGCTTTGTTAATGATGAGTGATGAAGCTGCATTCAGAGCTGTAGGAAGGAGCTCTTCATTAACTAAACTGGGAGCTGTCAGAAGCCTTTGGTAACCCACCAGTCTAGATGCTGCCTGAGATCCAGCCATCCTCTCCTCGTCCACCCATGACGCTACACGGAGATGCCATAAATCACTGGTGAGCTCCATGAAGAATTGCCATCAGACCAAAGGTGTGTGTTAAATGCTCCCGTGCTGGGATGTTTGTGCTTCCCTTCTGCCTGGGTAGGTCTCAAATAATGAATCCTGTACCAGTGGATGGCAGCCAGCAGGGATGTCTTAGCTTTCCTAAACTCCCGAGCAGGAGGGTGCCCAAGGGGCTGGAAGTCCTGCTCAGGCCACTCCTGGTGCCTCTCTCACCTTTGGTGTGTTTGTGATTTGGCTGTGAGGGCCAAGCCTAGGCAGCAGTGTTGTTCCCAGCCCTGACACAGAGTGATGAGCAGTGTCACAGAGAGACAAGTGGCACAGGCATGTGGCTTTAGTCATTGTCCCCTCAATAATGTCATTTTTGCAGGGGCAATAGGAGGGGGAAGAGCAGAATCCCCCCCGGACCGCCTCCTTCTCGGGGAAGTGACTGATGAGCCTGGCAGCCTCTGAACAAATATTTCTGATGCAGAGAACTCACTTGTCAACTTGAAGGAGCCTCGAGAGGAAATTTCCAAAGCAGATCTGTCGGAGATAATGACACCACACAAGGAAGCCCTCCTTAGGAGGAATGTCTTCAGAAGATGTGGAGTGTTTGAAAATACGATGCTTCTGTGCATCCCTGTTGATGAGTTAAAATTCAGGCAACCGTGGCTCAATTTTTAATCTGTGAGCTGTAACAGGTGAAGCACAAGGAGCCAGTGATTCATTTTTTTCACCTTCCCTGATTGCTTCCTTGGTCAGTCAGACCTTGTTTTTTTCCAGATCAGAACCCTCTCTTTAGGCCTGAGATAACTTGTTGTGTTCTGCCTTGTCCAGATTGCAAACCAGGGAATTTTTGTGCATCTGGATGTTTGTGTAACTGCCTAACACTGTGAAGCCCCATCTCAGCTGAAACCTCTTAGCTCCACTGTTAGATAAAAAGCAATTAACAGTAACCATAACCAGAAACACTTTTAGTGTGAGGATAGGCAGCAAATGGTAAATAGATACATCAACAAATCTGTTTTTGCCTTGTACTTTGCTGTTTGCAGTCAATGGGTCATTAATTTTTATATGGGTATCATGTACTTATAAGCGGTTTGGGAATCTTGAAGTTATTACCTATGACAGTAGCTTTGATTATGTTGGCTGCTCTGCGATGCCCTCGATCCTTGGGTTTAAAAGTCACCCAAAAGGATACAGCAGCCAGAATGGCACCCCAGGGCAGTGCTGGGTACCCAAAGGCACCCAGGCTGTGCCCCGATTACTCCTCACACTTGTTGAATCTCTCAAATATGTTTCCTCAAAACAGGGCTGGGTTTGTAAAGCTGTTTCCCCTCTGAAAGCTCATCAGCATGCACGCTTCGTAGGTGTTGTTCAGCTACCCCTGCTAAGTAACGGTATTTTATCCTGTCAAATATGAAATTGGCTCAGGTCAGAAATTTTGTGCTGAGCCAGCCAATCTTTGTGGTTTTCACTAATTAAATCTAGGACAGAAAACCGATAGATTCTTCAGCTGAACAAGAATAACTGTTTTAACCTCTTTTTCCAGGTGTTTTCTGATCGTTTTACATTTTCCAGTTCATTAGCTCGAGTTTCAGTTCTCTGGGAAAAAAAAAAAAAGTAGGACAACTTATATTTTACTTGGCAAGTCGATCATTTTATATAAAATAAGGTTTACTTTCTGTGTGAAATCACAGAGGCACTTGTAGAGTATCTCTGTGCAAAATGATGTGAATAACACTAGCTGGATTCATGCAAGTGATGCTTTTTAATCTAAATAACTGCTGAGTTTCAAAAAAAAGCAAATACAGAGGTGTCAAGAACAAGATTGCCTGTTGCCACACTCCGCACTGGAGCTGTGCTTTGGTTATCAGTTATTTTTAGGCTCTCTCTTCTGGTTTGCTTGGCATTAGCCTGTGCCTCCAGATAATCTATCAGCAATTACCTGTTTAGTTTTATTACATTCTGTTCCTTTATGCACTCATTCAGGACTTCATTTGCTCCCAACTTGCAGACGGTTTTAAATGTTAAGCTTGTTTTCTTACCAGATGGAGAATAGATGCCTCTATTTCAGGTAAGCATTTTGTGATATCTCCCCGGTGTAAGAAGATAATACTGCGCTTGTTATGCTTCAGGTCGAGGAGAATTTACTAAATGCAGATCAAACCAGACCTTTTGTGCCTCGTAGGTTAAAGGGGTTTTGCTGAGATATTTCTGTGTTTAATATAAATTGGGTGTCTGTCTTGTGCAGTCAGTAGCTGCGGGCAGTGCAAAAAGATTTTGCTGGAGAAGCTCAGCCTGGGAAGCTATGGTGCCGGCATAAACCTTGCCAGTACTGCCACGGCCACCTCGTACATGTGGCACGGTACAGATTCAGCTCCCTGTCACAGAAAGGCTCTTGAATGTTTTCAGGGCTAAAGGCAAAGCTTCTCTGCTGCCACACAACCATTTTCACTCCAAGTTTCTCTTTCCTGGGAGGTAACAGCCTGCAGCAGCTAAAAAAGAAAGAGAAAACTAAAAAGGAGCCAAATGAAAAGGCATTCATACAAATGTGCAAAGACTGGCACCTTGGTCATCCCAGAGGTGACCAAAACATTCAGGGTAAAGGGTTTCTCTCCTTTGAATGCTGTGACCTTTGTGAACGTGGTTCGCAGCACAGTCCTGCAGCTGGAAGTGGGTGCCCAGATCCCAGCAGAGCTGTGAGAGGGAGCTGTTCTGGTGGCAAGGGACTGTCTCCACTGATCAAGCTATGGTCCAGTAATTCATCTAGCGACAGTCCGCACACATAGGAGAGGAGGGAAAGTGGGTGTTTCTATATTTCTCTTGGTTTTTTCCCCTTGCTTCTCTTACAAAGGGTAAGTCTCTGCTGCACAAGTTTCCTGACAGCTGAATGCAAGCAGATTTCCTGCCTTATCTCCATTTGCCCCCTTCTGTGCAAACGTTTCAGTCACTTCCCTGCAATTTTTTCAACTACTGACGTGCTCCTCATCTCCACTCTGCAATTATGAACCGATGTGCTGATGTTTTAAGTAAAATGTTTTGTTTTAAAATGTGCAACATCCAAATTTACAAAAAATACCGCAAACAAACAACCCAAATCCTAGAAAGAGACAGCTCCCTCCCCAAATTCTCTCTGATGCTAATTATAGAAATCTCATTTTTTTCCGGCAGAAGCATCAGTCAGCGGAGGGTTTGGCTCTTTTCAGAGGCTGAAGCTTTGGGAAAATATACCGAGTATGGTGCATACGGCTGGGAGATGTGGCAAGTACATGCTGGAGGTGAGCACTGAGAGTTTGGAAATGCAAACAGACGCCGGGGCTTGCCAGTCCCCTCCCTCCCCCAATGCCTAGAATATTGCATTGTTGGTTGGTCTTCATTTTTAAATCCTCTAGTGCTATGCTGTCAAGACACATGCGTTGTTTTCATAGAGTTGGCACCAGAAGTTTGGTGGGTTTTGTTGTGGGTTTTTTGGTTTTTGGTTGTTTTTTTTTCTGAGCTCAATTTAGAGAAGGGTAACAAATATTCTGGGTTTGCTCTGAAATTGCTACGGGAGGAGTTTCTGGATTATACATCACGGTTGCTCCTGCAATGAAAGTGCAGCTCTTCTGTCAGGGTTTCAGCCTGATGATGTTTCTGGCTTTTAGGATGAAACCCCAGACTGTCCCCATTGCAGGAGACAGTTAGAATGCACTTGCAAATTCATTCCAGCACACATTTTTATTAGGGAATCTTATTTACATACTGCATTCTCTTCTTGCACAAGAAAGCTGGAGGCTTTCTTCTAATGCATTTTAGAGGCGACTTGACATTTTCTAATGGCTCTCAGGTACGTACAACTGAGCCTGTTCCATGTCTGCATTTTCCAAAATAAAACTGGAAGATTCCTTGTTCCTGCTTTTTTTGGACAATCATTACTCTCACTTTTTCCAGGTTGACCTATAAATGTCCATATGCTGCAGGATAATTGCAGTAGGTGTAGGTTCCTTTGGAGACGGTCTTGTGTGGGAGACAATATGACAGCTCATCTGCATAGCACAGGCATCATACCCCTGACTTGATTTAGCAAAGAGTCCTGGATCTGGAGGCTTCTCCCATTTAGACTGTATATTTAGGGGATTGCTCATATACACTGTGCACTCGCGCTCTCTCGTAAGAGTCATTTCTCTGTTATCTGTGGGCAGCTCAGCTGGTTTGAGAATGTCGCAGCCTGCAACAGGCACTGCAGACCCTGGCTTGGGGGCACAGCTGCTGCTTTGGATCCCCAGGCTGTATCCAGGCATTCCGTGTTGTTAAAAAATGTGTGTTAACGTACAGCCGGAAGATTTTATGTGAAAAACTTCAGGTTGACCATGTGTGACAGCAGGGATGAAGGCTGCACTGAGAAACGGATGGAACTGATGTCCCAGGAGAGCGTTCAGTCATCCAAATCGAGCACTTTTTGGTTAGGAACCACACACAAGTCATCCCTAGACTTGTTGAACCTATGTGAGACTCCTGGGGGAAGAAAAACATCTTGGGAATCTGGGATGCAGGTTGTCAGCATGAAACTGGGATGAGGTGCAGGAAAAGGAGCTTCGTCACACCATTCCACAGCATCCCTAACCCTGTTACAGTTGGATGTCAATGATTCACAGCTGGCAGTTAAGGAATTTGTGGGCATTTAAGTGTTTATTTTGAAGACCTCTTAGCAGGCAGATACCCTTCCCGTCTGACAGGTGTGTTTTGGAGAGGGATTGAGCAGATGGGCTTGAACACATAATGAGACCAGGCACTTTGTTTTGGTGTCCTTTGTGCTCCGCGGAGGTGTTTTCCATGGCTAAGGACCCTACAGAACAGCGTGTTCCTCCTGTGAGCGTGGTGGGGCCATCTCCTGTTGTGTATCTTGGTGTCTACTGAGACCCCTGTGAGCAGAGGCTGCTCCCTGGCTTCCTCAGCCCCATGGAGGGACGTGGCCTGGGCTCACCAGCTGTGTGAGGAGCGGGGACATCAGAGCCATGAGGGGCTGTGACAGGCAACTGATCCCTGTCAGGCATACTGGGGGAGTTGGTAGTCATGCTGGTACCGTTGGCCATCATATTTTCTGTGCCTGTGTACTGGGTGCTGATGGGGTGGTGGTGGCCCTGGGTTTCAGTCAGACTACAGCTGTGGAAAGGTGCTCCAGTCTGAGGGGCTGTAGCAGGAGCTGGAGTCCGGCTGTGTCAGGCCTACTAGAGAGGTGGCAAGGGTTGGTGTCTGGGTGACAGTTTCACTGGGAGTGGGTCTGTCAGCCTCATGGGAGTGGGTTGCATCAGGAGCCAGGAGTGGTCTCAATGTGTTCAAGTCACTTTGGGGGTTGAAGCAGGGGTTGGTCCCTGGCTGTGTCAGCCACACAAGGGGGTGTGTGACAGCAGGGCAGCCTCAGAGTCTCAGTCACACTGGGAGAGTGCCAAGGCTGGTCCCTGCCTGTGTCAGTCACACTGGGGGTGTGACAGGGGCGGTCCCTGCCTGTGTCAGTCAGTCACACTGGGGTTGTGATGGGGCGGTCCCTGCCTGTGTCAGTCACACTGGGGGTGTGACAGGGGAGGTCCCTGCCTGTGTCAGTCACACTGGGGGTGTTACAGGGGCGGTCCCTGCCTGTGTCAGTCACACTGGGGGTGTTACAGGGGCGGTCCCTGCCTGTGTCAGTCACACTGGGGGTGTTA
>JAVJGJ010000030.1:7422299-7448009 GCA_035590215.1 Microhierax caerulescens
CCGGCCCCCCCGCCCCCCCCCCCCCCCCCCCCCCCCGCTGCGGGGGAAGGCGGGGGCTTCGTTCTGCCTGCAGAAGCAGCAGCAACAACGAAAAAAATCCCATTTTTCCTAATATCTTTTTTTTTTTTTTTTAATTATTATTTTCAAGCCTGCATCGTGATGTAAATATCCCCCCCAGCCCCCGTGGAAACCGGCCGGGCCTGTCTCGGGGAGTTTCCTGAGGCCAAGCAGTGCCAGCCTCCCTGGAAAAGTTCTTCTGCAACAAAGGACCTCCCAGATGAGTTGTGGGGCTGGGAGCCGGCGCTGTGCTGCTGGAGGTGAGCAACGGTTCTGCGCTTATGCGCTTGTTATTAAATTAATTGGAATGGTTGAAGTTTTGGGGTGACTTGAGCCATTCCGTTCCAGGCAGTGACTAGTGAAGAAAAGTAATTCAGCTTGTTTTCTGTATCACAGCAGAAGAAAGCGCAGCTTGTGCCTCGGGTTGAAGCTGGTCTTTCTGAGATGTGAATAAGACCTTTCACTTAATGCACATTGCTGTAGTGCCTTTGTAACTATTTAAACCTACTGAAACTATATAAGACAAGCTTTATATGTATGTATGCATGGAAATACGTACATTTTAACATGTATAGTTTTGCATGTATGTGTGCTCGTATTTGGAGAAGTTACCTAGACAGAAGCAGTGAAGAGGAAGTGAAGAAACAGTGGGAGTAAAGGAAATACAAAAAGTGAGTGTGAGGGAGAAGGTGGCAGTTGGAGGAACAGCCAAGGTAGCCATCAGGACAGGAAAAATGCAATTTCTGAGCTTAGACTAGCAGTTCAGTGTGAATGCAGGTTTAAACCAGGTGAGTGATGGCTCCTTGTGGAGCTGCTGTCAACACTGGCTGCTGGGACAAATCTAGAAAACCTGTTGCAAATCCAGGCTTTGGTATGGCATAAACAGAAAGATCTTCTTCACAGGAAAGTGTGTGACTCTGGTATTTCTGACCAATTACCATTGCTTATCTTTTCTGCTAGCAAGGCTGGTCTGCAAAGGGGGTTTAGCCAGGGAATTTTAAGCTGTTCCAGTGGGCCAGCTCTGCAGGATTGCTAGCTGTGCTTTGAAGCCTGGGAGAGCTATAAGTAAGCTCTCTGGACGACAGGCTGTTTCATGCTTTTCCTTACATAGGTCTTCTTTGCGTGGTGCTAGCTGGCAGTGGCACAGGGACCACATATATCCCCAAGACAAAATATTTCTGGTCAGGGTGGGAGGCCAAAAGTGCTTCTCAGCTCTCCAGACCCCTGCTTCCACACATTCCTTCTGGTTTTGACTGTTTGACTGATACAGTTTCTGGGTCTCGCTGCATTACCTAACTAGTTTCTGAAAGAAAGCACCTTGTGACTGGCACTCGTAGTTCCTATTTAGCAAGGTAAAAACAAAGATTAAGCATGAATCCTCAGAACGAGGTCTTGTGTTGGAGGCAGCTGTGGTGTAGGACTTGGATGAAAGTATTTGCACCCCAGAGTTCTGAAGTTTTCTCATCTTTAGGTGAATTTAAAATGGAAATTACCAATTTATATTTGTAGTGAAGGCTGGATTATGATAGAGGATTTAACTTCATTAAACATTGTCTGTGTTTTCCATGCTGAATGTATGTTTTGTTTTCTACCTGTATAATAGTAGAAGGAAGACTGTTTCTTGTACTGCTTAACTAATAGTCTGTCTCATTCTTTTAATTAGAAAAGAATCTTTGCTGTGGTAACTGTCTTCTGTTAATATCAGAAAAATCACTAATGAAATGGGTGTTCTGTTTTCTAGGTAGGACTATAAAGAGAGCTGAGAATGAGATGGACTTACCATGAAAAGCCTGAAGCTCTTGGTATACACATCGTTGATGAGCTGCAGATGAACACAGAGTGTGCCTTGGAGGATGGATGTGAATGCGGACTGGGACTCTGAGAATAACATTTGTGACACAGGTGAGAAGCGTTCACATTATTCCAGAAAGACCACTAAGCAGGTGGGCCACACATCTAGCCTCCAGAAGGAGGTAGACATGAATTACTCACAGACATGCAGTCCGTGTTGCAACTCTACTGGACCTTCAGGTAAGCAGGAGCTTCCTGCAGAGCTGCAGTGTGAAGACAAAGAAGCCTATGAGTCCTACCAGCATCGAGGTGAGAGTGCAGCCGGGGTATTCGTCCCCTCCAGTACCAGCTTTGACCTGCAATGTGAAGATAAAGATTTAGAGCACTGTTCCTCTGAGCAGCCCAAGAAACCACAGAACAGACTACGTGACGATAGCGAAAATACCATTCTTGCTGATGTGTTCAATGAGGACCTGGAGCCTGTCCCTGAGGGAGCTTTGCCGTATCGGTGCAAAAAGTGTGGTTCTGCTTTCCAGGGTATGAGCGAGCTGCAGCAACATAAGCGAACTCACCTTGTGGAAAACTCATACCGATGTCCCGTCTGTGCCAAAGAGTTCTTCCGTGCGGCAAATTTGCGAATGCACAAGCTCATTCATTCTAGTGACAGGCCACACAAATGTCCAGAGTGTGACAAGGGTTTCATTCGCACAGCCGATGTCTGGAGGCACCTACGCAACGTGCACAAGATAGAGCGCTCCATGGTGATCTTGGGAAACGGCATGGCTAGGAACCCGTGGTCGATAGTGCACCGTAACCAGCACACTGTTGAGTACACTGATCAGCCTTGTGCAGAGAACCAGAAGACTGAGGAAGATGACTATAATAAACCTTATGCCTGTCCAACATGCGGCAAAGGTTTCGATAAGCCTAACCTGCTTTCCAAACACAAGGTGATCCACCGGCAAGAGAAGCCCTATAAGTGTCAGGAATGTGGCATGGCATTTGTCCAGCTGCTCAGGCTGAAAAGACACCAGCAGACTCACTCTGGGGAGCGTCCCTTCTATTGCGAGGAGTGTGGAGGGACATTCACCCGGCTGGCATCGCTCCAGCGCCATCACCGCATTCATACTGGAGAGAAGCCCTACTCTTGCAATTACTGTGGTCATTCCTTCACCGAGTCAGGTACCCTACGGAGGCATGAGCGCACACACAAATTGGACAAATCTTAATTCTTTGTTCATTTGTGATTGTTGTCTCCTTGGTTGCTTCTTACTTGAACGAAACCTGCTTGGTTGGGATGGAGAAAGCGCTCCACTGCATGCGCTCTGGCCAGTCCAGACCTACTTCTCGGCAGTGGCTGACAGGGAATGCTAGTTCATCAGGGGGATCTCTGGAGCTTGTACTGGTAGAGATTGCACTTACTGGCTTTAAACTGGCTTTGTGTGAAAAAATAACCTAACTACCACCGAGCAATGAAATGTGAGGCCTAAGACAACTGAAATCACTCACATGTGCTAACACAGCCTCGATTTGCTGAACTGATGATGCATCAGCTTGAGCTTTTTGCAAGGATGCACGGGCTATGAGACTTCTCTCTGCAGTCTTGGTCACTAGATAAATTGGCCCTACCCTCATGTGGGATGGCTCTTTGGCACTGGATTTGAAGATCTGTTGTTGCAGGTCTTTGCTAAGTCAGAACAGTTCAGAACTGTTACCCTACCCCTTCTCTCCTTGCTTTCTGCTGAATTTTTCTTTCCATTACTTTTTTTATTTGGAGGGGAGTATCTTGTTGGTTATTTAAAAAAAAAACAACAACCACCCACAAAACAGTTCCTTAATAAACTCAACAGTTACCAGCTGTGTTTCGTAAGTGGTTTTGTCTAAGGGAGTACACATGCACTGTTGTGTGATTAGTTGAATGTCTGTTAATGGAAAAAGCTTTATTTTCGCTATGATGGTGTATGTTCTTGGGGTGAGGGATTTGAATACATTTGTGTGTCTGATGGAACAGTGCACTGTAGATCTGTCCAGCTGAGTAATACAGTAGCAAATGTTTGAGAACACAAAATTCAAAGAGCAGAAGACCAAATTTAAGCCGTCTTTACAACTCATTGCATTGGAATCTTCTTCATTTAAACGTTTTCACACACGAGGAAGCTTCTCATAACAAAACCATGTTTTGTGTTCTGTGACATGTCTGAGCGCTACCTAAAGTGTGGGCTAGACTCTTCACTTTGATTTAGGTTCAAATGTCTAGTGAAGAAAAATTTCCTTAGAAACTAGCCCAGCAGTCTCAGGCAGGTGCTGCCAAACCCCCTGAGGCTGTAACTTCCAAAGAGGTATGTATTGCCTCAGCTATAGCAGTGGGGTTTTAAACTTTGAAACTTAGTAATGACACTTTATATACGGGTAACCACTGTGGTAGAATCATTCAGTTTGCCCTTAAATTGCAACCTTAATTTCCTTTCTATGTCAGAAAGCTTTGCTTCCTTTCCCCTGCCAGCTGCTGTAATTTCACTGATTTCTTTCCAATGCATTCTGCCTTTTCAGCAGGAAGTTGTGCAGCAGAGTGAAAGTAAAGCTTCAGGGTAATGTACCTTTGCATTTACTACCAGGCTATTTAATGTAAAGTACTGATTGTTTGCATGTTTCATAGTGTAAAAAATGGTGATGGTTGCTTAGCACCTTCCACCCGTGCAACAGCTGAGCAGGCGTTTTACGGTTGTGGATACTGTCATGTTTGATGTGAGGTCCTTGGCTCAGATCAAGCACAACCAACCATCCACAGCAGCACTTTAGCTTGATTGTGAATGGGAGACTATTGCTCCCGGCCTCACTTAGGCCTCACTTACGGGTCATTTTAATTTCATTCCTCAAAGGAGTCTCCAGATTAGGAAACTGATCTGCATCCCACTTCGTAAGGATGTGTTACATTGTCTGAAACTATGTACTTTTGTAATGCAGATACCTCTGCCGGGATGGCTGGACCCTGCATACCATATGCATTTGCTACAGCTGTGAGTGAGACTTCTCCAAACTCCCTTCTGCAGGTAGTTCCAGTACGGTTTTAGGTTTCTGAAGGTCTTTTGACAAGGCCCCTCACCAAAGGGTCAGTCTTACCCGAGGGCTGCTTAGCATCTCTAAGAGGAAAGATCTTTGCATGAAAAAAATCCTGGCTGAAAGGAGACTGTGGGTAAATGATCTGCAAAGAGACACCTTCAGTGCTGTTCTGTGGGGACTGCTGTTCAACACAATCTGAAATGACCTGGAGTGAGGGCAGATAGCAAGGTGACAAAGCCATTCCAGAAGCTATCGTGCAATAAGTTTCCACCCTTTATCTTCTAAACCCATTTTGAAGTTGTCAGCTGCAGTCTCCCCTTTTCGGCATCCTGCTTCTCGTTCAGGTGTGCAGTGCTCTTGCTGTAGGGGGTTTTAATATCCAATTAAACTTCACCACTATGCGCACCTTCATGTTGTGTGACTGTTCTGCTTAGACAGTTGTGGTAATTGGGAACATCTAGTTATTCTGCTTTTTGGTGTTAGCAGTTGGTGGAATTTGTACCTCTAAGAGCATAATGGTGAAAGCGTTTTGAACAAAGGTCTGTTTAATGGGAAGAGTAAATGGTTGGTGAAATGAAAACTACTAGGCTTAACTAAAAGGTTATTAAAAAGATATTTGCCTGGAAGGTTGACTTGCGTATAAAGTGCTTGAATGTGTGAAAGGAGTAATTAAAATGTGGCATGGTTTCTGGGAAAAGTGTGTTGAACCCTCTTCAAAGAAACTTCCACTAACTCCTGAGGAAGCTACAGGAAATCCCTTGGAGCTTAATCTAACCAAGAGATCATCACTTCAGCATGTTACATTTTTAGTATAAAGGTTTGGAATTGTCTCCCAGGCCATGACGCTCTCATGGTGTCAGTCTGAGTTGCTGGTAGCCTACAACAGACATAGCCAGTCACAGTAGCTAGCTGAAGCAGGAAGACAGTGAGCAAATATACCTGCTGTACAACATTGCTTCATTAGAGAGGTTTTGAATTGTGTGGTTTCAGCAGAAGTAATTTTTCTTTGATTCAGAGTAGCTCTGTTAGTTCATTTGTGTCTGTAAAGGCCATGGAAGAAGCGGTTCCCTTTGATACTGTGCTGTGCAGAGGACTCGCTCACAGGCTGTCATTGCCGGGGCATCACAGGAGGAACTTGGACACAAGCAAAGCGCTGGAGCTCTGGGCTAGGCAGGGGATCCTGATTGTGCGAGTGCTTTTGATCACTGGGTGATGTTTGTGAACAGTGGAATGTAGAAATACACTTTGCTCTTTGCTAGTTTTACTGTCCCCTCACTACATCACTTCTGCCCAAGTCATTTCCATCACAGGAAAGTTGTCTCAAGTCTAAAAAGTTAGAACATCTCCAGCACTGCAGACTCCTGGCCCTCACTGACCTGGAATCACCGGCCAGTCCTTGGCAGCTATGGTACTATTTTCTTTGTTAACAAAGGAGTTGCATGGTAAATACACCTGTGCTTGTGGAGTGTTCATACAACACCTTGCACAAAGGAAAAACTACTACTGTACAGTCTTTCTGCTGCTCTGTATAGTGTCATCCTCCTCTTACACTGTTTGCCTTCTCCTGGTGTGGAGGAATCTGAAGCAGGAGTCTGATGTAAACAGGGAGAACTAAGCAATCCATCATTTGTCAATTAATCTGAGCAAAGTGCATTGAAATCTCTGGAGTAGGCAGCTTTTATTTAAAGTGAGACTTCATCATGTGATGATCTGCCTCTGATGGATGTTGTGAAGTTTCTGTTGGCATAAGGAGCCTCCACTGCAGTTTCCTTACTTATAGACTGAAAACAAGCAGGGGCTGAGGTCTCACCAACAGAAGGGCAGATAACATACTGGAAATAGAAGGGAAAACAATTTTTTTTTATTTTGGTGGTCCCAGCTGTGTCTGATGCTTTGAGAAGTTAAAAAGGTGTGGGCCTGTGCAAGGTTAGGGTCATCTAACCTCTAACTTTTAAAACCAACTACTGAATGGGAGCCAGCCCATGAAGCAGGTAACACAGCCTCTGCACCAGAGTGCAGTCTACTTGCGAATTCACTGCAGGGTGGCTGTGCTGCTGAACTGCCCGCTGCCACGTGGCAATGTTGTTTTCCAGGGGAGGGTGTGCTCAAATGAATGTGCTCATGCAGTTCATGTAATGGCTTTCCTCTTGTTTATCTGCTAGAGGAAAACATGGGAGCTATCAGCTCCTCTTCTTATTAAGGACAATTGTTGCTTTCCTGCTTCAAATCTGAAAGCAAGAACAGTGATTTATTCTGAGAAGGTCTGTTTCTGTGCAAGCTACCAGCACACATCTTGTTGGCTACAAGGGACTCTTAAGGAGTAGGTCCCTGGGCTTAGAGCCATGCACATGTAGCAGGAAGGTAGCCTAGCCACCAGCTTGCCATTTAACATCTACTCCCAATAGCTACCTCGTATGTCTTAAAAAGAGATGTCTTCCTCGATGCAAGGAGGTTCGTTGTTGAGTGTGGTAAGTTTTACCCCAAAAGAGTCAGCATGTTTTGCTGGCCTGCTTGCCCAGCAGGCTCTGTTCTCTTGCTTGAAAGAGATTGTGCTAATTTTCTTCTTCCTCGATACCCCGACCGTTGTTGATGCTCGTGAAAATATTGCTGGTGCTGTCAGCAGGGATGGTTTAGTGACTTCAGCGGGTTTTTTTTGGCTTGCTTGGTTGATTGACAGTAATTTAGAAAGAGGAGTTGCTAAAACTTGCGGCGTCAGCGGTTGTTAAAGGATTTGGCCTGAAGACTTTTGATGGGTAAGTGGTGTGAGTGATGGATGACTTGTTTTCATCTTGGGGAAAGGGAATTGGGAGAAGGTACTATACAGCATCCAGTCTCCCAGACCACAAGATTAAAGTGTGATCTAACTCAACTTCCTTGTGGGACCTCTTAGGAAGCTTGCCAGTACGTATGTCTTAGCTCTTACATTTAAGAAGCTCTTGGACCACTTGTATAAATATAAAATCCAGCTAACCTTGTTTAAAAAGAAGGTGAACTTGCTTGTGGAAGTTTGTCTGCTGACTGTGCGAAATGGTTTGCCCCAGGAGCCTGAAAAAAAGGCATTGATTTTTGCATTGAGAAGAGTCTGTGCTCTGTAATGTGGTTCAGTGCAACCCCACAGGAATATTTCTGCTGGCACAGTGTTATATTTGCTGGATGAAAGCTGACCTTGCCAGAAGGCACGGCTGTGTTGGAGCACTGTGGGAAAATCTGGGCACTTACCACACTGCCTCGGCTGCTGGCACTGAATCCAGTGGCCTGGGGACGTTTTTCACCTGGTACAGTAGGCTTTGGGAGATGCTTCCTTCCCAGAGGGCTGGGGGGTTGGGGGCTGTGTTACCTGAGTGCAGAGGGATGGTTAGCTGGTCCTGTCTTCACCTGCACATCAGCTCCAGGTTACAGTGCAGCAGCGTGCGAGCACGACAGAAGTGCACTTACGTGGAGGAGGCTGAGGTCCGTGTTTGTGACCATGGTCCTACAGGTGGAACCTCTGCTGAGACAAGGCTGCCTGCATACTCTCTGCGAAGCCTACCGCTAGCCTTTGCTTGTCATGTACCAAACCTCACCCCTTGGGATACCTGCAGGGCTTGGGTTGAGGTATAAGAAGACATCTGTGCGTAGTTGCAAGACTTTGTGTCCTGCTTCGCTTGTGAACATGTGCAGATGCACAGTCCTAGCATACAGTTACAGACACTGAAATGTGCTACACATCTGTGCAAATACAGCAGCACGTGTGAGCTAGAAGTGCAACAGTTTTTCTTTCAAACTGTTCATGGCATACATGAGTAGACAGAGAGTATTTATTTCCAGTGTATTCACTTGAGAGAGAACAGCAGCTTTAAAATAGCTCCAGGGCAGGGGAGTTCATGTAAACACAAAGAATATCCCCAGTTTTAACTACATTATTTCCTTCTCTGTTTGCATACTGTGACACAGCATCCAATTTGAAATGATCAGACAGTAATCACTGCAAGAGTGAAAAATAAAGCTAGGCTCCCCCTGTCCTTGGCAGCTACAATACTATTACAGTACAAGCCCATTTATTATGAGCACATTTCTGTATCATCATTTACAGGTATATTTACATGCTTTCAATAGCACTGCATGGCCAGGTGGTCTGGGAGCAGAGCTTGGCTCTTCAAGCAGGTTTTTATCACTTTGGAGGGCAGAATAAGAAATCCAGAAGTAATATCTGAGTAATGTGGGACATTGTCCCAAAGCGCAGGGGGGTAGTGCTGGCAGCAGTGTTGTTGTAAAGGTCTGACCCACTAAGGTGGCAAAGTGAAAGATCTTTGCTCCACTCCAAACTGGAAACAAGGATGGCTCTTGTTCTGGATGTGCTTCCTCAAATTGGTGTGTTTTCTTGCTTTCTTGATAGAAGACAGCCAGCTCTGAGCAGGGAAAGGCCCAGCTCGATCTGTTTTGTTCATAATGAAGAGGGGGAAGTAAATCTGGGGAGGCTTTTCACAATTTCCAGTGCAGAGCCTTGTTGAGTGCATTGTGCACTCACCTGTCTTTTGAACTGACTTCCTTTTTATTTTGCAGTTTGCTATAATTGCTTTTTTTCTTCTTTTATCAGGAAACAACCTTGAGGAAGAGGTTTAAGTGACTTTGCTGTCTTGTTTTGTAAAGATTTTGCAGACTGACTGTGTACAGACCTTTAAGACATGACCACTACCCCTGGCAGTGGAAATGATGGAGTCAGCCTAGCATGCACCTTCCTGTCATGGTTTAACCCCAGCCAGCAGCTAAGTACCATGCAGCCGCTTGCTCTCTCTCCTGCCCTGCATTGGGATGGAGAGGAGAATTGGAAAAAAGGTAAAACTTGTGGGTTGAGATAAGAACAATTTGATAATTAAAATAACAACAACAATTGTAATGAAAAGGAGAAAGAAAGGGAGAGGAATAAAACTCAAGGGAAATAAAACCAAGATGCACAATATAATTGCTGATGCCCAAGCAGTCCCTGAGCAACAATTGGTAGACCCTGGCCAGCTCCCCCTGGTTTATATACTGAGCGTGATGTTCTGTGATATGGAATAGCCCTTTGGCTAGTGCAGGTCAGCTGGCCTGGCTCTGCTCCCTCTTGGCTTCTTGTGCCCTGTGTCTCGCTGGCAGAGCATGGGAAAAAGGCCTTGGTTTAGAGTAAGCACTACTTAGCAACAACTAAATCATCAGTGTGTTATCAACATTATTTTTGTACTAAATCCAAAACAGCATTGTACCAGCTACCAAGAAGAAAATTAACTCTCCCAGCCAAAACCAGGACACTTCCTTATTCTTTCAGACTGGTCCATCAGCCGTTCCTGGAAAAGTTGGCATGCTGGAGGTTGGACAGGCTGAAGCAGAGTGATATGGACTCTGGAGCAGCACAAACCCACTACGTTTCTGGGCTTCATCTGACACCTGCTTCCCTTGTGGGGGAAGGGGATACTTGTCCTAAGACCACGCAGAGCCTTGTTCTCCCTTCTGGAAGGTCAGTGCCAAACACCAGCTCAGGGTATACTCAGCTTTGCTGTGCATGAGAGACTAAAATCTGGGGATACTCTGACTCAGGAAACACCAGAAGCTTTCCTATAGTGTTCTTGTCTCCTTCCAATGAACCTGGTGTTGGGCTGGCATAGCAGGAGGGATGGAAGGAAGGGCCAGAGGCAGGGGTGCCCTTGGGTGATGGGCTGAAGTGTAAGCCAAGTGGGACTGGTGGAGGTTATGATGAGGGCAAGGATGACTTGGGGCTGTGTCAAGAAGCATGAGGTTCATGTGAATAGCATTCTGGGTCTTGGATCCTGACCAGCCTGGCGTTGGTGAGCAGGCACTAATAAATAACACACTTTTAGCTAATGAGAAAGGTGGAAGGGGCTTTCAGTTTTCTCCCAGATGCCAGGGCCCTTGCCGAAATGAAGAGGTTGGCAAGGTGCATCTGCTGTGTCCCCTGACCATTCCGTGTCTTACAGGCCCAGCTCTGGCTCTAGGTGGGTGATGAGTCTTTCTTCCCAAGCCCTGTGTTCATGGAGTTGTGAAAAACAGCTGGGAAGTCCCTTTCCCAGAGGTGGCCAGCTGAGGTTTTGGGAGAAGCTGGCAGTGTGAGCCCTATCTGCATGAGGATGCTCCAAGGTGGGCTCCCATCCAGAGAACTGCTTCCCCTGCCTGAGAGGCTCGGATGCAGCTGGTACACCAGTGTAGCTGGTGGGAATTAAATAATGCTGGGCAGGACAGCAAGGGATGGGACTGCAGCTTCATCACAGAGCTGCTCCCAGGCAGCTGCTGGAAAGACCTTTCAGGCAAGTGCTATAAACCAGACAGTGAAGCTCAGAGCCCTTTATGTGAATAACTTGGGCAGGGAGATCTGGCTGGCAAGATGTTGTTTGTCACCAAGTAAGGCTGAATAAATCAGGTACTGACCCCTAAATATCTCTGTTGTCATTTGGAAAACCCTTGGGTTATAGCATTTGGGGGCACAGCAATAGCTAGCAGTTAATTATCAAGTAAGAAAGAGAAAAAAAAAAAGCGCCGAAAATGCTTCTTGCCCTTTTGTTCTTCACAGTAGACAGGTGAAAACAATATGTTCCCAGCAGTAACTTTTAATTATTTTACCACTGCGCATCTCCCTTACACTACAAGTTAGAAATGTCAGTTTAATTTTCTTTTAATTGCCTCAGCTATCAGGTAGCTGAGAGAAGCCATTTTTACCAACTGTCTAGTCCCTGTTTTGGTCTCAGAAAACAGCTTATTGCCGTAGAAACACTCAGTGCACTTCTGCTTTGGAAAGAGGCTCTCCAGAGAGGAGAGCGAGGGGTGCAAATATTTTGCCTGTAATTACCGTATCCAGCATACTCTGTGTGGAAGGGTTGTGTTTTGTGGTGCTCATCTGTTTGGCAGCACAGGAGGGTTGGGCTTTGGTTTAGTTTTCCTCGCTTAATTCCATGTGGAATTTAAACCCAGCGTGTGTTTGTTTAACCCACAGAGGTGCTGGATTCTAACCATCCCGTGGAACATGTGCAGCACCTTTGCACGGCTGGGGCAGGATGCTCAGCCTTGCCGGGAGGACAGATCCCATGCCAGCCAAGCTGGGATCCTTTTTTCCTGGAGGGAGAGGAATAAGAAATATATAATGCGTGAGTGACTGAGCTCTGCCTCTTTGCCCAGTGCTAGATCCGCCTGCTTTTTGCTGACCACCCCCTCTTTCTCCGTCAGCCATGGGCTGGGGGCTCTGGGAAAGTCGGGGTTCCTCTGTGCCGTGCTGGGGGATGTCATCGTCCATGCAAGAAGGACTGGTGGTGCACTCACCACCGGGGCTGGCGGGTGCCGCTTGAGGGTGGCTAGGCAGGTGAAGGCATGGGAGCAGGCAAAAAGTTGCTCGCTGGTGTGTGTGTGTAGTGGTGGCAGGCGAGGTGGGAGGACTGGGTGAAGGCTTTGCTGCTGGTAGGGCACTGGTAGGGCTGCTTACCCGTGTGCAGACAGTGGTGCTGTGCGGTGTGCCCTGGTGTGAGTAGGCTTTGCTGCAGAGCCTACAGGCGTAGGGCTGTTCATCTCTTGGCGGCTCAGCAAGTTGCTGGGCTTCTTGAAGGACTGCAGGCACTTGTAGGAACGTTTCTCCAGGGTGGACCTCTGCAGACCCCCTGGCACGATGGCCTCTGTGCTGGTGAGAGCTGATGCTCTCCGGGTGACGTGGCTGGAGTGGCTGTCTCTGGGTACCTCCCCAGAGTTGCTGCCCAGGGTCACTGCGGTGTCCTCAGCACCACAGAGCCTGGTGGCCCTGCCATCCATCTGGGGTGGGTGCTGCTGGCACAAGGGTTCCCTGCAGCTGAGCTCATCACTCAGGTGAGCTCACCAGCAGGTTCAGCTTCCTGGTCATGCCATTAGCATTGACAATGGTAAAGGTTTTATAGAAGACTTCACCTTCCTGGCACAATGGGTCCCCCAGCATATCTCCTTGGGCCATTCCTTGGACCACTCTAGTTGCTCTCCTTGGTTTCCTCCTCATCAGCATTGCCATCGCACTCCAGGCACTGCAAATCAGATCCCCTTCCTCTCATCCAGGCTGCCATGGGAGTACTCCAGATGTTTGGGGTGCTTGGGGCTTGCTGTGCTCCTCACCTGTGTCAAGCATGGATGCCTCTGAGGCTTCTCCAGCCCCTGAGACATTGCTGTAGGGAACCTGGATTTTGGAACAGAGCAGGAGGGGATGATGAGCGTGAGGCACAGAAAACAACCAGGCAGCTCTTTCTTAAAGTGGGTTATTTTGTCTTTGGTCACATTGATTTATGCTTAGATCTGATGTCCTTTTTCCTTCTTCTAATGGCTACAATGCTTATTTGAAAGCATGGATTTTTATTTTCTGTGCGATTTCCCCACTTTTTTAAATACAGAATCACCAGGAAACAAAACACAGATGTTATTAATTACAGAGGCCCTGATACTCTGCCCGATTCCAGATCCGGTGGCTGTTTCTCCTGATGGCTAAGGAGATCACATGTTACAATGCCAAGCGAGCACTAGCCACTTCCTCTGTCCTGGAGGGGCCCAGCAGTGAAAAGAGCTCCATGTTAATGCAGAATCATGCAGTATAAAAAAGTATCGTCTTAGTAAAGGTCACGTGGCCACACAGAGCATTTCCAGAGAAAGAAAAATAGCAAGAAGGTGAGAAACCAAGGACGACATCTTGGAGCTGTGATAGTGAAGGTGGGAAAGCTGCCCGACAGCCCACTGGGCTGGCTCGGCAGAGCAGATGTCCTGTGTGCTGCTGGCAGTGGATGTGGGCAAGCCAAGCTGCTTCCTGCCCCTAGGCATGGCAGCGGCAGTGCAACCACATTCCTACTCCCCTCTTTTATGCAGAACATTTAAAGAGAATTAAAATCAGACCCTGACTGTGAGCCAGATGCAGCCAGCAAGCACTGGGTTTGCTGTTTGTGGGATGTGCAGTGCCGAGGAAGGGAGGTTTGGCGTGTCACAGTTGTTATTTTCACCAGTGCTCTTTGCAATTTTGCAAACAGGTCAGCGGGCTCTGCTCATGCGCATGTGTAAAATGGCCTGAGGAGCTTATGCTGCGTGTGGAGTCTGAAGAGCAACGCGTGTCTGTTCCCCATGCTGCTGCAGGGCTGGGGAGGTGTGGGGAGGGGGGCATCTGAGCAATCATTTCTCAGGAAGGCAAAACCAGCTGCAAACCCCAGCAGAGAAAAGGGAGAAGCTCCATTCCTGTCACTGACAAGGGGTGCAGTGAATTCCTCTTGGGATGCTGAATTCCTCTTTGGATGCTGATTTACTAGTATCCCCCACCAGCCTTGTTCAGAGGCTGCCGGGTAGTTTGAAGCCAGCTGGCTGAGCCTGAGCAAGCCTGCTGCTGACAGAGACAGCACTTGCGAGCACTGGGAAATGCCAGCGCTACTTTTATCTCTTTCCTTGCTCCCCAGGGGGGAAGCTGTGGGCAGTGGTGTACAGGCTGTCCAGCCTGCTGCTGCAGAGCGAAGGGAGAGGACCTGCAGGAAAACCGCACACACACCCCGCGAGGGCGAACCTGTTTCTCCGAAGCAGCTTTCCAGAGACCGTAATCCACCCTTGGTCTGCCGGGGGATGCCAGGGGCACTTGGAGGTCTCATTGCAGAGGGGAACAGAGCCCAGCAGCCTCTTGGCTGTGCCCTGTCTGGGGTCCCCCACCCACATTGCTTCTCATCACCCTCAGGCCTGCCTGCCTGCCTCCCCCCAGCTCCAGCCGGCAGAGCCTTACCTTGATGGATGAGCATGGGCTGGCAGCCAGAGGGGCAGGAGCAGCCCCCTGGGCCCCTCAGTGGGAGACAAGGGGGGCTGGTGCAGGGCATGCTGTGCAAGTATGTCAGTGTCTAGCTCACTCTTTTGTATCCAGTGGCCCAGCTGCAGAGCCTCCAGAGGTGCGGCCCTTTTTCCTCATCCCAGCCTTGCTGCCTGCATTGAAGAAAGCAGCCTGGGAAATGCAGCAGGGCTGCCCTGTCTGCCTGAGCCCTTCCCTGCTCCTCCTCCCCACCGATGATGGAGACCACTGGCTGCCTGCTCAAGTTGTGCCTCCTGCTGCACCTACCAGGAGGCTTTTGCCTGCTCCTGGCTTTTAGATGTTATTGCCACTTCTGCTGGAGAGACCCCCCAGCATCAGTAGGGCTCACTGGGTGCTTTTCCCATGCCTTCCTCCCAGGACTTCATGCCATAACCTTCATCTCCAGTGCATTATGTTAAATCCCTGCTTTTCTTCTGCTTCAAGATGTGCTTGTCACCATCTGGTTGTTCCTTGGCCACCACGTGAGTCCCTCCCCACGAGTCCAGTGTGGGAGCTTTCCTGCAGGGATATTTCCTCCCTGCTTCTCTTACTGCCTGTCTTGCACACTCGCTTAGCCTTCCTTTCCTCACAGCAGGGATTACTGTCTCCTCTCTGGCATCAGAATCAAACATTTCCCCTTGTTTTGAGCTGACTCACTTCATAGGCAGTCTCAGCACTGAGGACCCGCTGCCTACAATTTTTATTTGGATTAGCAGAAATTAAATCCCAAAAAGTCCTGGCAACAGGTAATATTTCAACAAAACCACTACAGAACAGCCTTCAGTCCTGCACTGCTCTTCAGGGATTTGCATGAGCAAATACAGGAATATGATCCTGCTGTCAGGAACTGGGGGAGCATGTGGGAAGGGGTAATTACCCCCAGGCTGCACTCAGAGCATCTTGAAGACGGTCCAGAGCGCAATACCACTCACCAGGTGGGTGTATGACTATGACAAAGCCATCGCCATCCCACTGCCTGCTCCCTGGGTGCTCATTTCCTCTGGTTTTCCTCTCTTGGACAACTTGCATGCAGTAAATGAGAGCATGTGTCTTGGAGACAGATCTGGATCCAGTAACTCAAAGGAATTAATGTTGCGGCGCCCACAGGAAACCAGAGACATACAAACCCATTTCTGAAGTCAGAGCCAACTGGGCCACGAGGTCACTGCTGAGCGACAGCGTAGGTGAGCAGCTGCGAGCAGGCTGCTTCAGCAGGGCACTGTTGCTTTCCTAGGGGCTGAAATCATTCTTGATTGTGGGGATGTGATTTTATATCACTGGCGCTTTTTTTTATGAACTGGCTCCTCAGACAGTATTCTCCATATGTTAGCATCACTACTCCTGGTAGTCTGAAATCCTCCCAGTAGTTTTTTTTTTTCCCTATCCCTCCTGTTGCACGCCACACTACTCCAGCAAAAAGCATTCACCAGGTCTTGGCAGCATCTCTGTGAAGCAGAGGGGATTTTTCTTGGGCTGAAGAATAGTGATAGGACTTGAACCTGTAGGGAAGCTGTCACTGAACACAAGCTGGGGATGGTTTAAAAACCAGAGGGCAAGAGAAAGTCATGGAAAGAGATCTGCAGAGGTTGGAAGCAGGTTTGGCTCATTATGGTGAGAGCAGCATCGTTACTGGGGCCAGCTGAAGCCTGTTCACAAGCTGCAAAGAAAGCAGGGACCAGGGCTGGAGCTCCCTGTCTAACACAGGTTGCCAAAAATAATGCCAGGCTGGCATGGTGCTGTGGTGACCCTGGCATTGCTTGTCCCCCTCTAGCTATGCTGGGTGTTTTAGAGTATTTGTGGGGGTCCCTCCCCATGCACAGCTCTTTGCCTGCTCGAGGCAGGCATGCTGCTAGGGCCAGCCTGAAAGAAAACTAAATACTGCAGAAGAAAAAGGTAATTTTTTTTGTGTATCACTCTCCCCTTCAGACTCTTGAAATAAGGGACAAATATTGTCAGAGAAAATACAACAAACTGTCCTCCACGCTCGGGTCTGTGAGTAACGTGTTCTGGGCTGGTTTCTCACTGCAGCAGAGCTCTGTGCTGAAGATGCAGCCAAGAAAATACCTTATGAGATGCCATATACTAAGAAAGCGCAGTGACATACAACTGGGTGAGAAAACAGTGATTTAAGAAGAAAAAGGTGTCACAAAATCTATAACATGCAGGTAAGTGCCTTTTTCTTTATTTTTCTTTGTGAAGTCCTCCGTTTTTCCTTGCAGTCCCTGGACTGATCTGAGATCTGCCTGGTGTATACCCTGGTTACCAGTGTTAGGTTATGGGATAAACACCATGTTGCCTGCCCACAGAGGAATGGTGGGAGGAAGCCCAAATAACACCCTGTCTAAGCTGCTCCCAGGCCCATCACAGGAGCTGTCAGAGGCACAAAGTCAGATGGGAACCTAAATTACAGGCTCAGTGGGAGGGGACACCCTGGCTTGGCTCCCCTGGCGCTGTCTCAAGAGAACCCCAGCCCCATGGGCCATCAGGACAAGGCAGCTGGAGTGGCTGTCCTAAACACTTCTGGTGTGGATGTCCCCGCTTTTTGGGGATGTCCAAAGCCAGCTGCTGGGGGTCTCTACCACAGCTGCACTGGAGTTGTGGCACGTTCAGATGCCAGCAGCTGGGGAGACTGGGATCTGGGGGCAGCTACTGGGCAGGCTGCGCGTCTCAGGCCACGTGGGCAGAAAACATAGGAAATAACACCGCAGCATTTGGCAACGGCACAGCAAATCTCAGTGCCAGACCTTTCCCTCAAAGGTGATTTTGCTCTCGGACAAGCCTGATTTCACTCATTTGCACTGTCCCTTATGGCCACGTGCACACCAGCACCAAGGTGCATGGCAAGGTGGCCTGTCCAGCAGTCAGCTTGTGTCTGGATGGTCTGTCCAGGACACTGGGGACAAGGGACACCGGCTCTCGGCTTCCCTCAAGTCTCCCAGGCTGCAGTTAGGTTGGTGATCCTGGGCTGTTTTTTCTGTGCATTTCTGCACCCTTTAGGACCTGAGAGCAAAGTGAGCTCAGTCCCCTCAGTTAATCTCAGCATCCTGGAGTGTGAATGTACTAATCTCTTGTGGTAACTTGCTGCAGCCCTAAAGTGGACGTGACAGATGCGCTCGATAGATTTGTGCTCACTGTTGATAAAAGGAGACATACTTGTCCCCATGAGAAAAGTATTTTGTCTTGTTTGTAGGTGGAGAAAATGCTTTACAATTAGATTTTATTTTTCTTTATGACTATTTTAGTACTGATACTCCTGCCCCGTTTGATCCTTTCTTTTTTCCATCTTCTGCCATGGCAGCTGACCTACAAAGCAAGTTCCCTCAGTCCAGGGGCTGGGTTCCACATCTTGGATAACGTTTCTTTTTAAGTGTATTGCTCAGCACTTGTCTTGGATCCTACCAGGGAATTTCAAAGCAGAGCCATCAGCCTTTTGGACCTGCTGGGCTTGGCTGGTCCTCAAGCACTCTGTATTTTGGCAGGTCCCACTTCAGTGGATGCAAGTGCTGTTCAAATATAAAGTGGGAATTGATAACGAGGGTTGCATCTGTTCACGCTAGGGCTCTTCTCAGCCCTCACTGTTTTCCAAGTAAAGGTTTGCGATCCCTCACATCAGCCACTTTCTACCTCCTACAACAGCAGCTGCACAAAGCCCACTGTACACCCTTCTCTTGCCTCAATGCTGGTAGCTGCTCCCCCCAGTTTTCTGCACCAGTTAATGCAAGAAACAATATCGTATGCTGTTTCCTACAGAAGCACTGCTGCATTTGTAAACTCACATAAGAAGTCATCTAGATCCCTGCAGAGGTCAAATGATGTGATGCCTCTTGTTGACTCTCAGCCAGGCTTTGGGGATAGTCCCCACCATCACATAAGTAACTGGGAAAGGGAATTCACATTCCTCCTCTGTTTTTTGCCTGCAGTAGCCTCCAGCAATGTGTTACCATGCCATCTTCCATGGCCCTGTCCCTCTTGAAGGTCAGAGCAACCCTCAGCCTTAGTCAGTGTTGTGACCTATAAACCCAGGCCTGCTTGTGGACACCCTCTGTCTCGGGTGGGTAATCTCACTTATAAACTCTGCAGCCTCTTAGAAAAGATCAGCTTAAAAGCATTTAACAAGTATAGCTGAAATCCCGGTTCCTTCTCTAAAGGTTAAACTTCTGAACTGCAGATAATTACTACTCTTCTCCTCCCTTTGATGGCATCTCCTATCTTAAGCTTTAGAAACAATATGTAGGTGCTTCGAAGTTTAAAGTAAGTGAACATCTCTTGATGTGGCTGTGAGTTAAAAAATACCGTCTTTGTGTTTCCAAATGAAGAACCCAAGGCAGAAGAGCTGGAGGTGTGCTCCCATTCAGCGCGTGAGTCACCAGCAGAGCTGAGGGCAGCGCTCCGTGCCAGGGTCTTACTTCAAAGAGCAGCAAGGCTGGTACTTGCAAAGCCAGCCTGTTGGCAGGGGACATGGGACACTGCTCTGCTGTCCCTGTGCTGCTGGGTGATTGCATGTTCGTTAGCTGCAAACGAGTGTACCAGCCACGTACACAGCCCTTGGGTAGGGTAGACGTGGTGTTTGGCGGGACTGAAGCGCGGCTGCCTTGTGCTCCTTGCTGCTGGGCTGCAGCTGCCAGCTCTGTGCTGCCCACATGGTTTGGTGTCAGTGGGGCATCTACCAACCGTGGCTTTGTGTGGAGATGGTGGCGTGGGTGCTGCCCCAGCGCCTGTGGCACTCCGTGCTGGAGGGTCTCTGCAGGGACAGTCCCCTGCAGGCAGGGATGGAGGAGGACCAGGCCTGGGTGGCAGAGGCAGGCTGGCATGTCCTGCCGAGCAGCAGGCAGCAGATGGCAATGTCGCCTTGCAAGAACTGCAGGGAAGGATGCAGGCAGGGATGCAGGTAGATGTTTGCTGTGCTGACAGCTTGGAGACGGGACAAAGTGACCCCCTCGGCAGCGGCTTCAGCTTCTTTAGCAGAATCTGGTGAGTTTCAAGCAGCACTAGATACCTGGTAGAGGTGCTCCTCGGCCCTGGGCTGTCTTGGGTCCCTGCTCCCTGTGGCCACCCAGGTGGGAGAGGTGAGTGAGGGGGAAGGCAGGGACACCCCTTTCTGCCTGCTGCCCTCCTGTCCTGCCAGGGAAAGGCTGCTCTGGGGCTGCCCACACTGGACTGGTTGCAGTTGGAGTAGCCTCAAGATATGAAATAGCCCAGGCTGGCTGTTGCCAGACCCTTGCAGGGTATGATTTTGACAGCTGAGGAAACTGAGGCAGGGAGTGTGCTTGTAAATGGGTACTGGAGTCAACACGGAGCTGGTCAGCTGTTGTTTCTAGCAGTGGGGTGAAGCTGCTCCCACCACTGAGCCTTGGTAAAGGCTTGGCATGGCCAGGCCACAAGCTTTGGCAGGGTGTCATGTCTCCTTTCCCTGACTCACCTCATTGCCAGTGGGTATTTTTGGGGTGCAGCAGGCTGGGGGGCTCAGGTGGCCGCATCTTTTCTCCATGCTCAGGGAGCGCTCTGTGCCCCACAGAGCCGTGGTGGGGTGGAAAGCCAGGCTGTTCCCTGTAGCTGTTGCTGCCTGGCTTGGCCACATCCCAGGGCCATGGGGCCATCCAGAGCTGTACCTCAGGGGACTTTGTGCGGCCGTGCGCTCTCTATCTGATGGGAGGAGAGCCAGTGCTGGAAGCTCGCTCTTCCCCCTTTCTCTGAGAGGCTCCATCCCATCCTTCATCAGGTAGGGCTGCTGAGCTCAGGGAAATGGGAGCTGTTTTCCTGCTCGGGGCAGGCTCCTGAGGAGTGGCCATGCCATTTTGCTGACTCCCCCGAGCTAACAACATCCTAGCTACTGCATCAGCAGTATGGAAAACAGGGCTGTCATCAGCCCTGGGTGTACAGTTGGGAGCTCCGGGGTGCTGCCGATGTAAGTAGCATAAGCAGCCAAGGCACTTCATCGCAGGCCTGTGAAGGAGAGGCCAGAAGGTACTGGGAAGTAATTTTGAGTTGTCAAGAGGTGTACTGTGGGTCCCCTTGGCCTCCCCATTGCCTGGCTCCAGCATGTGTCACCTTGGACTGGGACCAAGCTATTCACCAGGGAGTGAGGCACTGAACTGCACTTACTGGGGCCATCCTTTGCTCCCCAAGTGGGAGTGCTTCAAATTGGCACAGGGCCATGCTGGTTGAACACTCCTGATTCAGCACTTTTCCTGCCAGAACTTTACAGTGGGTGTGAGATAACAAGAAGATACTGTGCGCAGAGGGGTGACGGTCATCCTGGCCCAGTATCTCCTGATTAGGTGCAATACAGAGATACTGACTGTGCACTCTCAGCATGCTGGGGCCAGAGGTGGGGTTTAGCAAAAGGTTGTGTGGGTCTTGGAAACAGGGATGGATCCTTGTGGTGCCCCTGTCACCCACCCTCAGCTGTATCCCTGGCTCTGTGCTAAAGAATGCAAGTACCTTGGAAGGTGCTGGGTTTGGGATGCTTCTAAAAAAATTAAGGCTTTATGCCAGAAGGCATCAGGTTGATGTGGCCTGAGCCTAATTTCTTCTTCTGAGAGAATTTGTGTGGCTCTGTTTTCTTTTTACATTTACCTAAAGCATGGCATTTGTGTCATCCGTTAGACAGCGGCCAGGCTTCACTGCAGCAGCAGCTGTGTTTTGGGGGAAGGAGAAGTGTCCTGGGCTGATACATCCACAGAACATTGCAAACGGTGCTTATGAGAGAGCGATCAGACTGAATGAGAGCTCCCGAGAGAGGCACTGAGGTTTTTGAGCTGGGCTCTGAATTAATGCTATGTGTGGTTTCATGTATTCCTCCCCTCTGAAATTATGCTTTGGTTTACAGGAGAGACTTGACGTTTCACATTAGCCCTTAGCTGAGACACTTGTCTCAGCTGGAGGAGCACCAAGGAGACCGAGGCACAGTGCGAAGGTGCAGAGGTCTTCTCTGTCCAAGAGGATGGTAAGTGTGATGTGTAACAAGCGGGGACCGATGGCAGAGAGGGAGTGTGGGTACCCAGAGAAGGGGACTGGCAGTGCTAGAAAAGCTATGGCTAGAAATGAGGAAACCCTCCCTGACTTGGAATCAAGTACAATACTGAGCCAGATCCTTCTCCACTTGTTTTGTGTCCTGATCACCTAGAAGTCCTGGAAAAATTAATGGAGAGGGGAAAGTAATCAAAACTTGAATGCATTGCATGTTAGTGGTGGCCTTCCCTTGTAGTGGAGATAAGGAATATGCAGCCTTTGCAGTTAGGGGAAGGAGCTGATTTCAGTCCAGGACCAGGAGATGACTATCTAGCTGGACATTGCTTGTGCCACGTAAACCTGCTGGGGGTCAGATTGCTGCCAGTGTTATAAACCTCCATCATTTTCCAGACGCCAATAGGCCTTTATCTCTTAAAATGAATCTTATTAACTAGGAGTGGACTTTGCTGCCTGTATTGTGGCCTTTAAGCCTCACTTGAGGTTCTTCACCCTCAAATAAACTGGAGAGGGTTTGACAGGGTAGAGGAAAAGAAAAACAAAGTAGTTTCCTCCAGTGTGAGCTTCTCTGAGCTGTGGGTGTCCTGCCGGCCCCATGGCTGGGCACTGCTTCAGGACCAACTCCAGGTTTGCTCCAGTGCAATGGTTGGGATCCAGGGTGGTCTGGGGGCTGTGCCAAGCTCATGGATTCCTCTGCGCTGGAGCAGCCCAGGTCCATCACATGTGCAGGGTCTCAGTAGGGCTCTACCAACTCCAACCAAAACAGTTGGGAAGCTCTTTCTGTTTAGAGCAGGAAGCTGCCCTCACTCTGCAGTTCCCCTGGCTGGTTCAGAAGAGCTCAGCAGAGGCACTCACCCACCTAACACTCCTCGCAACCTCTAAGTCCACTGGTAGCAGGCTTGCAGCTAACAACGCTAGGCTACAGCTAACCTCACCTACAGTCCTGCAAGCAGGAACGTCACAAAGGACCTCTTTGGGTCTTTGACTAATTAATGTCTATCTTTGTGTTCCCAGGAAGGCTTCTGTAGCAAGAGCAGTAATTCACTGAGGTCCTGGCATGGGCAATAGCTCCATTTCACACCTGCTCTGTGTGGTACCTGTTAAGGTTATTCTGCTCCCCAGGACAGTTTGAACCACCACCCTGTCCTCCCAGTGTGGCTACTTCCCTCCACTATTTCAAGATAAAGCAGCGTATTTGTCTTGGGAAAGGGAGCCTCTGGTCAAGGGGAAAGGGAACATTATCTTGTCCCTTAATGCTTCGCCTGTTTTGCCAGGCTGTCCCCTTCCCCACTGCACAGGGAAGGAAAGCATTGCTCAAGCCTGGTGGGTGGGACTGCAGAGGGTAAGTGAAGATGTCCTGGTTTCTTTAGGTAGCTATAACCTGCAGGTGTGGAGTTTGCTGTTGGGACCACTGGGCCTCTTCTACCGGCTTGGCTTCTCAAACAGCTGCTCCACGAACTGTGATGAATGGCAGTTTATCAGCAGAGAGAAATGTACTGTGTGCCTTGCTAGCAGGGAGGCTGGGGGCTAGGCTGCCTGTCCAGAGGTTTGCAGAGCTGCTGAGCCCTTCGTGCTGCTCCTTCCTGCATCTCCCTCGGTGGCCAGATCGGCAGAGGGCACTGCATGTCCACACTTGATCCACCTGGGAAGGGAGGGAAGGTCCTCTCCACCCCTCCAGCCTGCAGGGCCAGAGGAGGCATGGACCAGCAGCATTTGTGCTCTGACCACCAGGCCTCTCCCCTAGCTCCCTGTCAAAGAGCCCCGGGCTGCGTGGCCACCCCCCTGATGGAAAGATTGGGTCTGATGAAGGAAATCAGGAGGCACTCGGTGAAATGATGAGCAAATTTAGATCAAACGGCAGGAAATCCGCTCTCTGGCAGTGCAGAAAAGCCGCGCTGTGGAAAGCTGTGGTCCGGGAGGAGGTCATCCAAGACAAACAGGGAGCTGCCTTCTGGGGTGGACTGGCTGACTGGCAGGATGGGCGAGAGCCGGCGATCTGGGCAGGCAAAGCCATAAAAAAGCAGTTTGGCTTTGTGCTCTGCTGTGATCACTGCAGGCGGTCGAGGAGGAGCTCCCACCCTGCCCACGGGCTGCAGGATGGGGGGGTACCCCCAGCCCATGCAGGGAGCAGAAGAAGCCTTTCCCACCATAGCCTGAGGCAGTCTGATGGTTGGTTTTTTTTTTCATTAGAACAGGGCATTTATCACCCTGAGTGGCATCAGCGTGGTCCTACCTGGGTTTGGTGCAGGTTGTGTCCTCTTTGGTGAGGCGCGCAGGGGGCCAGTGCTTGGAGACAGGCTTTGGGCTCTTCCAGTGAGTATTTGTGTGCAGACATGGGGATAAGTGTCCTGAAGGGGATGGTCCCATGGTGCCCATGGAAGTAGCTGCTTGCTGGAGTGAACAGGACAGATACTACCTCTTGCATTGCTGTAGCACTGCAGGTTTCAATGCAATAGTGACTTATCTTCAAGTGGAGTTCCTGGCTGAAGAGGCAGCAGTAAAGTTCAAATGGACTTTCTTGGATGGTATGTCCTGCTGTCTTTCATGGAGCAGGAAGGGAGAGCGATTGGATTGTGGGGTGTTGCCTCTCTGATTTCTTCAGTGGTTGAAATCTGGGTTTGTCTTGAGAGCTCTTGCCCTTGGATAGTGATATGGCAGTGCTTGGATGACCACCCTGTAAACCCCACCTGCCTGGCTAGTTTCTGCAGGGCAGAAGTTATAGCTGAAGCAGTGGTGAACCTCAACAGGAGAGCAGGCTGTGTCTCTCCAGGCGGCACCTGCAGTTCGAGCAAGCCAAAGGCTTCACTCAAATGTAAGCTGATGCATTTCTAGCCAGTAGAGGTGATTGCTTCCTAGGAAACTGCCTTGGAGTCCACTTGTTCACCGAAACCTTTATCAAGAGAGTGAAGGTGATTTTCCAGACTTGTTGATGTCCTCGGGAGATAGCTTGCATGCAGACTTTCCAAGACACTGCAATCTCAGCTATTGCCCTTTGACAGCAGCAAAGATAAAGACATATGAACCTCCTGCTCAAGGAAGCTCCCTCCTCCTCTTGCACCACTTCCTTGAGATCAGCATGCAGCCTGCTGCCTCGCAGCCTGAGACTCTGTCCCCAGAAGAAGCAGCTGGGGTTTTACACACAGTCATAATCGCCCATGAAAGTACTCTCTGACTTGTTTCTCCTCACTTACTTGGAGCAAAGGTTTCTGTGGAGGTGTCTGAACTCTGCACAAGTGTGAGAAAGCATTGGGGTGGAGCTGGCTGATCTGATGTGACTCTGCAAGTAAGAGGGTGGATGTCATCTTGTTTAGGCTACCTAAACAAGTATCTATTGCTCAGGAGAGAGGAGAAGGCTGAGCTAAAACCATGTTCCCTGGATCAATAATGCCTGAAACAACAGTGTGTTTACGTAGGACTATAACGAAGCCAGGAAACACCACCAGCCTAGCCACGAATGTCCTGGTGAACCTCCTGGAGCCTGGTCATGGTCTCAGCTTGCTCCCTTTGGCAAGCATCAGACCCAAAAGGGAGAGAGGTCTGTAAGTGGGACGAACTAGGCAGCTCAAGGCTGCACAGACCTGACATGAGAAGGGTCTCTGGCAGTGCCAGTCAGTAAAGGTGGAAGGGGAGGTGAGCTCCAGTGAGCCTTGGGCCATGCCCATCCTGCAGGCTCTCCACCCTCATAGAATCGTTTAGGTTGGAAAAGATATTTAAGATCATAGAATGCAACTGTTAACCTAGCACTGCCAAGCCCACCTCTAAACCTTATCCCTAAATAGCCACATCCACATGTCTTTTAAACACTTCCAAGGATGGTGACTCAAGCACTTCCCTGGGCAGCCTTTCCCAGTGCTTGACAACCCTTTCAGTGAAATTTGTTTTTCCTAATACTCAATCTAAACCTCCCCCGGTGTAACGTGGGCCATTTCCTCGTACCCTATGGCTTGTTACCTGGGAGAAGAGACCGACCCCCACCTGGCTACACCCTCCTGTCAGGCAGCTGTAGGGCACAATAAAGTCCCCCCTGAGCCCCCTCCTCTCCAGGCTGAACA
>JAVJGJ010000030.1:7459591-7470822 GCA_035590215.1 Microhierax caerulescens
GGCTGGGCTGCTGTAAATCCAGTGGTCCTGGGGCGCTGGGGGGTGATTGACAGCGGCCGCCGGGTGGGCTCCAACCCACTGCCCTCCAAGACTCCCCTGGAAGCAGCAGGGGTAGGTGCAGGGATGAAAACACCAAACATGCTGGGTTTCAGGGGATTTAACTGCAGGGTGTCAGCTGCCTTGCAGGGGAGCTGCCAGTCCCTGTGCCTCCTCCCAGCAACAGGGCTTTCCGCAGGTCCCTGGGGCTTAACAGCCACAGAGCTGATCATTACTGGGTGCAAAATAATAAAACACACGTTCATCTTTTCTGGCATGGCGTGAGGCAGCACCTCAGGGTGAGCTTGCCAATGTGTGAGGCATGCTTAGAGCACAGAGGTATCAGGGACATCCAGTGCCCATCCTGGACGTAAGGGATGGGTGTTTGGACGTGGGACCAGCAGGGCAGGCAGTATTTATGTGTCCCATGTTGCTTGTTTCGATGCAGGGTTATGCTGAGATACAGCAGTGCCTGGTGAGAGGTGGAGGCCAGCTCACGGCTGCTTTTCCGCAGAGTCAGAGGAGCTCTGCTGCGTTGATGCCAGTGACACTGCTGATTTGCATCCTGCTGAAGCCTTGGCCCATGAAGGTGAGTAGTGGCTTAATGCAACCAAATCCTTGTGGGATCTCAGCATGTTGAGGACTTGAAGTTAGTGACCTTGTTGCAAAGGGTGGAAAGCAGGAGGCCAGGTAATCACGCAGCTTACATCTTGCAGGGAAATTGCTGCCAGCAGTACTACCAGCCAGATGGGATTGTCCTGACATCCAAACATTTTACAGCTGCCTCCAGAGGAGTGTCGTGTTCCCCCTGGTCATTTTGGGTGTCATGACAGTGTTGGCTGAAGACAGGATGGGACAAACATTTTCCTGGCCCCTGGAGCCCCAGTGGTGGCTGCAAGCTGCTGCCCTAGGTTGCAAACAAAGAGCAGGTGGGTTGGCTCCTGCAGGCACCGAGTTGCAGCTGTTGGGCAAACTGCAGGAACAGAGCTTGTGCAGGACTGCAGACATCCCGGGAATGGCGAGCTGCATTGTGCCAGTCTCTGGGGGGCAGCTGGGAGAGGCTGGGATGGGCACCACATCCTTGTGTGTGCTGGTGGTGCTCCACCCCAGGGAGAGGCTGTTGCCCAGGGCTTCTTGCACAAACTGTGTAGGGTGAGGAAAGCTGGGGCCTGGGGACACGGAGAAGCTTGGGATGTTGTCCCGTGGCAGCTCTCCTGCAACAGCTGCCATAGCTGGGCAGGGACCATGCTGCAGCTGCCTGCGGGAAACACCACGAATTACAGCTCCCAGGGGGCGAGGACATTGGCAGGCAAGTGGGACCAGCTCAGCTGTGCAGGATCTTCCCTCCGCAGGGATGGGGCAGGCAGCACCGGTGCAGGATGTGTCAATAAATAGGTGTTATTTCTTAAAAAGACTTCATGGTCTTTTTCTCCTGTGCTCTGCTTCCCTCATCTGCTTCTCAGCATCTGCCCTTCTCATTGACTCCAGCGAATCATATCAGGACACAGAATACCTGGCCTGAAAAGTGCCCATCTTGCATGGATAACCAGCACCATCATCGCTTTCTGGCTCCACACTTCTCCAGCACAAAGCCAGAAGATTCAAAGCCCCAAGCTTTAACCCTTGGAGCCCTTCTGAATTACACCCATGGACGAGATCCCTGCAGAAGAGCAGCTGGGCTCTTGCCAGCGAGGACAGGTTGGAAGGTGGAGCTGGGAGGATGGCTAGCAAGGATGGATACAGTCTCCATGTGGACTTGATCAAAGGCAGGACAGGGGTTCATCCAGCAAACTCACTGCTCTCTTCACCCATGGGTGCAGAGCCAGGGAGAGGAGAGGTACTGTTTGCCCCTGGGCTGGTTTATGGTACTCGCTGGGCAAACTGGTGCTCCTGGGCACCTGCTCAGTCAGACTTAGGCTTGATGCAATAGAATGCAGGCACATTATCCTATACAATCATGGTATAGGATACGGACACAACCTACAGCTGGCTGTAGAGAACATCAGCCAAAGTAAGAGCTTGAGAGCTGGGTTTTGTATCCGATGTTGTAAGAGCTGCAGTGGTAAGAAACGGCTGGTTTTGTCCAAGTCAAAAAAAAAGAGAGAGAGGGATTTTCATTCCCTCCTTGGCTCAGGGTCAGATCAGGAATACGGATGAAATTAGCGATCAGATGAGGGTCCCTTCCTACAGGGCAGCCCCATGTCCATGAGGCAACCAGCGTAGAGAATGGCTGGGCTCAAACTCAACCAAGAGGTTGGGAAAGGGCTGGCAGGGAGTGGGCAAGGGGGGAACACCCAGCCTTGCATTGGGTTTATGGGAGGGAAAACGTGTTCAGGAGGGTGTTAAAGTGGCAGCTTGGCTCTGGGGTTACGGCAATTCCCCCTGCTTCCAGTGATTTGAGCCGCACCTGCTGCAGGGTAGCAACCTTGCAGCAGGGTATGCTGCACCAGTCCAGAGCATCAAGGGTGGACCTTCTCATTGGTTTTCAAGTCTCAGAAGAGATTTCCCTGGTAGAATGACTCTGTTTTCTTTGGAACAAAGATAATCTTCCCCTCCTCCCCCACTGCTGAATGCTCTGGCATTGCCAAATAGTAAAGTCAACATGAAATACACCCTCATTTCCTGGGCCTCCCCTTCCCAGCCGTCCTTCAGCAAAGAGGAGTGATATAGCATCTGCTTTTCTAGCTGCAGCCCTCTTCCAGGGCCAGGTCTTTGTGGCTCTTCAGTGGTGGTGCCAAGAGCTTTGAAATCCATTCAAGGCACAAAAAATCAGCAGCAAGGAGTGAGCAGCAGCAGCAGTAGACCTGCCTGTGGTGAGTCCTGCCTGCCTGCTGCTGGTAGCACCCCAAAGGTTCTCCGGCTTGCTCAGGCTTTTAAGGGACATTGCTGGGGCCACTGCCATCCTGCAGCATCACAAAACCTCCCTGTTTAGCTGTTCAGTGCACATGGGAAAACGAGCCACTCGCATCTCTCTCCTTCCAAGGCAGGCATAAAGACAGGTCAGAATAAGGATGTGGGCTCTGCCCCATTGGCCTGGCAACTGCTGTCCACAGCTATGACATTGAGTTAATTTGTGGGCTAAGCAGGAACAGGAGAAGCTGATCGGCAGAGGGGAATCCCGTCAAGAGTCTGCCAGACCATTTGCCTCCAGGAACTGGAAGCAAGATGGGATCAAAGGTGCATATGGTAGCCATAGTGCCTTCACTGCACCAGCTTCTCATCTCCATCCCAGTCCACTTGCAAAGCAGCTTGGAAGCTGGACCAGCAGCTCTCCCCACCTCCATCCTCTTGCCTTGCTGCAGTGACCTTCCTGGGATATTGCTCCCTGCTCCTCCTTGGCTACTGGCGTGACAGACCCAGCAGGATGACCCTGAGGCCAGCTCCCATCCATTTGCTGCAGACTGTGGAGGACACGGGGAGATGGACCCACCTTCTGCACAGGAGTGTCTGGTTGGGGGGGTGGGGAAAGAAGGGGCTTTATGAAATCCTTTGGAAGAAGGATTTAGAGACTGCAGGCCAGGCCTAGTCAGAAGGAAATTATTTAGTGGTAGGCTGGTATTTTTTCCAGCTTCAGTATCTCATACTGCCCATTCCTTTGCACTTCATTAAGCTGCATTTCCAGCCACCCTCTTGAACTCAAAGCCAGTATGAGCTATAAACTACTGCTGTCGGCCCCGTGCTTCCCATGCCCTCCTGACTGCCATCTTTTGCCTCGGACACTGAGACAGGAACCAGCCTGGGCAGGGCAGGAGGGACCAGAGAGGGAAATAAGATGAACAGGAAGGTGAACTATGGAAATTACATGTTGGACAGGACTCAGGTGGGGCCTCTGATAGTGGGGCAGGATATATCTCAGAGCTCAGATACCATGCTGAGGTGTCAAAGTTGGAAGAGGTGAGAAGGTTGGGGTGTGGATGTGCTTGCAAACGTATCTGTTGCCTCTCCAGGATTGCCTTACATTCAGCATTCATGGTGCAGCCTCTCCTCTAGCAGCATTTCCAGGACCCAGCACTCGTTTCCAGGATTTCAAAGATGACTGGTGAATGGCGTGCAGTTCCTCCCCAGCCCTTGCACCGTTCTGCCTGGGGTGAGCTTTTCCTCTGCTCTGCCCACTGCTCCCTGCTGCTCCCATCCCTCCTGCTTGTTTTCTGCATTCTGCAGAGGCAGCTGGGCAATGTGCTCTACTATTTTCTTCCAAATGAAGTTTCCTACAGTAGTAAAAAAGGAAAAATGTGCTTTATGCTGCAACTGAGAAATGCCCATGCCCTATAGTTCTACCCTGTGTGCTCCTCTTCCCTGGAAGTGTGTGGTTACTTACACAGGTCAGTCTGGCAAAGCCCCCCCGAGTCCCCCTGGTCTCCATTCATTCCCAGTTGTGCCCAAACTCCTTGCCAATGGGCAATGCCTGGGGGAGTCTGAGGAGCATCCTGCAACATGGGGCCACACTGACAACCTCCAGGTTGGTCTTCTCCAGACACTGGAGAAGCAGAGGACATTTACCCTCCCTATGATTCCTCACCAACATCAGTTCCAAACAGATGGTCCTGTGATCCCCACCATGATGAGAACCCAGCTCCGGTCCAAGTCTCCTTCACTGATCTCCACTCTCAGACCCACCAAAGGAAGACCCAGAGCACCCAAATAGTCCATGCAGTTCAGAGCATGGCCATTCAAGCACTGGTGCTCAGAACTGGACCTGCCTGTGCTTGCACACTAAGACACCCTGGATGCTCGATCTCTGTAGGACAGACACTTACAGGAGCTGTGCAGTGTAATTCCTCATCAAGTTTGAGTCTCTGATGCAAAAATCATGGCAAGGCAATAGTGGCCATGGCTGGTTCCTGTCTGGTGACACTGCCAAGGGTGGGCAGTAAGGCACAGATAGCTGAGTTACAAAGGAAGGAAGAAGCCATGGGCAGAAGAGGTATCTCCTACACCCTGAATCAGATTGATTCATGTTACTGTTATTGGGGTGTGGGGTCTTAGGGTCTGTCATTCCTTCTCAGTTGAAGGCTGACCTCTCCTTACAGGCTGTTAAAGCCTTAACACCAGCTAATCCAGCAGAAAGGGGCAAGCAGGGATACTGAGAGGGAGATAAGTGGCAAAGAGACAATTCCGACTGGAAAAAAGCCTTTCCTGGAGGTTTCTCTGCTACTTCACTCTGCCTGTGGCTACAAGCCTCCTGTTCCATGCAGAAAAAGGAGGAGGCTTTGAAACATCCATTTGCAACCCCTTTGTCCCCCTCCTCGTGTCTTGTCTAATCACTGGTGTAGGAATCAGTGCTTAGGTGGCTTACATAAAGGGAAGAAACAGCTGCCTGGTGTCAAGCCCATGGGATGGGTGGATCGTGCCAAGGAGGCAGCAGCGGAGCATTTTGGGCAGCTCCCAGGCAGCTAACGAGCCTTTGACTGGTAATGTGACCGGGCACGGTGGCTACAGAGAGAGGTTGGTCTCCAACAACTGCCAGAGACAGACCATGCTCCTAACAAGAATGGAGCAACCTCTGCGCCGCAGCCTCAGGGCTGACTGACTCCATGTCCAAAGGATGCATAGCAAATTCCTCCTGAACCTCTCGAGGAACTGGACTGTTGGATGGCCACATGCCATCTTCACCGCTGCAAACCTGTTCATCCTCAGTGTGCTTTCACATCACTGAAGAGCTGGCTGGCATTTCTCCTCACCCACTGCGTACCCAGCGCTGGGCAGAGACTCCTCCTGGGGTCCCCATGTCTCACTGTCCGTGCTCAGATAATCTGCTGCATTATAGTCATTATATTTAACTGGATTAGATGACTGTTACTGCAGTTACTGTTACTGTTTTGCACTGGTCTTATTTATAGGGTGCACTGGTCATATTTATAGGGCTGTAGAATCAAGTTACAACTTTCAGGGCTGCAGCCCTGGGCCCTGTATGTCAAAGTAGCCCTGGATAAAGCGGAGCATCACCCGTCAGTACTGGTGCTTCCAGGGGGTCTTGGTGGCTTCTTGCTGCAGGGCAGCATTTGGCACTGCAAATAGAATCCCCACCTCAAATCGCGTTTGATAGCAGTGTAGTGTACCGAAATCGGATTTGGGGGAACGGGCCAGGGAGAAGATCTTGAATCCTTCTGCCTGAAGAGGGGGCAGTTCACGCAGCCATCAGTTCCTGCAAGCCTAGGAGCTGGAAAATGAAATCTTTAAACTGCCTTATAATATCTTGATTATCTTTGGGGCTGGAGGCCTGTGGGTTCAATGACTGGGGGATGCCATTTGTCACAGCCTGGTCTGCTATCTCTGCTGGATACGTGCACCACCAGGCTTCCCACTTATCCAGCAAGGCAGGCGCTCTGCGCTTTTGATGATGCTGGGGCACTTTGGTGCACATATCCCAAGGAAAGCCACATTCAAGAACTAACACAAACTTTGTCACACAACACAGGCTTGCACAAGCAAGTGCAAAAGCCCCCCATGCACACGCCAGCCCCACTGCAAGCACAGCTCCCTGCCCCAGCGCCCCGAGGGTACCCTGCCAGCATCCCCAAAGCCACCTTCCCCACAGCAGGCTCTGCCCATGGAGGTCCCCCAGCAGCTCGGAGGCCGGAGTGATGTGGTGCTGTGGAAAGCTACCAGCTCTTCAGCTGCCATTATTATGGCAGCAGTAATCACCTTCCCACAGCTGGCCAAAGGTCAGCAGCAGCAGCAGCCCCACGGCTGTGACACAGCCCATGTCCCAGAGCCACCCTGCTGATGCTGGGTGCCAGTGTCCCTGCCCCTGGAGGGAGTGAGGCAACCTCTCTGCTCACCCTGATCCAGCCACGGAGTGTTTGTGCAGACATGGAGAATAATCCCTCTGGGATGGCTGATTCAGCCACCGTGAGCAGCACCAGCATGGACCAGCCCCCAGCTAAACGCTGACCTCTGCTTTGCACAGGTCTTGCTTGTCGAGCATCTTCTCCGTGTCCATCTTCTTTGAGCCTGGAGGATGTCTCTGAGGGTGCACACACGGAGCTCCTTGCTAGCTGGCCTTAAGGATGATGAACGGTGAAAAGTAGTAAGAAATGGAGCCCCTTCACCCGGGTCTCTTTAACTGCAGGCAGTCTCGGCTGTGCAACTGTGCTGCACGTTCAGATGAGCTAAAATTAACTCCGCTTCCACGCAAAGGCTGTGGCAGGGCTGTTCTTGGAGCAACGTGGCATTATGAACTGCTGCTGCTGGTTGTTAGGTGGTAGTGCACAGCCAGAGCTGTATCTCTGCTGGGCAGCCCTCGTCCCAAAGATGAACATTTTCAAAAGAAACTTCCCTGGAGACAAGGGGAGGGCAAAACGAGTCACCTGAAGGCTCAGGCTGTGCAATGGCCAAGGCAAAGACCCTGGTCCCACAAGCATGGGGAGCTTCTCTCCAACCCCTTGGGCTTTTGCCTGCTTACCTTCTTGCAACACTGCTCCTGTGTCCAGCCCCTGCACCACGGCACCAGCCTGACCTGGTGCTTGCTGCTGGAGGGGAGAAAAACTCGTGAGCCCATCAGCAGCCATCTCATCCCGATATCCCAATGAATGAGCAGGAGGATTGAAACAGCAGAGCTGTGTCTGCTCCCTGAGTGCTGGGGAGGGATGTAGTCTGGCAGAGCCAAAAGCTGACTCTGGGATGATGCTGGGGACTTTGCTGTGGACAATGCAAGGAAAAAAACAGCTTCTTCATCAGTGTCTGGCTGCTTGTGCGTGGCAGTTGGAAGAACAAGGGCACCTCCATTGCTTGGAGACCCTCCAGCAAGCAGGGTGCATGGCAGGGACCTGCCCGCCCAGCAAGGCCATGACTGACCCTCCAGCATGGGACAGCTCTTTGGAAGTAATGAGGAACTCCATCCAGCACATGCACTAAAAATAAGGAAACAGCAGACAGAAAAATAAATCACTTTGCAGAGGCCCCCGCCTGGGAGGCTGAGCCAGGAGGCTCCCGTGTGCCCGGGCTGACTGAGCCCTGATTTGTGGTCTGACCTCAGCCACACTCATTGAACTCCTCCGGCTCCGGCTTGCCTGGCTGGAAAACCGAGCAGAATAAAAAGCAGGATGTCAAGGCTGAGCTTAGCTTTTCCTTCTGCAGATAAATCACCGGGGGATGAGGAAATTGGCTGTTTGTTTGCAAACAGCTTGCTCTCGGTGTGCCAAGTGTGCTTGAGCAGGTTGCATGGCTGAGGTGGGCGGGCAGGCAAACCCCCCATGCCCGGTGGGAAGGTGATGGAGAATGAGCCCAACGAGCCAGTCCACAGCAGCGGGCTGGTACCTGGGGAGAGGGAGCGGGGCATAAACCAGTGATGTGCAAAGGTAAAAGTGGAGGGACCCTCTGCCTTCTGCTGATGCAGCATTTGCACCATGTCGTCAGCACCTGGGTCGCATGAACACTCTCTGCCACAGCTACCAGGGGAACTACATAAATCACCTAAAAAGAAAAAAATACAGTTTTTTTTCTTCAAACATTTTCCAATCACTGGTGCAAGAAGTGTTGGGTTTTTTCCTTTCCATGCAAGAAATCCTTTACTTTATGCTCTTGCACGTTGTGCCATCCTTGTCTGTGTTTTGAGGGAATGGGGTTGGTGTCTGACAGCCTCGCCAATGCCCCCAGGCTGTTTGGGGTGTAGTGCTCTGTGTAAATGCAAATACAGCTTGCTTTCCCTTCTCCAGCTGATGGGAAGTCGGGGAGGGTGATATATTTTAGCTGGTGAGGTAAATCAGCCAGAGAAGTGGGGTGCGCTCGTGGATATTCAGATCATAGCAAATGTCAGTAAGTGTTTTCCATGGTAAAGAGTTTATCTAGAGGCACCTTTGCCATTTGGCACCTGCTAGGCTTGATTTGGGGTATCTCAGTTATTAAATGCTTGACAGAGAAAGCTCGAGGGACAGAGCAGTAACTGCTCCCTTGTCATCCCCATTTTTCCTGCGGCTCCCAGCAGCAGGAGCGGTGTTTACTGTAGCTTCTGTTCCCATCTATTCTGGAACTGAAGCCGTAAAAACAAATGGAGGATGATTACACCACACACTTGCAAGCACTGAGGAATGGTGCGGATGCATGAAGCAGAAGAAAAACTTGCTCATTTAGTGTTTTTCTGACTGCCTGCCAGAGCTGCATCTGCTTTTCAGCCGACGCAGTGCAAAACTGCTAGGTGGCTATTAGATGAGAAGAATTGGAGTAATTTTTGTCACGTGGAGGAAGAGGGAGCAGAGACCCACCTTGACAGCCTTCTACAAACTGATGCTCATGTCCATTGACTCTATGTACCGATGCACAAATTTTTGAGGGAGGTGCTTTCTATAACTTTCATCATTTGAGAAGTAAATCAGCAAACCGGGCAAGCAGCAAGGCAGGCAGCTGCTGTCAAGAGGTGACCTCTTGTCATTGATCTCATGCTTCTTCAGTGAACCTCTGCAAACGTGGCCAGTTTGGGTTTTTATGGACAAAACTTCCAAGGATGAAGCAGTCTATTGCCAAGTGTTCAGAGAGGCAGGAAAACACGAAGCTGTATAAACCCCCCCGCACTGTTTAACCCCTGCTCCAAGGCTTTGTATCGTGGTTTCCCAGTGGGTTCTTCACCATGGAAAGTGAAGCTCAAAAGGACTTTGAGGCTGTGCACAAGACAACCTGAAAAGCCTTTTAGAAGCCTGCAATCCTGTACTGAGCAGATCCTAAAAATCCTATTCTTGGTGCCCCACAGCATCATTGCCCACAGCATGACTATAAGTCAGATCCCCCCACTTCTCTTACATATGTATCCTGAGTGCTCTTATCCCCTGTTTTTATACCATCCATGGAGATCTGTGTATGGGTCCAGCGTCCTTCCAGAGTAACTATTCTGAGTACTGGGCCACATAAAAGGGAAAAATATCCAGTAAAACCAGACCTGGTAAAACCAAATAAAGCACAAAGTGTACAGGTGGAAAAGCTAAAGCACAGCTGCCATTGCTGGTGCCAGAAAGATGCTTTCAGAAGAGCAGGAAGAGCTGGTGAGAATCCAGTCCCACCTCCCCATCCTCGGCAGACCCTCTTGCCTGGTGGTCTGGCATAGAGGTGGGAAGGAGAGAAGAGCATGAGCAGATGCAATCCCTTGTAGCATCTTGGAGGCACCTGGGCTTATGGTGAAACTACTCGGGACCTTCCAGATGCTGTGCTGGGAGAGCCTTCTGCTGCCCTTTTGCTCTCTTGACTTCCCATCTCTCACCACCACCTCCTCGGAGAGCTGGGACCATATTAGGTCCATTTATTTGAAGCCAGGGAGAAAGGAAGGAGAAATACAATTACCAGTTTGGAGATTTATCTCCTGCAAGGTGCCTGGTGCACAGCGTGTCTGCTGAAACAAAAATTGCCATTTGTCTGGCCCTAATAATTTCATAAACAGCTCTGGATCCAGGGATGAAATATGGCCATTCTCAAGGAGGTGCCTGTATCTGGACAGATATCGCAGATGGCTGCTCCGTCTTGGATGAGCAGGGATTTGCTCTGCTCTTCCCAACAGCTCCAGACGTACCCCAAAAATGCATCTTTTCTTTATACCCCTCCCAAGTGAAGGTGCTGGGGGGTCCAACATGAGCCCGGTGGCAGCGATCCCCTCAGGCTTGCCTCTTGGTCTCTAATCCCGAGGGACACGCTGGGTGTGTTTGGAGGCTGGGAGGCAGAAACACACGAGCCTCTGAGCTGGGCTGTGTCTTTATATCATGTGTTTTAAATTGCATTAACAAATGTGATGTAAAAAATAATAATAATTGCATTTAATTAGGAGGATCCCAAGGCCTGCTGCGCTCTGGTTTGGCCTGGGGTAGGGAACAGAGCTGGGTGCTGTAAGAGGGATATAACAAGCAGTAAAACATAATCCTGGGATTACAGGCAGCAATTAGCACCGCGGGTACGTTCATGTCACCCCTTGCTCCCTGCCTGCAGGCTCTGGAATGCAATACAGGGACGGAGTGGTGTGCCTCCTACCCCAGCTCACCCCACAGCGCACTCCCAGGGTTTGGGCTAAGGCAGGATTAGTCCCATGAGTTTGCACCGTGCTGCAGTGCCTGTAACATGTTGGCATCATAGTTTATTAGGGAAATTAGCACTGGCAGAGCCTGGGGGACAACAAGGAATGCTGGCCTGGACCTGTGAGCTGGGGAGAGCTGTTGGCAGTGGCAGGAGGTGGGGGCGAGATGCTCCGGGGGGGGGGGGGGGGCGGGGGCAGGCTAGGA